>PVIH01001080.1:0-263533 GCA_004025045.1 Sigmodon hispidus | reverse complement strand
ACTTTAGGCTTTCCAACTGGTGTTCTTTGGCAAGAAGGGCCTCTACTGTGGATTCATACTAAATCTACAGGGATGAGAACCTTGTCTCACTATCCATCTATGACAGCTGAGGTTGCGTTATTAGGCATTAAACAATCTATTGCATCTTTTGCCAAGACACCTGACAGACTTATAGTTCCTTATACAAAAGAACAAGTAGAGATATTGGCTGCCACTACCTCAGAATGGGCTATATTGGTTTGTGTCTTCTCGGGTACAATTGATAATCATTTGCCTAAGAGTGAACTTTTAAGATTCGTAGTTCAACAGCCTGTGGTGTTTCCTCGAATCACGAGGAAGCAACCATTGAGCAATGCCTTAACCATCTACACAGATGGGTCTAAGACTGGGAAAGGAGCCTACATGGTACAAGGAGGCTCACCTGTAACTGGAGTGCCGTCCAAATGCTCCCCAAATCGTAGAATGTCAAGTAGTTTTAGAGGTTTTTAAATGTTTTCCTGAGTCTTTTAATTTGGTGTCAGATTCATCATATGTGGTGAATGCTGTTAAAAATTTAGAAATTGTTTCCTATATTAAACCCTCTAGTATGGTAGCCTCGCTTTTAGCAGGAATAAGAGGTGAGATTTTGCATCGATCCAATCCCTTTTATATTACTCATATCCGAGCACATTCTTTGTTGCCTGGTCCTATGGCAAAAGCCAATGAACAAGTTGATCTGGCAACGCGTGCTTTTGTGGCATTGGACTCTGAAACACAAGTGCGAGAGTTTCATAGCTTATACCATGTTTCATCTGCGGTTTTAAGAACTAAATTTAAAATTTCTAGGGAAATAGCAAGGAATATCGTGAAAAGCTGTTCTGCTTGTGTGCAATTCTTGCCTGCTCAAAAGATAGGAGTTAATCCCAGAGGCATTTTTTCACTTGAAATTTGGCAGATGGATGTTACCCATGTTCTATCCTTTGGAAAGCTTCAGTATGTGCATGTTTCTATTGATACATGTTCTGGAGTAATGCACGCTACACCTCTTTCTGGAGAAAGAGTTCACAATGTCATTACCCACTGCCTTGAAGCTTGGGCAGCTTGGGGAAAGCCCGATACACTGAAAACCGACAACGGGCCAGCCTATACATCTAAGAGTTTTGCTTCATTTTGTCACAAAATGCAAGTGAAACATATCACAGGCCTGCCCTATAATCCGCAAGGGCAAAGAATAATAGAGCGAACGAATCGTACGCTCAAGAATTTCCTACAAAAACAAAAAGGGGGAATAGCAGAGAACTGCACCCCCAAACAAAGGCTCTCTCTTGCCTTATTCACTATAAATTTTTTAAATTTAAATGACAAAAATGAAGCCGTCGCTGAACGTCATATGACGTCAGAACCCAACAATCAAGGCAAAGTTATGTGGAAGGATGTACTTTGTAATCAATGGCGAGGCCCGGATCGAGTTATTGTTCGATCCAGGGGATCTTTATGTGTTTCTCCACAGAATCAGGAGCCAGTTTGGGTGCCATCAAGATTGACAAGACGCATTGAAGACGACTCTAAGGATGAAGCTGATATGGATACTCCTGACCGTCTTCCCCCTGATCCAGGCAGAGAAGATGGTACTCTGGGGGATTAGTTGGACCTGGCCATTACCTATGCCAGTCCATGCTCAGTCCAAAGTTCTTCCTACAATATTTTCCACCTCGTGTGAACTAGATGTCCCTTGTGCCCAGCCTCTCTCCACCAATTGGGTAAAATATAATGCTAGTAATATTAGCCTGAATCAGTCATTTTGCTTTAGTCTTAAAGAGGCTGATGACTGTATTTTTCTGGCCAGAAAGAACTTGACTCATTGGGTAAACCCCCTAAAGGACAATCAAGTTCCCGTGCAAATGTTAACTGAGGCTTTGGAACAGATAGCTACTGGTTCCGCCTCTGGCACAGGATCAGGAGTTAATGGAAATCACGAGGTGAAGGTTACCACCACGATCCTGATTCATGAAGGGATAGTTCCATTACATAACCGTAATAAGAATAGACAAAATACAACAAGACCTATAGTTGCTCCCTATTGTCAACCATTGATAAGTAGTTTTCCTACCTTCACTTCCTGTCAAGATAGAACTTGGGGAAGTAGACATCTTAGTCCAGGATTTGAATTTTCTCCTGGCTTGAGACCCTATATGGGAAGTGTTGAGAAATCGGAGAACGCAACTTGGTTTGCTGAAGGATGGCCATTCTTTTCCTGGGTATTGATTAATGAGGCAGGGGCCAGTGCAGATATTTCTGCGCTTGTGAACTTGCAAGGATCCTTGGGTAAGGTTTATAATGTGACAGGTGTGGTGAAGTCAGGTCATAGAGCAAGGATGAAATTAAAATTAACATCTTATAACAACGAGGTTAGCAATTACACGGGGTCAGCAGCTCTGGTGTGTTTGAAGCCACCTTTTATGTTTCTCCTGACTAACTCTAGTAAAGACTGCACCACATCAGACAGTTGTTGGTTAGCAGAGTGTTGGAATGGATCAGTAGTGACTACAGCAGTAGTTGTTAGAATGCCTACTTTTGTCCCTATGCCTGTGGAAGCTGATCTAGAGCAGTTTCCTATGATGAGTCTGTTACGCCATAAGAGAGACTTTGGCATTACGGCCGCTATTGTGACTGCCATTGCCATTTCAGCAGCTGCAGCAGTTACTGCAGGTGTAGCCATGGCCAGCCAAGTCAAGTCTGCTCAGGAAATTAATGATATTGTGACTAAAACTTCACAAATTTTCGAGGAACAAGTACAGTTTAATTCTCACTTGTTGAATGGTATCCTTGCCACCAACGAAAGAGTAAATTTACTAGAAGAGGCTATTGAAGATGTATATGGCCTAATACAAGTGGGCTGTGTACAGAAGTTAGGGCATTGTATGTGCTACTTTGAACCAATCACCAGCTATATGTTAATAAGGCATTGTGTTGCGCACCAATCACGCGCCAGGCTCCCCTATATAAGCAGGCTGAATTTCAGGCTCAGCGTCTTCTTTCCACCATTTCACAACTGAGCTGTAACTCCAACAAAGTGTGATCCGAGAAGAATCGTGCGTTGTGGTGACTCGTCGTTCTGCAGGACAGAGGTGGCTCGCCGCACTGATGAACCCTCATGGAATAGATCTAACCCCTCTGAATGTAGATGAGAGTCAAATAGTCTGTTTGTGTAGCCTCTTGCACTTAGAACAGAGTTTATTCCTCATACATGAAGGGGCTTCTCAGAGCCCGTACTCTGAAGGGGAACACCTTCTCAGCCTTGATTCCTGGGAGAGGGACTCAGTCCTACCTCAACTGGATATGAAAGACCAAATTGACTCCCCTTGGAATTCCTTGTCCTCTCTAGGGAATAGATGGGGAGTTGGGGTGGGGAGAGGCTTCGAAAGGACTGGGAGAAATGGAGAATGGGATTCAGTGGTAGGTATGTTAAAAATTAATAAAATACTAAATAAAAAGTGAATTTAACATCAAATAAACCTGGAGTGAATAAACAAGAGAGAAGAATTCTGTTAGATACTCTATTCCTGAAATACAAGCAATAACGGGAAATGAATGACATTATTTTCAGCTAACTGAGGAATTTTAGACTTGGAAATGGTAGTGGAAATATCTGTTCAATAATCTCCTTTTATAGGTATGAAGGAAAAAGGTATTTGCTCAAGGTCCACAGATATTGAGAAGCAGTGTAAAGCCTCTAGCTTTAAAGCCTAGATATGATATATTTACACTTGCATTGCATCCTGATTTAATTATTTTTCATCTTCATAAAACACATTATCAAATGCCATGATGTCTTAGTTTCCTTTCTATGCTGTGAAGAGACACCATGATCAAAGAAATTTATAAAAGGAGCTTATTGGGGATCATGGTTCCAGAGGGCTAGAGTCCATGATATAATGAATAAAAGCATGGCAGCTAGCACATAGCAATGGCACTAGAGCAATAACTATAGATACATATCCTTACCCATAGTCACCAGATAGAAAGAGCTAACTGGAAATTCCATGAACTTTTGAATCTGCAGAGTCCACCCTCCAGTGACACACACAAGGCTACAACTACTAATGTGTCCATTGCTCTTTCCAAAAAGTCACCCATGACAGTACTTTCCTTTTGCGGATAAAGACACTTAATCATCTCTGGAGCAATTGCTTTACATAGTTAGTTTTAGGTGAACAGATTCCCTGGAGGAAAACCTTGCATTAAGCAGACAATATTCTCATCTGAGTATTACTAGTTATTTATCTCCATGACCTGGATAATGGGACTTGTACCAACTGCTTGTGAAGTATCCAATGCATTGTCATCTATGCCCCTGACAGAGTTATACCTGACCATCTCTTTCTTCTTCTTTAGTATCTGTTTTCTCTAGTATAAAGGGAAACTTTGAGGCTAGGCCACCATTTCACACTCCATAGCCAATATTTAAGTTGATAATTGTTTAGTTTTTGCTTCTTATTAATAACTATTTTTACATAAACATAAAAAGTCAATGTTGAAAACTTTGCTCAAGTTGTATCCCTTTATCTATTGATACCTCGGGTGACATTGAATACTAGAGGTCTGTATAATATAATATCAAAGCCACAGAATAGATTATTACAGGTACATATTTAACATTAACATTGCTTTGTGACAGAATATTTGTTTGCCATGAAAAACTAAGCCTACCATGGGACTGTCTGCTGCCTGCCCAGGGAGGGGATGGGGAGTTGTGGAGAAGAAAAAATGACCTGATGTGGCAGGAGGGGGAAGGGACCTTGAATAAGGATATACAAGGATAGAAAGTGTGACTTCTTTGTTCCTAATAATAATAATAAAAAAACAAAGGCAACCTAAAAAAAAGAAAAAGAAAAACTAAGTCTAAAATCCAAGTTAAGTAGAAAACTAGTAATAACATTGACTTAACAGGGAGCAGGTAGTATGTTAGCTGACTATATAAATCATCAGATTTGATAATTTACTCTATATACCAAGCTATCATCAAAATAACCCAGAAGGGTTGCTTACTTTTTTTTTATATGAAGAATCTAAGAAGTAGCTGAGTCAGAACTGAAGTTAACCTAGTGTTATGATTCATCATCTTCACTTTGTCCATAGTTTTAAAGGGAATTTTCTTGGTTTTTATACATGTATATCATGTATTTGGGCCAAATTCACCCCCAGTTTCTCTACTACCCTTGTCCATCACTTTTTCCTCTCAACTTCTTATGTTTATTCACTTCAGTGCTGCCTGTATGTGCATGGTTATGGTAGTATCCACGTTTTTAAGCTGATACACCAGATGGAGGTAAGATTACATAAAGCCTCAGTTTTCTTCCTATTTGAAATAAATTAGGTGTGGCCTAATAAACTCATAAGTGACATTAGCTCTTTAGAGTCTCTTCCAATACATCTCCATCTCTGAATCTCCTGTTCTTTATTTATGCTTGTGAAGAACACAGAAATATGACAAATTCTCTCAAGATGCTTTATTTTAAATGGCAAATGCAAGGATATCCATTGAGCACCGACAAGATACCACCTCTGACACCTTACTTTATTTTATTTTTAACAGTACTGTAATGTGGAAATTAATATGTACAGACCACAGACAAAAGGAGAAAAAGATGACTTAGATGTCATGACAACATAGAATGAATGAAATCAGGATTTAGAACCCAGACTGCCAGCTCTAAGCTTAATAACCTGGTCACTGTTTCCATACTTCCTCTCTAATGGTTCCCTCTCCGAGCTAAATCACAATTTAGCTCCTATTTAATTGCCCCTTTAAAGAAATAATTTATTTAACTTTATCTTATGTGCATTCTTGGGAGGGTGTCAGATCTCTAGAGTGGGAGTTACAGATAGCTGTGAGCTGCCATGTGGGTGCTGGGAACTGAACCCTGGTCAATCTTCTGGAAGAGCAGCTAGTACTTCTAACCCCTGAGTTATCTCTCCAGTCTCTATACTTCCCCTTTTAAGGTTTGAATTTGTAATGAAATTACAAAATAGTTGTAATAGTTGAGTCAGTTTTTTAAGGAAATATGTATTTCATTCTGATATTTTTACTATTATCACTTTTAGGGGCTCTTAAATTAATTAACTGCTAATTTATTTTTAAATTCTGCTATAGGGGGGTAATGACCTCTAGTACTGGGTTCAAACTCAGTAATGTTGGAGAAAGGCTAATGCATGATTGTTAATAGCCTAGCATGAGGGCCCTGAGCTCATTGTTATGCCACTGAAATCATAAGTTTTCACTTTCATAGACAAAGCTTTAGGATAAGCATCATGTTACTCAGTACAAAATTATTGCACCATTATTACAGAGCTGACAAAATTTGGAAATTGGGAGGATTGCCATGCATATACCCTCAGTTCCTGGTAACCTGCATTAATGGTAGCTAAGATGGAGTCAAGCTTCGTAAGATAATAATCAAGAAGAGAGTGATTTCTGACCTCTGATGCCTTCATTCCTTCTTGAAGCAAACAATTAGCTGCACTCCATCTTCTAAGTACCACATTAGACAGCAGAGATGCCAAAAGCTACAGCCTTTTATCTTACTAAATGCATTCTCAGGAGCTAGAGAGATGGCTCAGCAGTTAAGAAATGAATTCCCAGATCAGGAGTCAGGCATGTATCTGACTCATGATTCCACATCATAAGAACATCCTTCACATATGTAAAACCATTACAGGTTTCCTGGTGATGTAATACAGCATGAAGCATGAGGAACAGAAGTGTGAACAGGTTCTCATGGCAAAACTGAGCTGAACTATGAAGGAGAAGAACTTTAGAGAGTTACAGGAAAAGATGGGACACACTTTTAAGATAGAGGAAATGACATAAACATAAAGATCTAGGAAGGACATATCAAGATCTGAGAATAATAATGGCAACAATTTCAGATGAATACCAAATTATTTTTGAACTGAAAGAAAGGTGATAAATTAGAAGGGTAAAATGATATTAGACCATGAGTGAGCTTGAATGCACTGCTAACAGCTGTAGGCTTATTATGTCAATGTTATGAAGCTAGCCCTCCTTGCCAATCCAGTGTCCCTGTGATCACCAATGGGAGGTGGGTGAAGGTCGTGAGGACTCTGGACAGCTGTTTTCAGCTTACAACAATCACACTGCTCATGAGCCAGCATCATATATTAGGGGGGTAAAGACACAATGTTCTCTCTGTTTCAATTTTCATTTGCACTAAAATGGATGGCTTTTTTTACACACTATCAATAATGCCCGGGCTGGAGGAGCTTTTAATAGGACAAGCATTCATCATTCTAAGGTTGCTCTTTCCCCAAAAGCATGAGAGCAATCTGTTGGAAAAATGAAAAAACCTTGTACATGTGGCTGCCCTACTGCCTTTCTCCCAGGTGGTGCCCACTGATAGCACTGAAAAGGGACAAAAAAAATACAGTAATTCTAATACTTTTAACAAGTATCTGTCCATTTGAAAAGGTAATGCCACACACTGAAAGAGTCAGGGCATCATGAATGTTTCTTCTCTCCTATTTGGCCTGCACTTTTTAACTAAATACTTAAGGCAAAAAACCAAGACTTTCCCAATAGTTCTAAGAGTACTTTTGAAAAAGTTAGACATTATAAGTTACAATTAATTAGGGATTAAATGCATATATTCAAAATTCCAAACTAAAAGGGAATTTCCAATTATAATTATTAACATCCTCTTTCATTTTTATTATTGAATAATTACAGAATCACACAAAGCTTGAGAAAATATACAAAAAATGGGAGCTAATATACCTCTCAATCAGCTAATATCTAAAATAGAATAGTAATCTCAACAAAATCTAAACATGAATTTCTTACCCCAAAGCATATTAGGAACCCATTAAGCCCTCATATTAAATTTACCTGCTCTATCCCTCCGCTCTCTCTTTCTCTCTCCCTCTCTGTTTTTTCTGTGTGCATGTACACAATTTTGTCATCCACATAGTTTATGTAACTGGTGTACCATAATCAAAATATAAATCTGTTCTGTGCAGGACTTTGTGGCCCCACCCTTTTTATAGCCACATACATTTCACTTGCTCTAGAAATAATCTCATTCACCATTTTCATGGTTTTCTTATATTAATACTGCAGCATGTTCTAGGTAAATATTTACTGAGATTAACTTTGGCTTCTCATGTGAGTATTCTAAGACACCATTCTTTAAAATCTCACTTTTTAGGTCCCATTAAGAAGCATCACATATATCTTGAATCTTTGACACTGTCACAGCTTTATCACCAAACACATTAGATGTGGATATATGTTAGATATTTAATAAATCTTGGGATATCAGAGAGACCACACAGAGAAATCCTAGGCAGACAGCTCAAGATCCTTGAATACAAGGATAAACAGCTGAGTCAGTCACACATACCTTTAATTCCAGCACAGGGAAAGCCAGGAGTGGGACCAACAGCCTTAATCCCATAACTCCAGAGACAGAACTTCTTCTCTTTCTGTGAGTTCAAGGCTACACACATGCTTTTAGTCCTAACCTGGATTGGATAGGATATATAAGGGCTGAAGAAACCAGGCAGAAGCAACTGACAGAAGCGACAGGCAGAAGTAACCAGGAGCAAGGCTGAGGAAGTTTCAAGAGAGCTGGGTGAGAATTGACTGTGGTGCTTCCCCTCTCTTACATTCCAGCCTTCCCCCAATATTTGGCTCAGAGTCTTCTTTTCTTACAACCCAAAATTGTGCTACTACAATTAGATGACATTTAGCAAGAACCAAATAAAAAATGGTCAGGTAAGTGACATAAAAGCTATGGTTCTTGAGCTTTTTTATTGACAAGATAAACTGAGGATTGGACAACAAGTAGGAATTATTTTAAAAGATCAAGTGATACAGGAATGCTGTGGGACTATGCTCTTGTACACTGTAAATACTCGTCAAATAAAATGCTAATTGGCCATAAACTAGATGGGAAGTGGAAGTGGTACAACCAGACTAGGAGAATTCTAGGGAAGAAAAGCTGAGTGGTAGATGGCAGCTAGACATGGAGGAAGGAAGATGAAAATACTGCTCTGAGAAAAGGTACCAAGCCATGGGGCTAAACATGAATCAAAGTCATGTGTTAGTTTAAGAGTAAGAATTAGCAAGTAACAAGCCTAGACCATAAGCCAAACAGTTTATAATTAATATAAGTCTTTGTGTGATTATCTGGGACTAAATGGCAGTGGGACTGGTGGGGCTAAACAGAAAAACTTCTGACAACACAGGAATATTTCACATGAGGAATCTGGAGGCGCAATAGTTCTAGCATGATATAAACATCACAATCAACTATCAAGACTCCTTTTATACTTTCAGTCCCAGGAAAAGGACTTTAATTCTAGCCAACATATGCAAACACTGCAATATTCACTAAGATATGTGTCTTCTTAAACATTTCTGAAAAGTAGTTTGCCACTAACCTCCAATCATAGTAATTAGAAACTGAATACAGGAGTTACAAGGATAAGTCTATTATTTGGTATTCACTGAATTCTAATCCAGTCAGAACCACAGGAAATGCTAACTCAAAACAACAAGAATTTCAGAACTTTCTCAGTTAATCTTACTTTGCAACGTATTAATCAAAACAGTCTCTTGCTCATATCAGATCTTAGAAGCAGTAGAGGAACCATTGTGGTCAACTTAAATGAATAACATTTCTCTGGCCAAGTTAGAGCTCATCTTTACTGCAGTGCATGAAAAAAGTTCTGTAAACAAAGGAGGCCCTAGGAGCATAGAGAAAGAAAGTGATGGCTGCAGAGGAATATCAAGTACAATGTAAAGGGAGAAAGGTAAGCAAAGTAATTATCTTTACTTCTTTCTGCTGTGATTATAAATGTTTAGTGGAACATTTCACCCATACAAACTAAGGTCTGAATTTTCTGAAGATTAAATGTTTGTTTTAAAAAATGGCTTACATCTATGATGCAGAAAGAGTGAAAAGTTACCCTCTTATTAAAGGTATATCTCCAAACCTTCCAGTGCATGTTTAAAATTGACCTTCTTTCAAAATGGTATTGTTGCAACAGTGAGGTCTAACAAGCTATTCCTAAAATACTATGTAGTGGAAGTTGAATGGAAACATACCATCCAGTTACCACAGTCACAGAGGCTTCAGAGACGCAGGTGATTTTGCATTTCTCCTTTGTAGATCTGATTGCTCCATTATGAAAAGAACAATTACTACAGGTGCCAGTTCTGTCCACAATGCTCTTTCAAGACCCTTCATTTCAGTCCAGTTGCATTAATTTGGTGCTTAAATTTATTGCTCCAGAGTCTAATGTGTATTACTTCTGTCAGCATTAAATTTAATTTACTGCAACAGGGCAAAGGGGTTGCTGAAACCAGATTTTAATTCTCAAGCTATTAAAATGTGTTGTCCTTGATAAACAAGATCTTTATTATACACCAGAACAATGTATGTGCCTAGAGAGATATTATTCTGCAGAATGTACTTAGTGGATAGACTTTTTCTTTTTAAAATCACGTATTATCTCTTTATTCTGTATATATGAATGTTCCAGAAAGACCAGGCTATAGAAGCATTTTGTTCTATCATCTCTTTTCTGATAATAAAATAGGAAATCTAGTCTCAGCCAGACTCAGATTTCTACTGTATTCCTGCTGAGAACTTCTCAACAGTGGACAATAGCCAAAGACACAATACTGAATTTTTCCATAAAGTCAGATACTAGAGGCCACAAGATTTTCTTTGTTGTCAAAATGAAAATAGACTAATTTTAAGTTTAATCTGTGTTGTTAAAAAGGTATGTGCCTACAAGAAGTTATCAAAAGATTACTTTGTTAGAAGCAGTATGATATTTCAGGGCCCTGTGTGTCCTACGAGTATCCACTAAGTGATCCACAGAAGTGTGGTGGTGCCCTTTGTGGTAGCACTACACAGAGCTCATGAATCATTTGAAAAGAATATTCCTTGATTTATTCCAAAACAAGAAATGTTTACAAATGACTATTATGACGTCTCTTCTTCCATCACTGCCTTGTTAGCCAAAATTAAGTCACATGGCCCTGGCCATTCCTCAGCCAGTTATTGCTAAGAGGGGTTTCACTGAATTCATGAATGCAGTCTCCACATTATTCTAGGAAGTAGAATTGTGAGCCTGAGGTGCAGAGGTCTGAGAAAAAAATGTTTGTTTCTTCTAAGAGAGTTGACTATGTTCCACTAACAAACTCTAACAAACCACTAACAAAACTCACTGTGGTCAAGCATTTAAGGGCCTGGAAATTTTGACAATTTATCTCTGAGTGGATTCAACACTTCTTAAAGATTTTTTTTTATTTAATTTTTATGCACCTACCTTTTGTTTTGTTCTTAATGTGTCTTTTTGGTTTTTAATGTTTGCGTCATGTTACACATTATTTTTTTATTTCTTATAATTTTCCATTTCCACTTTGAATAATCTAAAACTTTTGAACTGAAGTTAGAGGTTTTCCAGAAATGACCTTTAAATAACTTGTTACTGAAAAAAGAAAATACCTAAATTTTAATTGTCCATTCAGCAAATTCAATATCTATTGACACTATTTTCAGAGTGATAAGGGCATTATCCTTCAAAAGAATTCTACCTATTTTTCTTGATTTTTGATCAGCCACACTAATATTTGACATTGTCAATTATTATATTACATTATATCTTATCAAACCATTAATATGGAGTCTAAAGTTGATATTGATCAATATTGATAATCTTTTAATGTGTGCCCTTCTGTTCATCAGACTCCAAATTTCTGTTATTAACTGTGGTCTTTCTTATCCTCTTTTTTATACCATCTCTACCTTCCTCTTTACACTACTTCTGATTGACTAAATTTCAAGACATTATTTATCAAATCAATTTAGCCATGAGCATTTTTGAGTAATAAGTCACAAGTTTTCAATTTCTGCACTCTTTTATAATAATAATAATAATAATAATAATAATAATAATAACAGTATTTATATATTTACCATTTTCATCTTTTAAATCATAAAATATTGTTCAAGGGCTGTGGTATAGCTCATGGTGAGATCACTGGCCTACCAAGTGCAAGACCCTGCGTTCAAGCTCCAACATAGAACAACCATAATAAGAGCTGTGGGGAGGATGGAGAATGAGGGAGAAGATGAGGAAGAAGACAAGGAGAATGATGAAGATGATGGTGTGTTTCTAAAGTGTTGCTGAGTAGAACTGAGAAGCCATTTTTTTCCTATTACTAGATATTTTTGTGGTAATTAGATAAAAATAATACTTTTAAATGTTAGTTTTTGCATTTGAAATTACAGTGACTTCATCAAGTATATTTTATTGATTGTTTCTAACAACACTTGTCATTTTTAAGAAATTATCCCTTAAAAAATAACTTTTTTTTCAGTCTAGAATGGTTTGGACTTTTGGTATAAAAGAATATTGTACTTTGCTCTTAATGTTCACTTATAAGTGAGAGCATAGTGATATTCATCTTTCTAGGCTGGGATTACCTTACTCAGAATAATTTTATTTTTAGTTCTATACATTTGCCTAAAAATCTTATAAGGTCATTTTTTTCTTCTTTATTTATTTTGTATTTATCAAAAAAACAGTAAAATGAATTTAAAATGCTAAAAAGTTAACAATAACTATAAAGAAGACAAAAATCATAAGCACGACTTATCAAGGGTGATAATGCAAATAAGATTGCTATACATATATTTACTTTGTGTTCAGCTTTCCCTCTGAATTTTTTTTTCCATCCCTGTATATCCTTATTCAAGGTCCCTTCCCCCTCCCACCACATCAGGTCATTTTTCTTCTCCGCAACACCCCATCCCCTCCCTGGGCAGGGAGCAGACAGTCCTATGGTCCCACTGACCCAATAATGCTTGGATCAGTCTCCACTCCTGGCCAAATCCAGTTTTGTCCCTCCTCCCTCAAGAGTGAGTCTGGTGTTCCTATAGTTGGAGTGGGGTTCGAAGGGTCAGTCCAGAGTGTTTCTGATCCCAAGCTGTTCAGTGGTTGTGGTTTGCAGCTTGGGCATGCTTGTTTTTTTTTCTTGTTTGTTTGTTTAGAGACCCCTAATGAGTGAGTACATCCCCTTCTTATCTTTCTGAGATTGTGATGCCTCACTCAGGAGGGTATTCTCCAAATCCATCCTTTTGCCTGCAAATTTTAGGATATCATTTTTTTCTTACTGCTGAGTAGTATTCCATGGTGTAGATGAACCACAGTTTGTTAATCCATTCTTCAGTTGAGGGACATCTAGGTTGTTTCCAGGTTCTTGCTATTACAAATAATGCTGCTATGAACATAGTTGAGCTAATAATACCTTTGGAGTGTGAATGTGCCTCTTTAGAGTATACACCCAGAAGTGGTATTGCTGGGTCCTTGGGGAGATTGATTCTCAATTTTCTGAGAAACCGCCATATTGCATTCCAAAGTGGCCGAACAAGCTTACACTCCTACCAACAATGGAGCAGTGTTCCCCTTGCTCCGCATCCTCTCCAACATAGGCTGTCATCTGTGTCTTTTATCTTAGCCCATCTCAAAGTCGTTTTGATTTGCATTTCTCTGATGGCTAAAGATGAAGAGCACTTTTTCAGGTGCCTTTCAGCCATTCATAGTTCCTCTGCTGAGAATTCCCTTTTTAGATCTGTACCCCATATTTTGATAGGGTTATTCAAGGTTTTGGGCTCTAAATTATTGAGCTCTTTATATACCTTAGAGATCAGTCCTCTATCACTTGTAGGGTTGGTGCAAATCTTTTCTCATTCTGTATGCTGTAATTTTGTCCTATTGACAGTGTCCTTGGCTTTGCAGAAGCTTCCTAGCTTCAGGAGATTCCATTTATTGATTGTTGGTCTTAGTGTTTGTGCTACTGGTGTTATATTTAGGAAATGGTCATCTGTGCCAATTTGTAGAAGTGTATTTCCCACTTTCTTTTCTATCAAGTTCAAAGTGGCTGGGTTTAAGTTGAGGTCTTTGATCCACTTGGATTTGAGTTTTGTGCAGGGTGACAGGCTCGGATCTATTTCCATTTTTCTACACACTTCCATCCAGCTATGCCAACACCATTTGTTAAATATACTATCTTTTTTCCATTGAATGTTTTAGGCCTCTTTGTCAAAGATCAGGTGTTCATAGGTTTTTGGGTAATGTCTGGATCCTCAGTTTAATTCCATTGATCCACAACTCTGTTTTTATGCCAGTACCAGACTGTTTTTATTACTGTAGCTCTATAGTATAACTTGAAGTCAGGGATGGTGATACCTCCTGAGGTTCTTTTGTTGAGTAAAATTGTTTTGGCAATCCTGGCTTTCCTGTTATTCCAAATGAAATTGAGTATTGTTCTTTCAAAGTCCAAAAAATATTGTGTTGGGATTTTGATGGGCGATGCATTGAATCTGTAGTTTGCCTTTGGTAGAATTGTCATTTTTACTATGCTGATCCTACCAATCCAGGAACATGGGAGAGCTAAGGTCATTTTTTTTTATAGCTGAGTAATACTTCATTGCAGTATAAATGTACCTTTCTCTTATCCATTCTTTGGTTGAAGGGCATCTAAAATAAATGAAAAAAATACTAATTAAATCCAATTAAATTTAAAAGAATTTTTGTTATATTTTTCTCCTGAATACTTATGCAGTATGTTGTTTACTTTGTTGTAGTGACAGGCTGCTAATTCTTCACATGTTGGGTATCTTGATTTGTATTTTTCAAATAGTTCTGTCTCTCTTTTCTTAATAATGTTACCCCCCATGTGGTGTAGTATTCATAGTTCAAACTCTCAGAATCCTGTATTTGTGAGAACTTTTCGAATTCCATTTAAAATGAATAATATAATTTGATCACATTAACCCTCTTTTACTTCACTCTTATTCACAACGAATTCTTCTTCTACCCACCATATCCTCCTTGTTTTATAGCGTGTGTGTGTGTGTGTGTGTGTTTGTGTGCGTATGAGAGATAGAGAGATAGACATAGAGACATAAACATAGAGAGCCACTCAGTTTAGTTCTGACTGCTCGCATGAAAACTAATGTAGAATCATTTAATAGAGCTTGGTCAATTCATCAGTGGCTATACCACTAGAGGAATCTTGTTCTGCCTCCTTCAGTGAACATTAACTGTCAATAACACATCAGGAAGAGGTGGGACCTCACAATGACCTCCACCACTGACAGGCACAATCTTGTACAGGCTCTTTGCAGCTTACTAAAACTTCTTTGAGTGAGTACAATGGGTTATGATATACCTAGAAGAAAATGTTTCATAATACTCCACCCAAAGGATGGGGTGGTATGTGTGTGTTGCTTCAGCTTCTCAGGAGACTGAGGCAAGAGAATGGCTTGAAAGCAGGAACTGTATGTGTTATAAAGCTGAAAAGATTATGTGTCTACCCTCAGCAAAGCATCAGTATTTTAACTTTTCTGAATCAGAAGATCACCAGGTTGCCTAATGAAGAAAAACTGTCACAGGTCAGAAAGAGTGCAGATCAAACCTTCCATGATGATCATCATATTTCTATGGATCATCTGGCTCTTATATATAATATAACATAATATAATGTAGCACCATAGTAGGAAGCATTTCTGATATTTTTAACTTAAAATTTGCTGCCTTATACTAACAGAAATAAGATATATTTGAGTGTATTTACTCTAAGAGTTCAGAAGAAGGCCTCATGTGGGTAAGAGTCAAAGTATCAATCAGAAAAAGGATTAATTAGTGAATTTGTATAGCTAATACGAATTTAACACTATAATATCTGTTTACACTCTGAACCTCCTGAGCCCTACCTCATTCACTCACTCATAACCCACTGAGTCCAATTAGTGCTGCCATTTTGAACATGGATATAGGGCCATTCATCAGATATGAACTGTCTACCAGGAGCCAAAAATTTAATCTCCCTTCCATCAGTCTTCAATAACCAAAGCTCCTCAGCTAGGGGTAGAGCAAGACTGGAATAATTGACTGGCTTGATCTTGCATAGATATTTTGCAGATAGCTATAACTACCCTACAATCTTGAGTGCACCAGCACTATAAGATCTAGAAATCTTCAAAGTAAAGTTCATAGAGACATGGCTCAATAATCTAAAGCAAAAACAGTAGTTTCTTAAGGCTCAGCCTTCCAAGTTCCAAAATGACTTCTATCATATTTTATTGGTTGTAGTAAGAGTTTCTCATCAAGCATAGCCCTGAGATCTGAACCAACAGTATCAAATCACCACACAAAGTCTTATATTAATCACATGCTGTTTGGCCTATGGCTTGCAATATTACTTGCTAACTCTTACTCTTAAACTAATCCATGATTAGCCAAGTGGCTTAGTACCTTTTCACAGATCAGCAATTTCATCTTCTTTCCTCTGAATCTATCTGGCATCTCCCCTCTGCTCTTCCTCTTCCCAGAGTATTTTTAGTCTGGTAGCCCCATCCATACTTCCTGCTTGCCTTCTGGCCAATTAGCATTTTATTTAACTAGTAGGAGGAACAAATATTTACAAAGTACAAGAGCACTATCCCACAGCAATTGGTCAAAAAATTATTAAGAACAGCTCAGGTTAATAGAAAGTGTAAGTGTTTATTTGTACTCTTGGTGAGGAAAATGAATGCACATGCATAAGCAAAGAATTTATGGTGCTACTTTGGACATGGGGTTACTACCTTCTCTATTTGAGATAAATTCTTATTAAATACATAAGGATGGCCAAAAGTTCATTGTCCTCCTCCCTGAGCCTTTCAAATTCTTGGATTAAAAGCAATGTGTCTCAATGTCTGACTAAAGATACCACCATAGTGAATACCATCCTGCAAATAATTTTTCACTCAGTGGTAGTTCTTTATAAATATGCCCTAGATGTACCTCATTTATTTCTTCTACTTGCCACATATTACTTACTAGTATGTCACAAGTTAAAGAGGTGTGGTGGTATACCTGTAATTCTAGCATGGGGGAGGCAAATCTGAGCTACATAGCAAACTCACATTCCATCTGGACTATATTCATGTTCATTTCTCAAATTAAAACAAATCAAACAAGAGTTAGTATAGTTTATTTAAATATTTGTTCCTTTAGGGACATAAAAGCAATATCTATTTTGTCGGGGCTACATCTGATATATAAAAAGTTATTTTTGTTAGACTATCATCTGAATAGAAGATGAAATCAGAAAGCCAATGTCTTCCAGTCCACCCAGCCAGGCAATGCGCTACATGAATGAAGAAACCCTATTATATATTATAAACCTCTCAGATGCCATATAGATAAGAACTGTTTTGGCGATATGGCACTCATCAAATCATCTCATGTATTTCTGACCATTTGAGTTACCCCAGTGAGGCTATAAACACTGTAGGGCTAATAGAAACCATCCCTGTAGCAAGTTGCCTTTGTGTAGCATTTCTTCCAAATAGAATCTTCCTTCCTTGGGGACATGGCAGACTCTGAAGACTTTGGAAGTCTACAAAACCTTGTAGTACTGTCCTATTGCTGTAGAAGGAAAACGCCATGACCAAGGCAACTTATAGATGAGAACACTTAATTTGGAGTTTACTTATAGCTTCAGAGAGTAAATCCTATCATCATGGCAGAAAATGACTATAGGCAGGCAGACATGGTGCTGAAACAGTAGCTGAGAGCTCACATATTGAGACAGCAACCATATGACAGATAGGAGTAGGAGAGAGAAAAAGAGAGAGAAATTGATGAAGAGAGGTGGAGAGAGAGAGAGAGGACTAACTGTGAATAGTGTTAGATTTTTAAGACCTCCTCCAATAAGGCTGTACCTCCAGATCCTTTCAAATGGTCCCACTCACTGGAACCAACCAAACACTCAAACATGAGCCTACAGGGACCATGAAACCTTCTATAGCTTCCAAGGAACAGAAAGCTCAGAAAGATTCTAGAAGCTACAGACTTTATAAGGCTTCCTTCCAAGGCTGTAAATATGGTAAGCAATGGATGAGGAGACTTCTAAGAGAGCCTAGTTTCTCACAGGTTGTGCAGAGAGATTCAGGAATTCAGATTTGAAGAGCTGTCACTCAAGATGTGGTGGGCATCCTGGTGAAGCAACTGTTTTAGAAGTGCCCTCAGTCCCCCTCAAATAGTCGTGTCACCTATGATCCAGTAGGTAACCCCAGTAATCTCAGTGGTTCACTAGCTAGACATGTATAGAATGGTTTCTTTAGTCTATCATCAATGCCTTGTTTGTTCACATCTGCACAGGAAAATCCTCAGAACACCTCTCTTGCTTTTAACCCACAGTGTTGTGACCATACAAAATGTCACATATTCATTTGGAATAACAGGAAAGCCAGGATTGCCAAAACAATTTTACTCAACAAAAGAACCTCAGGAGGTATCACCATCTCTGACTTCAAGTTATACTATAGAACTACAGTAATAAAAACAGCCTGGTACTGGCATAAAAACAGAGTTGTGGATCAATGGAATAGAATTGAGGATCCAGACATTAACCCAAAAAACCTATGAACACCTGATCTTTGACAAAGAGGCCCAAAACATTCAATGGAAAAAAAGATAGTATATTTAACAAATGGTGTTGGCATAACTGGATGGAAGAGTGTAGAAAAATGCAAATAGATCCAAGCCTATCACCCTGCACAAAACTCAAATCCAAGTGGATCAAAGACCTCAATATAAATCCAGCCACTTTAAACTTAATAGAAATGAAAGTGGGAAATACATTCTACAAATTGGCACAGATGACCACTTCCTAAATATAACACTGGTGGCACAGACACTAAGACCAACAATCAATAAGTGGGATCTCCTGAAGCTAAGAAGCTTCTGTAAAGCCAAGGGCACTGTCAATAGGACAAAATTACAGCATACAGAATGGAAAAAGATTTTCACCAACTCTACAAGTGATAGAGGACTGATCTCTAAAATATATAAAGAACTCAAGAATCTAGAGCTCAAAACTTTGAATAACCCAATCAAAAAATGTGGTTCAGATGTAGGGAGCTGCGTTTTACCACGCCCTAATGGTGACGCTGGTTTCTGCTTTCCACCTTCCTGATGGGATGGTGAGTGCTCTCGGGAGTAAACTACTCCTTATTGGCTGTAGGCAAGGATGGTGGCTTGCTTCCGGCGCCTCGGGACCTATGGGCGATGTCTACGTGGCTTACCAGGATTGGAGGCCCAGAGGGTATTTAGCCAGGAGCAGACTTCCCCCCAGGGTTGTTTGTCGTTCATCCTTTGTGAGAGAGTGGTCATTCGTGATATGTCTGAGAGTGAGAGTGAGAGTGAGTGAGTGAGAGACAAGAAGATAATTAAAGGCCAGAATAAACTGCAAAGAGAAGGATCCGGTGTTGCGTGTTCCTTGCTGGTGAGGCTGCGCGCGATATTCAGATCTAAAGCTGGAATTCTCAGCAGAAGAATTACGAATGGCTTAAGGCACCTGAAAAAGTGCTCTTCATCTTTAGCCATCAGAGAAATGCTAATCAAAACAACTTTGAGATACTACCTGACACCTGTTAGATTGGCTAAGATAAAAGACACAGATTACAGCCTATGCTGGAGAACACTGCTCCATTGTTGGTGGGAGTGTAAGCTTGTTCAGCCACTTTGGAATGCAGTATGGTGGTTTCTCAGAAAATTGAGAACCAATCTCCCCAAGGACCCAGCAATACCACTTCTGGGTGTATACCTTAAAGATGGACAGTCATACTCCAAAGGCATTAGCTCAACTATGTTCATAGCAGCATTATTTGTAATAGCAAGAACCTGGAAACAACCTAGATGCCCCTCAACTGAAGAATGGATTAACAAACTGTGGTACATCTACACAATGGAGTCAAACTGGTACATCTACACAATGGAGTAATCAGTAATAAAAAATGATATCCTAAAATTTGTAGGCAAATGGATGGACTTGGAGAATATCCTCCTGAGTGAGGTATCACAAACTCAGAAAGATAAGCAGGGAATGTACTCACTCATTAGTGGACTCTAAACAAACAAACATACAAACAAGAAAAAAGCAAAGCATGCCCAAGCTGCAAACCACAACCACTGAACAGCTTGGGATCAGAAACACCCTGGACTGACTCCTTGGATCCCATTCCCCCTAGAGGAACACCTGACTCACTCTTGAGGGAGGGGAGGAGAAAACTGGATCTGCCAGGAGTGGAGACAGAACTAAGCAATATTGAGTCAGTGGGACCATGGGACTATCTGCTGCCTGCCCAGGGATGGGATGGGCATTTGTGGAGAAGAAAGAATGATTTGATGTGGCGGGAGGGGATGGGACCTTGAATAAGGATATACAAGGATAGAAAGTGTGACTTCTTTGTTCATAATAATAATAATAATAATAATAAAGAAAAAATCCAGAAATCTTTATTTTCCAGAATACCTTTCTGGACTGGATAGATTTCTGTCAACTTTCACAAGCTAGAGTCATCTGAGAGAAGGAAACTTTTGTAAGCAGAAGTTTTCTGACCTCTCCAAGCCTTGGATCCCAAGGAATCTTTCCTACCCATGGTCGCACAGTCATGTATAAAATAATTACTCAGAGGCTAATATTAATTACAAAGTTTTTGACCTATGGCTCAGCCTTATTACCAGCTAGCTCTTACAACTTAACTCAACTCATTTTTAATAATCTATGTATTCCAAGTGGCTCTATGACTTTGTGTTCTATTACATCTTTCTTTCTGGGTGGCAGCCTGTAGCTTCTCCTGGACTCTGCCCTTCTTCATCTTTATCTCTGCTTGGATTTCTTACCTGCTGCTAAGCTGCCTTGCAATTGGCCAAAACATCTTCTTTATTACCAAATGGTAATAAAGTATATTCACAGTGTACAGAAGGACATTCCACATCAAACCTCAATTGAAAAAGCCTTCAAATAATCAGGATTTTATGGCCTTTGCATCAGCTCTTGCCTCTGGGTTCCTGCCCTGAATTCCTTCAATGATGAACTAGGTTGTGGAAGTGCAAGCCAAATAAGTTCTTTCCTCCACAACTTGCTTTTGGTCATAGTGTTTTATCACAGCAATAGTAACTCTAACTAGGAAACTCTCTGATCTCTGGTTCTTTAAGTCTTTCTATTACTTCAAGGTTATTCCTTGGGACTTGAGTAAAGGGAGTGATATGGATGTCCCATTTGAGGGTGAACACTCCTCAGTCACTTATTCTCTGCACATTGACTGGCTACGAGTCTCTGTATGAACCTCCATCCACTGCAAAAAAACATTTCTCAGATGTGGAATATGAACTACACTATAAGGTATATCTAAGAAAAGCAATTTGATACTATGTATTTTTACCAAAATAAGAGTAGTGAGTTCTCCTTTATACAGTATGATAACTCAAACCACAAGCTACACTGGTTCTAGATAAAAGTCACTAACCTAATTGCCAGAAATTATTTCACTAATTCCTATTATGACGGTTGATTCCTAGTATCTGCTGTTCTCATAATTTACATAATAAGGTTTCAATGAGAGCAATAGATCAATATGCTTTTGCTGTACTAGGAAATAATTCTATTTTATTCTTATTCTAGAAATTTGTGGTTTTAAGTAAAAAATACTGCAATATGAGCAAAGGGATCAGGATTGTGAGTAAGAGACCCACAGAGATGGCTGACCTGAACTATTGGGAGCTCACTGACTCTGAAATAACAGCTGAGAAACCTTCATAGAAAAGAACAACTAAACCCTCCAAATATAGATGTCAGCTGAATGGCATGTACAGTCTGAGGAGCCTCTTGAAGTAGAACCAGAGTTTATTCTTGGTACATGAACTGGCTTCCTGGAGCCCATTCCATACATCTGATTCCACCTTGATGGGGAAGGAGGACCTCAGTTCTATATCAACTGGATATGCCAGAACAAACTGACTCACCTTGGGAGTCCTTGCCATCCTTGGAAATGGATGGGGGGATGAGGTGGGAGGGATTCTTTGAAAAGACTGGGAGGAGGAGAGGGACGAGAAGCAGTGATGAGTATCGAAAAAGCTCTATAAATAAAAAATAAAAATAAAGGATCACTAGAAATTCTTCCCATCAGAACTAGTTACCATCAACACAAGAGCCTATCTAAGTCATTTCTGTGAACACACATAGGCACACAAATGCACATTCTTATTAGCATGAATATTTTATGTCCTACCAATTCCTTGAGATTTTTTCTATGTAAATAAATATATAATACTTAATAAGTACATATGATTATATTTGATAAAAATAATCTCTTTATAGACATCCAAACTTCTTTCTGAATTTTATCATATGTGTCTTCTGGTAATCAATTACATTTTAATGAACATATTTGTGTCTTCTTCAGTGGTTGGATGCACAATATGGCAGAGGACAGTAGAGATGGGCCTCACTATTGAATTTGTTTTTCAGAAGTAAATTTTTTGTCTAAAGAAGCTTATAAAAAAAAGCCTCTCTCCTTTATCATGGTCAAGAATGAGACATGTGCTTTAAAAAAAATGCTATTGCAGATGGACTGAGACCTAAACCCAAAGGAAATATATTTTCTTTCTTTTTCAAGAGAACTCTGATGTATTAAAAGGATGGATGTAGATTCTAAAAGAATAATCAGACACTCTGATCTCCTCAACCTGGAATCACTACCAAAGTAAGTTCTAAATATGAAATTCAGTCACTCAGCTAAAGCCTCACTTTGTTCAGTGAAACCCAAGCTTGAGGGCTGTCAGCAATGGTCATTCTCATCACCCATCAAAAGTCCAAAGAAAAAAACAGGGCAATTAAAAATCAGCTGGTAGGAGGAAAAAAAAGAAACTCTCAAAGGCCTGATTCAGAAATCAAAACTCAAAAGAAGTTTAAAAGTCTATTTATTCCTTTTGTATTAATAAAATATCTATTTCTGTTTAATTTTGGAAATCACTGTGCTGACCTGGAGTGTGTGTTATTGAGTCCTAACTACATGGCAGTGAATTGTCTTACATACTTTTTATATCTGGTAAATTCTTCACAAAACTTCCTCTCTATTACAAGCTCTTTTAGATAAAAATTCAGCAATGTTTCTCTTATTATTATTTTTTATTATTCATAGAATTATTTATTTGCAACAGTAGTATCTTTTTTGTAAGTATTTATTAGGTAGCTTCTCATGTGTATTGTTGGGAGAATGCTTTGTTAATATTATCTAAAATAGGTAGCCCAGAAAGAGTAATCATGCTTACACAATGTTCCAGAAAAGAAGACGATATGATGGGGACATATTAGTGGAAATATTACATCCATCCTGTTAGTGGACATTATTATAATAACGGAAATCATTTAGCTGATTCTAGTATCAAACTAAGTTTGTCTTTTTTTCCAAATTATTATCATGAAAAATAGTGTTAAACTATGCAAAAAAGCCAATGTCTTCATATTTAAGTTACAATCATTTGTTATAACACTTGTAAAAACCTAATTTATTTCAATGAAGTTGATATGTTGTGGTGTGAATTATATTGCAAACGTCATATATATTAATTTATCTAATAGGAATATTAATTGAAGCATAAGTTCTACAAAGTTGTACACAATTTAGTAGAAATTCATACAACATATACACACAGATTTCAAACAATTTCATGTTTCAGGTTACTGTACGCTTTGCCACACCCATCAATGTGGATTCAGAGATCTGATTTAAATATCATGCCTTCTGCCACTTCACGGTATCTCATGAGTGACTGCCCTTGAAGTGTCCATATTGACCACAAGTTTCAGGAGATATTCAAGGAAAGTTTCACAATTATGGTAATATTTACAGACTTATTAGCTGTTTAAGATGTATAATATTATGAAATCGTGTTTACTGATTTCCTGAGTTTGTCTCTTATAATCTATCAGAGAATTATATCTTGGTTTTATTTCTCCAGATCCCCTTTGATTTTTCCCACTTGATTTTTTTTTTGCAAAGCATTTTTTCAAAAGAAATCCCCAAGTCCTATGAGAACATAACTTCCTGTATATATTGCACCATGACTGCCATTGGCAAAATTCCTTAAAATGAAATCTGACAGATGTCTCTAGCATAAAATCATCATCTTTCCTTTGCAATATTTTACTCATATATACAATGTCAAGGAAAAATAAGTAAGCCCAAATTCTTGGGAGATTATAAAGAATTGGGCAATATATTAAAATAATTGCAGTATTTTAAACTATTTTATGGGAGATACTTTGAAGCAGTATAAATATCACTGTTTCTCTTTAAAGGTTTGCACATGGACATTTTCTGGTTCCAGTGAATTAAACCTGTAGTGATTACTACCACTGTGAACCAATGTAATCCCTCTCTCAGTTTTGCATATTTATTAATTAGAATTCTCTGTAAAAAGATGTATTCCTTCGTTCATGGTTACTTATTTTTCAAATATCAATTTACATTGGAATCATCTTCTCTATACCAATGTGTGGAGCAACATCATGCCTGTGATTTTCAAAAATTATGAGAAAACATGAGAGACAAAGAAGGGACATTTAGTAAGACATCTAACTACAACTCTCTCAAAGTGCAAATATCTTAAGAAATATTAACAGGCTGAGATATCAGAAGCTGAAACTGACTACAGAAACACAATAAATTCAATCTTCCATTGAGTCCTGAATTCATTTGATTATCATATTTAGTCGAATTGACATGTACTACTACCCCTAGCTTAAATATAAAGAAAATAAGGAACAGAGTAGTTAATAACTTTTCTATGCTGAAAAATAAAATAAGGAGATTCAATACTTCCTGCTATATACTATGATTCACAAGTATAGTAAATACTTAAGAATTTTATAAGTGATTTATTTTATTCTAATTCAATGATATTTAAACAATATAGCTAAAAGATTATATCTCAGAAACATAGAATCTCTGAATCCAATAGAGAAAAATAGATTGTTGAGTTCTCTTTCAGCTATGTGTAAGAAAACGGAAGAGAGTAAGCAGGGTTTGATGTCAACAATACAGAATTCAGATACGTGATATGAGAATGGGTCTACTGTCTCAGATAATCATAAAAAGCACCAAAGAATGAAAGTCCCTGAGTCTATCATGATTCTCTTTTTCCAGTTGCTCACAGAAATGCACACACAAAAATTATAGGTTGGAAATGGCAGGTCAACTTCTCTCAGTCAATTTTGCAAATTGCTGTATTGCTAGTAATTGTAGCACTAATCTGCTGTTTCTCCTCGCCCACTTAAAGCCTTCAAAATGCTTTAAATGATCAGTTTAGTCATAGGTCCTGGGACTGGCAAAAAAGAAACACCAAAGCATATTGGTTAGTGGGAAAGCTTGGGGATAAATACAAGTAGCTTTAAGATGTGGCTTTACCACTTGGCAGCTTTTATATTGGTTATTTTATTTCTTTCGATTTTAATGTGTTTCCTATGCATTAGAATAAAAATAACTGCTTCCCTATGTCACTATGGCTATCAAATAAGAGAATGCTTATAAAAATTTAGTATCTTATGCATAATTAAGGACAAAATATGTGTAGTTATCATTGTATAGTTTCTCTATCATTAATAAAGACCATTATTTACTTTGTTCCTAGCATAAGTTCAAGTAACTGTCATAGCTTTATTTTATACAGCAATATTCTGGAATTACCAAAGAAAAATTTCCAAAGTTTAACTTCCAAACTAATAACAACTTTAAAGAGATCTACTTCTTAACTGTTGTACTTATACTGATCAAAGTTCTGTAGGCATCTGTTGCAGGATGCATGTCATTTTAAATATTGATAAAATTCTTAAATAGTATTTGGAGTCATACAATGATATTTGTAGACACAAATGGTGGGGACATCTACAATAAAACACCCCAATTGTATCCAATTAGAAATGATAGCATTGGTATTTAGCCATGATCATAAACACAGAGGTTACTAGAGAACTATGCTTAAATATGTTTATTTACATGTTCTCAAATTCCAGAATTTGGAAAATGATTTTCTCAAAGAGCATAACAACAACCAAAATAGGGAATTAGTATTTAAATGAGATAAATACTACGTACATTGGAGAAACCCAGGTTGTCCCTGAAACAGTACATTAAAACACAAAATAACTTCTACAATAAATCAAGGCATTGTTCAAAGATAACAAGAAGCTAAGCACAAAGGTATGTGACTATATTGCCAGCTTTTGGGAAGATGAAACAGAAAGTTACCTGGTCCTATAAATTAGAGGCCAGACTAGGCAATTTTGAAGAAAGATCAGGGAAAATGAGAAAAGAAATGAATAGGAGACAGAACTGAAAGGGAGAAGGGAAGAAAGAAGAGGATAAATAATGTCAGGATGATATAAAAACCATTGGAGGATTCCCATTGGATTCATGGAAAATGATCCAAGTGTGAATGATTGCAGCAAATGTAATAAAATGATAAGTTGTAACTCCATATTTTAATTGAAAGCTTGATACGATGAAGATGAGATAGCTACATAATTTTCAAGTATGCACTTCCAAGGTACATATGAATACATGTTGGGAAAGATAAACTGACATTGGTAAATCCTAAAAAAATAGTACCTTAAACAAATGATTAAATTAAACATTAATTGCAATTGATCAAATCAAAACTGAGTATTTCCTGATGGGACACAGAGAAATAAGTACTTTTTTTCCATTACTGCCAAAGATGCAAGAATTAACTATAATCATCCAAGGGTATCGAACATAACAAAATGAAAAGATATTCTATGAAATAATCCAGTTCTGGTATTCAAAATTTCCAACGTTATAATAATCAGGGGAAAGTAAAAAGAGTCCCTGGAAATAAGGAAATACAAATGACTGAAATGTATGATTCTGAGTGAGATCCTTTGCATGTAGAATATGATGGTGATGTTTGCCAAACTGACTGTTGCAAAATTCAGAAATAATGAAGCAACCATTTTAATTTCCTGATTTTGGTCACTGAACAGGATACATCTAACAAAAAAAAATTAAAAACAGGTTCACATCAAAGTCACTCCAAAGTATTCAAGATTGATGGGATATAAGATTGACAGAGAGTAGCATTCTTTGTTTTTTCCTTCTAGATTTTCTAAATATTTACCTCAAAAATTAAAGCTAAATTTATTTATTTTAAAAGTCAGTTTTATTTTCAAAAAATAAAAACATGCAAGATCAAATTTCATAGCACTTAGTTTTGTGTGCCAACTTAGCTTGGCCAAAGTACACATTTGTCAAATATTTTTAAGGATGTTTCTGTAAAGCAAGGCTTTTGTTAAAAATATATTTAATTCAGTAAATGTTGAGCAAATCCATAGAACCTCTACTAAGTGTGTGTGTGTGTGTGTGTGTGTAAAGAATAAAAACTCTATAGCATATTGACTGCATTTACCTAAAGAGCTCCAGCAGTGGCATTTGTACAATACTGTAGAATTTTCTAAACTAATAATAGGTGAGAATTCATGACCCTTGTTGAATAAACTTCAAGCTACTCTGGAGATAGGAGTAAACTGAAATTGTACTGTGTCATTATTAAATTATCTCATTATTAAACATGAACTCAAATATAAGATCCAAATTAGACATGTCACTGAGCTAGTCCTTAGGAATGAAGATAGTAACTTTGCTCTGTGGCTGTCACACACAAGAGCTTTGGCAGCCTTGGGTACCAGCATAGCTGTGTCTGATTTCTGTATCAGTTTTCCGTTTAAGACCTTCTTTGACAGAAGAGCTTTAGTGCTGGATTATTAAGATTTTAGAAAATTGCTGCACTAAGCAAGGTGCATATGAGCTCACAGTGACTGAAGCAGAAACTACAAGGTCAACATGGATCTGCACCAGGTCCTCTGTATATTATAGCTACTAACTGTAGTAGGAATGTTCTCTGTGTACTGTGAATAAAGAACTGTTTTGGCCTGTGTAGAACACCATAGAAGTGGGTGGAGAATCAAAAGCAGCCAAGTAGGAAGAAGGGTGGAGTTTGCCAGTCGCGATCCGTCCCCAAAAAAGCAACAAGTAAAAAAAACAAGTGAGCCACAGGCAGTGGCCACATAATAAAAAAATTAATAAAAATAAGTTAAATTAAGATAAAAGAGCTAGCTAATAATGTGCTTAAAATATGAGCCAAACAATAAAACATATATAAGTGTCTAATTCATTTCTTTAAAAGACAAAAGCCGCGGCGCACACCAGGTCACAAACCTCCAGCCCCAAACAGGCCAAAAAAAACTTACTACAACAACTAACTTATTATTTTAATGGGAGTCTTGACTGTAAGAAGTGGGTCTCTGACTCTTGTGCCTACTCTTTGGACTCTTTTCCTCCTTTTGGGTAGTCTTATTCAACTTTGCTATGAGGGTTTTTTTAATCATCTTTTTATACTCTATTTTGTCATGTTTGGTTGATATCTCTTAAAGCCTGTCCATTTCTAAAGAGAGACAGAAAGAAAGTCAATCTGGAGGGGGTTCACAACTAAAAAGGGAATTCTCAGCAGAAGAATTATGAATGCCTGAAAGGCACTTGAAAAAGTGCTCACCATCTTTAGCCATCAGGGAAATGCAAATCAAAACAATTTTGAGATACCACCTGACACCTGACAGATTGGCTAAGATAAAAGACACAGAGGACAGCTTATGCTGGAGAGGATGTGGAGCAAGGGGAACACTCCTCCATTGTTGGTGGGAGTGTAAGCTTGTTCAGCCACTTTGGAATGCAGTATGGTGGTTTCTCAGAAAATTGAGAACCAGTCTCCCCAAGGACCCAGCAATACCACTTCTGGGTGCACAGTCACACTCCAAAGGCATTAGCTCAACTATGTTCATAGCAGCATTATTTGTAATAGCAAGAACCTGGAAACAACCTAGATGCCCCTCAACTGAAGAATGGATTAACAAACTGTGGTACATCTACACAATGGAGTACTACTCAGCAGTAAGAAAAATGATATCCTAAAATTTGCAGGCAAATGGATGGATTTGGAAAACATCCTCCTGAGGGAGGTATCACAAACCCAGAAAGATAAGCAGGGGATGTACTCACTCATTAGTGGACTCTAAAAAAAAAAGAAAAGAAAAAAAAAAAAAAGAGCAAAGCATGCCCAAGCTGCAAACCACAACCACTGAACAGCTTGGGATCAGAAACACCTTGGACTCACACCTTGGATCACACTTCCCCTAGAGGAATACCTGACTCAGTCTTGATGTTGGGGGGAGAAAACTGGATTTACCAGGAGTGGAGGCTGAACTAAGCAATATTGGGACCTTGGGACCTTGGGACCGCCTGCCCATGGGGGGATGGGGAGATGTGGAGAAGAGAGAAGGACATGATGTGGTGGGAGGGGGATGGGACCTTGAATAAGGATATACAAAGATAGAAAATGTGACTTCTTTATTCATAATAAAAAATAAATTGGGAAAGAACAAGTGATACTATCTCTATTTGCAGATGACATGATTGTATAACTAAGTGAAACACAAAATTCTCCCATGGAACTTCTACATCTTATAATTACCTTCAGCACTGTAGCAGGATACAAGATTAACTCAAAGAAATCAGTAGCCCTCTTATACACTAAAGGTAAAAGGGCTGAAAAAGAAATAAAGGAAACATCACCCTTTATAATAGCAGCCAATAACATTAAATACCTTGGAGTAACTATATCCAAAAAAGTAACAGATCTATTTGACAAAAAATTTAAATAACTGAAGAAAGAAATTGAAGAGGATATCAGAAAATGGAATGATCTCCCATGTTCCTGGATAGGTAGGATCAACATAATATAACATGAGTATTATCATATGACACTTGTGGAGTCCTAAAAGACATCAAGCTAAGACATCAATCATATCAAGAGGACACTCCAAAAATCAAGACATTAGAAATTTATAATCTAGTATTAATATATGCAGTATTCTGAGTAGTTTTCTCATATGTGTCAAGACACCACAAAATATGCTAATAATATGGAATGACTATTTTACTCATGATGAGGGAGTTAAAATAAGAACTATTATCCCAACCACATAATTTAACAGGCTTTGAATTTTCGTTACTTTCTAAACTTTCAGTTCAATCTTGCTATTTAGTTTTTGGAGATGTGTCATTGAGCTTATTGGTTTGGCAACTTCCTGTCATGCTTGATTATGTAATCTTCTTCTAGTATCATAAGCCAAAATAAACTCTTTCATACGTCATTTATCTTCATTGTATATTATCACAGCAACAAAAGGTAACCAATTTAAAAACAGAATCTAGTTTATAGTATGGAACTGCCTCAGAAGACAGGAGTTATGAGAGGGTGAGATCATGTGACTGCCCATTACTAATAAATAATACAACAGTGGAATCTAGGTCAAGTTCAATAAAAATACAAGGTTACAGAAAGGCACATGAGAACATAAATAACATTGATCATTCAGAAAATATCTAGACAGATCAAGGAGTGGATACATTACTATTTAAACAATCTGAATCACTATGTTTCCCTGTTCTTCACTGGGCAACTGTAAGAGTAGATGGAAAACGTAAGCAAAAGACCAGGAGCTAGATAGTATCTTCTGATTTTATCTGGTGAGGCCACTAATTACTATTTCAAAGTGAGTCACATTTCCCAGAAATCAGTGGGAACTATTGACACAAGGACTGATCTCTCTTTTAGCGATCACCAGCATGGTCACTAAGACTTACATAGAAAATCTTCCACTTACTCTTTACTCCATTCCAAGCTAGTTACTTCAGCAATTAATTATGTGTTTTCAATGGTACAGAACCCAACTTCTATGCTTGGTCTCAGCTCACTCCTCACCTTGCACCCTGAAGTTTTACAAAGGCTTCTACTTACCCATAATAGATATTAAATTTTACTCTGAATGTTTGGGAATGCAAAGAAAGAGGAAGAGGAGGAGGAGAAAAGAAGAACAAAAGGAAGAGGAAGAGGAAGAAGGAGGGTGTGGAAGAAGAGTGAGAAGATTTTTTTCTTTATATTCTTTAAATCTAATAAAATTTATTTTTCATCTTCATTAATATATTGAAAACAAATTGAGACTCAGCCATTCTGAACTTCTCTTTCCACCATTTCCCTCCCCACATACTCCTTCAAATTAGATGTTGAGAACAGCATTCTGAGAGATGCCCTTTGTGTCTTTCACATGGCTGCTTTTGACAGTCATTCCAAATCTCAAAGGTTAGCAGACCTCCTCTACCCAACACATCTCACCTTGTTCCTTGGTTATGGTCATTTCAGTCTCACTCTAACAGAAAGGAAATGTAGTATCTTTTAGTATTTAAATTCCCTGACTGATTGCTTTGATGATTATTTCAAATGGAAAGAAAATATTATGGGAGTGAGTAACAGCAATTAAATTCAGGTTAATTTTCTAATAAATTACATTTTTTTCTTATTCTTCAGATTGCATTTATGTATTTAAGAAAATATATACATATGTAAAAACAATTCATGAAAAAGGGGATAATAAATTTAAAAGTGAACAAGGAAGATCTTATGGGAAGATTTGGAGAAGGCAAGGGAAGGGGAAGTGATATAATGATGTTATAATTTAAAAGTTAACAGAAACCATTTTGGGTTGTGAGCCTAGCCTTTAACTTAACAGCTGAGCCATTTCTCTAGCTTGGTCTGTTTATGGGGGCCCTGGCAGTGGGATCAGCATCTATTTCTGGTGCATGATGGGGCTTCTGGGAGTCCATTACCTATGGAGGAACACTTTGCACAGTCTTGAAGCAGCCGGCAGGGGTGGGGAAGAGGTTGGTCCTGCCTCAACTGAATGTACTAGGCTTTGCTGACTCCCCATGGAAGGCTTTAACTTTTCAGACAAGGTGATGAGGGTGGGACATGCAGAAGGAGGAGGATGAGAGCGGTATGTGTGGTTGGTATTAAAATGAATTTTAAAAATCTTAAATTAAAAAGGAAATAATTATATATATATATATATCTTATTAGGACATTACTCTCCTTATTCTCCTAGTAATTTCATTTCTCCTTATAAACCAACTGAAAAGCATCTCCTCAGAGAAACTTTTGTGGTTTTTTTCTTTCTTTCTTTTTTTTTTTTTCTTCTATCAGAAACTATAGCTCCCTCTTCTGGCCTCCATTCATTTCACACTAACCTTTTCAGAATTCAGTCTCCATCTAGTCTATGTTTGTATTATCTATCTGTTGTGGCCCACACATTGCTAATTCCTCAAAGGTAGGACATGTATATTATTTTTGTTTGCTGCTTCTTTAGTAGAATTCTAAAGAGATGAATTTTTGATAAACATTGAAATTTCAATAAACACTGATGGATGAAGTTAAAAGCAATTTTTTTCATTGCTTGCTCAATTTTGTTTGGATCATGTGCATATTTTGAGAAGCCACATACAAAACATTCTAAAGAATGTGTTGCCTTTTTATTTCTTCTACTCTAGATTAACTTATAACCTCCACCTAAGAGGTATCCATGATACAACCTCAAAGTGTGAAAAGGTATAAACATAATCAATTTAGAAAACACTTTTTTTTAACTTGTGAGAGAAAATGCTTTAACTGATGTTTACTTCTAGAAAGACATCTCCAGGTAGATTCCTCAAAGAAGGTTTTTGAGATGAAGATTGTTGTATGAGTGGAGATCTATTAAATCTGGAATGAAAACAGCCAGTGAATAGGGAATGCTAAAAAGCATTGAGGAAAAAGTCAAACAAGCAACCACATGTGAAATTTCACATCAAGTTTCAGGAGCTAAAACACCCTGATCCCAGAGCACCCTGAAGTTTAACTATGTCTCAACAATATGAGCCCTTTGAGAGAGAAAGCAGTCTTTGAATCTCCAAGCTTACCAGTGTTTACTGGCAAGGAACCACCCCCCCCAACTAAGTATGTAGTTAAAGAGGACAAATTCTTAATTACTTCCTACTGTTTTATAAGAAAAGCAAACAGTAGCTTGATCTTGGCCTTCAAAGAGAAATGACAGACACCTATTCACTGAAGACAAAAGACCATCAAAGACCAACAAGGGGCAGAGAGGCAGAATAAATCTGATCAGAGGGAAGCATTGGAAGTATCCTTTTGGACAGTACTGGTATTGTCAATCCTCAAGTGACCCTTCTCATAGGTGTCCTGGGTAGATGAGGGAGACAAGCACCCCAAGTTAGGAGGCTCCATTGCACACAGTACATGTGTCTGTGTCATACAAACACAAGCATGTATTGTCCTAAAGCAACTGTTCTTCTTAGGTATTAGCATGTCATGCAATGCCAGAACACCTGGCACACTGTTAAAGACAATTATGCTGGAATAGAAAGATAAAGATTTGAATTCAGAAGTAAGAATTCATTGTCAATACCTCAGTTTCCACTTCACTCATTCTTAAATTGGGAGCAGTAACATCTATCATGCAGAACTATCAACAGGATAAAACACATATGTTGAATGAGGTTTCTGGCCCCAACTTGCCCCATAGTCAGACCTGCCTGCTGCTGCTTCTCTGGACCAGCAATCCCAAAGTCCCAAAGAAACACATGGATGCTTATATTAATTTCATTCTTGTTGGCCTAAGGCTCAGGCATAATAATAGCTATCTCTTGCATCTTTATTCAACCCATTTCCATAAATCTGTCCTACCATGTAGCATGTGGCTCACCTGTGTTACTTTACATATTGATTCTTGGGCAGCTGGATGCTGTCTCATTTGACTCCACTCTCCTTCATTATCTATGCTTCAATTTCCCTGCCTACTTCTAAGATGTTGGGTATAGGCCAAAACAGTCTCTTTATTCACAGCATAAAGACATCTCACATTGTAATTATAATTTGTATAAAATATTTATTAAAATAGAAACATAATATTTAATGACTTATCAGTGTTTTCTTTTCATTTTGTTTTCCCCCCAAATAACCCCCAATACTCCAAGCATTGGCAGCTAGTCTCTGAGTAAGAGAGCAAATGAATTAACGTGTTAACATTACAAATATGCCTTTATCACCCAGGTGATTAATATGTATAAAATACAATTCTGGTACTACAAGAAATTCAAACTTAAATCATTATCCATATTCTGAGAAGCACAGAGTCGAAGCTGAAAGGAAATGGCTATTACATTTGGTACAACAGGGTGGCAAAGCTGAGTGTCTGCTGTCTTAAGAAATACTTAAAGAAACAATACAAGATATGAGATGTCTAATAGAGCTTGGATATGAGAGAGGGTTTAGCAGAATGAAGAACATATTGATTGGACTTGAGGAAAAAGTTATTTAGCCTTAATATTCAATAACTTTTGAATTGTTGTTTCACAAAAGCATGGGAAAAAATAAACATAACAGTTTTCATTCCAAAGAGACAGTCACAATTGGTTAACAAATAAATTAGTGAATGCATATATAAAAATCATAGGCTGATAACTGCTGTGAAGGTTAAATAAAATAGACAAGGAGGAATAGAAAGGAAGGTGGTCTTTCTTATTTAGCATCAGACAAGAACAAGTTTGGCATGCTTACCACACTCCTGACCAGGTCCCAAGTCCAAGGGTAGTTGGCCAAAACTAGTGGTCTGAATTTTTATTTGTTTGTGTATGTGTGTGTGTATTAGTGTTTGTGTGTGGTGATACATTGTATATTTAATAAAAATCATCTGGAATAACAGAGCCACTCGTAGAGCCAAGCCATGAAGATCAGGGAGTGGTAACCTTTAATTCTATCTCTCAGGAGGTTCCTTTAGATCTCTGTGAGTTCAAGACCAAACAGAGCCAGGGAGTTGTGACACACACCTTTAATCCTAGCTCTAGAAAAGCTGAACCAGGAAGTAAGACAGCTGGGCAGAGGGAAAGAAGGGAGGAGTTCAGCTTCCCCTAATACTTCCTTTGTCAGCTGAGGACAGAGATGTTGGAGTCAGAGGATTCAGAAGACAGACCTGAAGAATTAGCTGGGTGAGAATTGGCTATGGCTTGTTCCCTTTTCTTTTTTACCCAATATCTGGCACCAGGTATTTATTATAATACCTAATAGAATTTGTGCAATATGTGTGAAGGGAGGGGGATACAGAGTCAGAGACAGGGAGACATAGACAGATACAAGAAAGAAATAACATGAAGTTGAATGGTCAGGGATGTAGAGATCCAGGCTGATTTTGGGGAATGAATATGATCAAAATATACAGTATAAAATTCTCAAAGAATAAATGAAATCATTATTTAAAACTAGAAAGGAAAGGAAAAAACAAATCTTGCAAACTACTAAGAAAAGGCAAATCCTAAGCCAAGGAAAGAACATCAATAAAAATTCAGAAGCAAGAGCAGATTTGTAAGTTTGGAGAACACCAAAAAGCCAGAGTGTTTTAAATTAATGAATAGAAAAACACTGGATGTGTGGGATGCTTGAAACAATTGAGAAAAGACATTTTTAGGTCACAGAGCCACAAAGCATCACAGGAAATACAAACTACAGGGCATGGCCAACCTGAAGCTAACATATTCTAACATATAATTCTGATGACAGCAAGCACAGTAGGCATATCTCAGGCAAGTTTAAGTCTTTTTTTAGTGCTTACTAAGGAGTAATGACATCTTGTCTCTAATTTCCCAGGCCAGTAAAAGACGTATTGTTCCTTAAGCCTTCCCTGCACTTGCTTTTTGAGAGACTGATTTCTGTCCCATGAGCCACATAGGTAGCGATCATGGTTAAGAAGAAACAGCTACTGAGGACATTCCGCTGTTGGTACTGCCTTTATCTTTACCATGTCCTTTATGTGTAAGGCCTGTGACTTCACAGAACAGGACTTGGCAGGGACCATGACAGCATGTGCTACTTTTGGCCAGTTGATCATTTATCACTTTTTAGCTTTCCTCTGCTGACATGTGTGACAGCTAAATGGTAGTTCTGAGGGAATCTCTGTGATGCTGAGGAGTGACTTAAAAGCAATGAGGGGACCATTGGTGTGGTTGTTAGGCTAGACTTATTGCTAGCATATGGTATCCAAAGGTACCTGAGTCCCTTTATGATAACTAGAAGGTTTCTATCATGGGACATACTGGACTTTATTGGCCCAAATGAATGCTGCTAACCACATCAAGGTTTCTGAGTTGCAGGAATGCACTGACTGGCAAAGAAGCCTACAGTTGCTTCTCATATAGCTCATCTAGGGGAAGGATGGGTACTTTTACCCTATAAAAATATGACTTTTTACTCATGAAAATGAGAATCTGACAGGGGGGAAAAAGGCTTATTATCTACCCCCTCACAGCTCCAACATTGTTTCCAAAACACAAAACTAGCAGCAAAATCAGAAGTGCGGGCTAAGAAAAACAACTCATTCCTACTCTTATCTTCACCTAGATACCTTGTCCTATAAATCAGAAAAAAAAGAAAAGAAAATTATTGTTGGCATTAACATGTAACACTGGTGCAGGGCTTTGCCATTTACCACATGTATATATTCAAAATTAGTTTTTATTCATTTGATTATCACCACCAGTCAGCAGGATTTGTGTGGGTCAGAGAGTATTACCATATTAAAGACAGAAAGCAGGAAAACATACAAACGAGCAGACAAAAAGCAGACCTGAGGTCCTGGGATACACAGATAGCTCACAGGAAACAAGGACAGGAGGAAATGAATGAGTCTTACTCTTGTGAATGTATTTTCACAGGATGCATTTTTAAGTTGATGCTGAGTACAGAAGATGCTGAAAAGATTGGGCCATAATGGTCTCACAGCCTGCGTGTAAACATATTGCAGAGATACAGAAGCCATCACCTTCCAGGAAGTACTTTCCACTCTGCAATAAACTGTAGTCAGCAAATCTCTCTCAGATGTCAGCTCCTCAAGGATCTGCCCTACCTGCAGAAATGCAATCCCCTCACTGAGTCAGCCACCAGCATTTGGCAGCTGAATGAAGTAGAGGTATGAGTACCTAGACACTTTGACTCATTGCCAATAAATAAATAATAAATAAAATAACCTCTAATAGTATTAACTCTGGAGTTTCTGAAGAGATTGACTTTTCAGTGCTGTACTTTCTGGCCATTCCTGTTTTTCTGTTTTTGTTTCTTTCTTTTTTTTTTTTTTTTTTCTGGATAGGTATCAGTAATAGTCTTCTTGTATCCCACGGTCTGAGTATTTTTTTTTTTCAATTTACTTGTACTGAATTTGACCAAAGAAGTCAGTGGTAAGACGAGAATGTGGAATTACAGTGCTCAGACCTGCCTGGCAATTAGAATCTCATCATTAGTATCAAGTAAAGAACAGAAAGCTTTGGTGCAAGATGGCAATCTGATTGTTAAGTTGTGTACTAGGGATGCAATAGAATAGAGAAATAATTAATAATTAATTGGCACTTAGGCCAAATAAAGAACCTATGACAACCACAGTATTGTATGATATTTATATGCATGATCTACATGTGCCATGTAATGAAACAATAAAAAAGTGAGAGCAAATAATAAGACCCTCAAAATCTGGATTGAATGTCAAAGATTGGATGATGCACATACAATTGAGCTCGTATTTCCTATCATAGGAATAGAAGAAATCTAAACTCAAAGCTTAAAGAGTCCAGTGTCTGGGGCCTGGAGAAATGACTAAGCAGGCAAGGGTACTGAGGACCTGGGTTCAATTCTCAGCACCTACATGGTGGTTCACATGGCAGCTTACCACCATCTGTAATTCCAACTCCAGGGGACTCAAAGTTCCACTCTGGCCTCTCCAGGTGTGCAGAAGATGCATATTCATAAGACACTCATGTACATACAAATAAGCAAATATTTTTAAGACCAATCTCTGAAAATTTAAGAAAAGTTAAGCATCCATAGAAGTCAGGTGCATTACAACAGGGTCAGGACCCGAATTTAAAAATCTTAAGTGGAAATGTGTGAGTGGATACACTTATAACCTATAATACCCCAGTCATGGATCTGACTCATTCACTGAAGAGCTTCAGCTTTCCCAGATAAGAGACAGCACTCCCCATTCTGGACAGGAAGATAATGCCAATGCATATTTTCCACTAATCCCCTGGGGAGAAAAACCTAAATCTCTCTCAGTGCACTTACATTTGCTCCCACCAGGCCTTACCTAAAGGCCAAGCCATAGCACAACACATCCAAAATGTGGTGAATGAAACATGGGAAGAAAGACTGTGTGCTTAAGCAGCTGGAAGTCCAGAATAGAAGACTATACAGAACTGAATGCTCAATGTGCTTAAACAAACAGGCTGGAACACAAGGCTTGGTAAGGAAAAGTTTATTGATTAGAGAGTACTCTCTTGAAATACACAGTTTGACAGTTGGCAATGCTCCCAGGAGCTGGTGTCAGGCACTCAGACATTTCAAGATTGCTTTGGATACAATTTCTGAGTTGACATTTAAGCCTAGAAACTCAAAACTCCATCATGGTTGCCAACTAAAGGGAAGACACAGGGCAGTCATATAACAAGGAAAATGCTCCATAAGACCTAGATAACTAGTTCATGAGGAAAAGTTGAAATTGGTAGTGATGATAAATATCACAGCCCACAGAAGGGCCTGAAATCCATAGAGAAAATAGAAGTAATCCTGTGGAGTTGGTCCAGTAGAAAGATTGAAACAACCTCTATGTAGACCAAAAGAGTGAGCAAACTGCAGAATAAACACACAGGAGGAAGGAATAAGGAGGGGCAATGGTTGCTACCATCATTAAAGACTTGAGAAAAGCAGAAGCAATGTGTAGCCAGAACTTTCTTACCGGTCCCTGCCTGCAGTCTGGACAAAGCTCTCCCATTATCCCTCCTGCAGCCACTTATAAAATAATTATCCAAAGGCTTATATTAATTACAAACTGGCCTAGGCTCAGGCTCATTACTAACTAGCTCTTAAAACTTAACTCAACCTATTTTTATTAATCTAAGTTTTGCCACATGGCTTGTGGCTTACTTATACTCTTACATCTTGCCTTGTCAAACAGCAGCTTGCAATATCTTTTTGATTCTGTTCTTCTCTATCTTTTTCTAAGTTTGGATTTCCCATCTGCCTCCAAGTTGACTTGCCATAGGCCAAAACAGTCCCTTTATTAACTAGTGGTATTTACAGTATACAAAAAGACATCCCACATCAGCAATGTTTCCCATTATGTCATAATTTCCCAGTGTGGAGACTGTGGAAACCAGCTGAAACATCAATGATGACTGCACACTCCTGCAACTTCAACCAAATAGTATTCCTGGTCAAAGCTACCAAGCTACTCTGGCATCTTGGCCAGAGCAGATAATCTTCTGGTTTACTGATTGCTGAATTCAGGAGTTCAAGCATCCAGAAATCACCCAAGATAACCAGATCAGAGTTACAGTTTAAAAATCTGCTTCTGAGTTCATCTACTCTTGCATTTTTTTATTTATTTGCTGTTACTTTTTTTAAGTTCTAAATTATATTTAGCTCATCTTTATGACCTATTCTTTGTTTAAATTTTTACCCTTTTGTTTCAAGACAATTTATAATTGCTCATTAAATTATTTTTAGCTGTTTAAAAATACTGGAAAACATAATTTTACAGCATATAGGAATTAATACAGAACAAAATAGTAATGTCACTTAAAAGAAGCTCAGTGTGGAACACTAGCAGTTTAGCACACCAAAGTAACTTACAGAACCTAAGCTATTATTATGGTTTAAATTAAATATACTAACATTGAAGGCCTTCTTTTTAAAAACAGAACAGAGCAATTAAGAAGAAGGAGTTTGGATAAGGAAGAAAATGTATATTTGATAATAAAACATTTGCTCTGTGATGACAAATCAGAAAAACATCAACACTTACATGAGCTCACAGCAGCTATGGTTGCCTGAACTGAGCCTGCATAGGACTAGTCCTGCAAAAGTCAATCATGGATAAGGGAGGAGTTCATGGGTCCTATTTGTCTCTGCTGAGTTCTTGATAAGTGGTGGATTGTTGTGGAAGGATAATCATTGTCTTCAGTTTTATACCACCAGTCTCCAAAGAACACTTCCAAGCCCACAGCAACACAAGATGTCACTGTCCAAATTGAAATCAAAGGATCAAAAGGTAACAGGAGTAAAAGGTGATAGAGTTGGGAAATATGAGCCATCAGACAACACAGAACATGTTCATGGTGACATGACCATGAATGGAACATGAGTAATCAAACTTTACTATGTACATGGATAAAATTGTCAAAGAATAAATTTTATCAATAAAATATATCAAACTAAAAATCAAATTTAATGGAAATGTTTAGCAAAAACTGCAACATATCCTGGGAAAAAAAGATTTCAAAGTTTACCTTCTTGTGAGCTAAGAAGTTAAAACTGAAGTTTCACTATAGTTAGAATTTCTCTCAGATCCTAGAAAGCATCCAAGTAAAGCATATAGATGAAAGATCCACTCATAAATACACATAAACAGAGATCACCATCAATGCATTTTAATATCATGTTTAATAGCCAGAATGTCCTACAGATAATAGCAGTATCTTAAATGACCTTTAATTTCTCTAAGATTATTTAGCAATTATCCTTAAAATAATAAAGTATTTCCAGAATCTAGCATTTGGTAATGAGATACAAGATTTTGAAGTTTTTCTTCTAATTAGTACTACAGGCTACAGTAGTAAGTTCTTTGTAAACTTACAAATAAATCATTTCAGCTACCAATTAATAGGAAAATTTTAAATGACTACAATCCACTCTTGCTGTGTTTGCATATTAAATTTTTCCATTGAAAGCGAGTTTTAGAATCAAAGTTTGTTAAAAGCCATTAACATTTGATGACACAGTCTATGTAGCTTGGAATTTAAAAACAAAAAACTTCCCTACTAAGGGTAAATGAAGAGAGTAGTCTACATAGATCTGAGACAAATGGGGCATTTAGTGTTTGAGAAAGATGACAGTTCAAATGACTGGAGGGAAAGATGGATTATTCAGTATTTGGGAGCAGAGAAAAATACACACTTGAAAGAAAATAAAAGTTGAATACCACTCTTTAGAGTAAAATAATAGGTGATCAAGCAATTAACTGTAAAATGTGTTCCTAACCAAAAACATTTTTAAAAGTCCTACCACTAGATGAAGAGACACAGGCAATTAATGGGTGATGAAAAAAAAATAACAATCAGTCTTCTCTGGGAATAAGAACCTCATCTATCATCAAATCCCAAGTTGTCAGTCCTAAGTACATATAAATATGTACACTAAATGGATTCAGCAGGCTGTATTTCTATTTACATGTGCATATAAACATATATACATAACTATAATAATTTAGAATAATAGCTTATGAATTTGAGACTGATATGGGGGCAGAGGAGAAAAAGAATGGAAATGATGTGAATGTAACTCAGATATAAAATTCTCAAAAATGTTATTTAAATTTTTAATAATAAATAAAAGTTTTTAAAAGCCTCAGAAAATACCAAATATCCACTATCAGACAAACATCCTAAATGCAGAAATTGAAATGATTAGCAAAGAAAATATTTGTCTAGGATAAAGAGGGCAATTACAAATATAATCAGGGGGATGGAGAGATGGCTCATAAGTAAAGAGCACTGTTGCTCTTCGAGAGGACTTGAGTTTGATTCCTGGCACTCACAACAGTGACTCACAGCCACCTATTACTCCAGTTCTAGGGGATTCAACATCTCTGGCTTCCATAGCACCTTCACTCAGATGAACATGCCCACAGAGAGTCACACCTACATATAACTTAAAAAAAAAGGAACACTGTTCAATAACATCAGATAAAATAATAGAAGACTATGCTGAGGCGAGAAAACGACAAACACATGTGAGGTCTGATTTATTAAGACTTTTACTGCTGTAACTCACTAGGGGAAAGAATGGCACTCTCCATTGAAAACAATTCTTAGAGCTATTGAATTTCTAGGAGGAAAAATCAATCCTGAGCCCAACCTTAATTTTAACTTAAACTAGATTTCAGTCATAAACATGGCAGCTAAAAATGTAAAGCTCCTTTGAGAAAATATAAGAGAATATCTCTATAAATTTTCTGTAACAATTTTTAAATTAAAAAAATATACATTTTATTCATAAAAGTTTGTTAAAGAATCTCTACCAATCAAAAAGTACCAAGGAGCCACCAAATAATATGTCAAGTCGTCTGCATTGCATATACCCTATAAGGTCTCATCACCTGATAAAGATACAGATATAGACATGGAACATTGGCTTGCTATCTTAACTCTTTGAAAATACAAATAAAAAGAGTTTGACATTTGTGTCTATCAGGTTTAGTGACATATCTTAAATTATTTAAGGAATCTACCATTGATTTCAGAAACATAAAGAAATGGACAGCCTGTTCATTACTTTCTGACCTCCTGAAGAACACTGTAGTAATGCATAGCTGTAGTAAGAAGTTTCTGACCCAGCCTAGCCCTAAGGTCCAGACCCATAGACCTGCAGTCCCACAGCTGCTTAGTCTCAAATAATCCCATAAAGCCTTATATTAATTACAAGCTGATTGGTCTATGGCTCAGGCTTATTACTCGATAATTCTTATACTTTAAGTTAACCCACATTTCTATTTATGCTTAGCCACATGGCTTGGTACCTTTCTGCTCTGTGCAGCATTCTCATCCCACTTTCTCTGCATCTTGCTGTTATCTCCTCTCTGCTCTTCTGCTTCTCAGAATTCTCCTAGTCTGGTTTCCCCACCTCTACTTCCTGACTAGCAACTCGACCAATCAGCACTTCATTAAATCAATATTTACAATACAAAAGCATGGTCCCACAGCACATAACATTATCATAAACCCTAATCTCTATACCCAAAAATGTACCTCAGGGAGATGATCACACAAACTTGCAAAAACATAAAGACAAAAGCAAGCTGCATGCTAGTTAGCAATGAAAATGTAGTCATCAATAGGAAACTGATGAAATATTTTAGTGTATTTACCAACAATGGACTATCATGTCATTTCCAGGGCTAATCCATTGTGACTATGAATTCCAGTAACATGATTGACATTTAGCATTCGATTTCCAAACCGTTTTGGAGTTTAAAATATACAAATCATAAAACAAGTGTTCAAGTTGTAAGGCTCAATAGCATATACACTTTGTCCTCAAAATTTTATGTTCTAAAAGTGCTAGGCTTGTAAATTAATTATTTTGAAACCATAAATACATTTGAAAGAGTTGTGAGTTCTCAGGGAATATATAGAAAATGAACACAATTCAGACAAACTACAAGTCATTTTTCAAAGGCTTAAACACATTTTTCCACCTAGGTCACATGGCTTACCTGAAACCTTTGAATATGCATCTGTCTGAGAGAAGGACTTTCTGCTGTACACATTATGGTCCAGAGCTGGATGTCCACGGGGAAAAGTTTGATCTTTGAACTAAAATAGAGAGCACTTGGATCACTACAATGGACTTTGGCTAAGATCCTTCAAAGAGTGCAGTGAAAATAGCAGATTCATAATAAATACTTAACTAAATTATTTTCTAAAATCTTCCTTAAGAAAATTGTCATGAGTCGAGCTGAGCAGAGAGGTGCCCTGTGTTTCTCCAGTATTGGTTGGGATAACACTTGACCTGTATTAGTCAACTTTTCATTGCTATAGCAAAACACTGCAGCCAGTTAACACATAGAGAAAAAAAAAATGTTTTCTTTGGCTTGAATTTCTGTGGAGTCTAATCCATGTAACAGCATCTTGCTGGGTAAAGGGTAGCATATCATGGTGGTGGTAGATGTCACAGCAAGCCAGGAAGTAGAAAAAGACAGGACAGGCAGGACAGGTTCCACAGTATTCTTTGGGGGATGTCTTCAATTGCTTAAAAGACTTCCAACTAGACCCAAACACCTTTTTTATTTTTCACTCATAGTCTCATGAGTCCTTTGTTGGCACTGAATTTGTCATACAGCCAAGGACAATCTTGAACTTCTGGTTTGTCTTACATATCTCCCCAGTGCCAAGATTACAGATATACACTACCATGTCTGGTTGATTCAGTGCTGGGCAATGGACTTATTACATCCTGAAGACTAACACTCTTCCAGCTGAGCCTAGACCTCATCTCTTAAAGAGCTACATATCTCACTTGAACCTACCTGGGGATCAAGTCCTTACCATATATTCAGAGAGAATATTACTCATACCTAATGCATAACAGGTTTGTACCAGATGCAGGTACATGTTGATAAAAACTGAAGATATAAATTCTTAGGCCTAATTCCCTTTCCATTATTCTCCACACAGAGCTATACAAATAACTGAATTGCTATCTGAGAAATCTGCCCAGAGAGAGACTGAATAGTGAAAGCTTAGAAATGAGTCATTCTAGCCATTCTGCAGAAGCCTTACCCAACAAGAATTTATCAAAGCAAATAGTTCTTTATTAAATAAAGAAAACCTTTTTGACCCTGGAAAAAATATAAAATTTAAAAGAGAAATAATAATGAGAGGAGTCATTACGGTAAGTTTAAAGATGAATCACCAGCTGGCCTTTTGGGAAGGGGTGGGAGAAGCAATTAGTTTCTTTTGTCTTCCACAGAACAATGCATAGGTAGTAGCCCATTATGTACATGAATTACAGCAGAAAGACAAAAGTGCTGCATAATTTTAACATTCCACTGGCTTTTCCCAATCAATCTCATTGATGTTCTTTCCAAGCATGAAAACTGGGGGCTCAGCTTTTTCAAAGAAAACATAAAGTCTCACTCTGCACCTTCCTGATTCTCTCTTACAATGCTAAAATGCCAACCAGGATAACGGATGTGTCTCCTTCTCCTCAAGTTGAATGTTCCTTCTTGATTCTAGAGTGATAGAATCTACCTCTCAGAAGTTATGATGGATGAAGTATATGCGCTTCTCTATCTTTATGTCTAAAAGATGTGCTGCGGGAAGGGAATTGCTGGTTGTCAGAATAGAAGGCTTTGCTTTTCATCCCCATGAAATACCTCACCACCTCCAGCCGAAATCGAGAACAAGCAAAACCAGTTATCATAAAGCCATAGGAGAGGAGAAGAAAATCACTTGCTGACTTGCTCAGAAAAATATAGATCAGAATCTAGGAAACGCATCAATTGTAATGGCATATTGAAAAGCATTTTTAGGCAATTTCTCTTCAAATGTCTGTTAGCATCCCCAAGCCCACAAAAATCTATGAAACCTATCATTGCCACCTGAGACATTGCATTAGAAACAGTACATCCATTATCATTGCTTCTTACCCTATCCTGTCATTAATTTCCTTCATAGATGAAAATGGTATGACTCTCACAGCTTAATTAACAGTCAGTTCCAAGGTTACTGGTTTAGCAGATACTGCAATCCAGACTGGAACTCACTGCCATCTATCTTCATGCTCCTCAAGCAACCAAGTGTTTACATTGACAAGGAATTGGCTTAAACTAAGATACTTTCCTCACACACTAGGCTAGATTTAAAAAACAAAGGGGATGTGTTTCTCTTCATTCTCCACTTCTTTAATCAACCAAAATTATTGTCTCTACTTCCATTTAAAAAGAAAAAGAAAAAAAATAAGGAACATTATCATTCAAAATACATTTTTTATTTCAATAATTATCATGTCAGGGATTTAAAAAAATATGTTGATAGGTGATAAAGCCTCTTTTAAATATATTTGTTTTATAGACTTGGTAAATGTTTTTTTTCTCTATAAGTATGCTAGTATAATTTATATGTTCTTCAATAAGCAAAGTATGGAATGCCATAGTGACAAAGCATAGAAGATTTGATATTATTCAAAACACTGTCGTCTTTCCTGCTTAACTCTCCCTTAAGACAAAATATATTTCTGATAATTGAGGGTGATATTGACTATCATCAAAAATCTGTTTTCTTTCTTTGTGGCTCTTTCTTTCCTTGAGTTTGTTTTTTATCCCTGAGCCTGCTCATTACTAAAAAAAGCTTTTTAATATTTTTTCACCAAAATGAGATAAATTTTATTGTGTGTGCTTTTACTATTTCATCTCTATAACTTCATAGACACTAGCTATAGAGCCTGAGATTGAATACCAGATGTTTCTGCTTTCCAAGTCCATGAACCTTCCTTGACGTCAAAGTGTGCTTCTGTCATTCTTCCTGCACCCTATGCCTTTCTTTACCCCTCTGTATATGCCCTGCCTTAGCTGAATCATTATCTTCCTTCCTGGCCTGTATTCTGTTTCACACTATTTCTTCTCATCTCTCTATAGTACCAGCTCTAAACCAGAAGTAAGACCCCTCCTCCATGTTTAGAAGGATATAATGATTACTTAGTTATCCAACCACCCAACCAATCATTATTAATCACTAAACCCTTTAGTAAGTATCTCAGACTAATTTTATGAAACATTTATCATGTTCCAATACTCTTGATAAGAATCACAAATCTAAAAACGATGTAGCACACCCTTTCTGTTGTATACCTCATGGTCAACCAGCTAAATATGCTGCAATTGAAACTGCCAACAGTCCTAAGTATTCAGGGCTAATGGTGCATAAACAAGATATTCATCTGGTGGGACTTTAGTTTGAATGCAAATTTACTGACAAGTGTATCTTTTTCTAGCCCCTGTATTTTTGTCTGTGAAAAATTTTCATATTTTCTCATAAAAAGTAAGGTTATGCTGATTTGTCCACATAATTTACACGATAAACAGATGCCTACAATTAGATAATTTTATTCAAAAAAGACATGGGAAGTGTCTCAAATACATTTTGCTAAAACTTTTCAAATGTACAGGCTTGCTGACAGTCAATGGAGGGGGTGCATCACAACACTCTACCTAATATAAAACATCATAAAAAATAACTGCTTTTATTTTTATTCTTTTTTCTCTTAACTTTCAAATATAGTTAATTATCTAGCAAGTTCAGAGTATCTATCCCCTTACGTGCCCCATTCTCCATTTTCTCAGCCCTCCTGCCATTAGTCCTCTCTATTTCCCTAAACAATTTCCTTCTGTGATCATTGAATACATACACACATGACTGCATAAAATTTAGGAGCCAGAAATGAGAGAGAACATGTTCATCTTCCTGACATTGACTTCAGTTACTTGATGTGCTGATCTCCAGTTGCATTCACTTCCAGCCATCAGCATAACTTCATACTCAATGACAAGCAACATAAAATTTTGGAAATTAAATTTAATATGTAAAAATCAATGTTTGCTTTAGGCACTCTATCCACTATTTCTTGGAGTCCTAGTTGGGGTCACCTTGTGGGTTCTTGGATGTTTCCCTAGCAGCAAATGTTTCTCTAATCCCTCAATGAATGACTCTCTCTATCAAGACATCTATTTCTTTGTTTTCCCTCTCTGTTGCTCCTCCCACTCAACCATTTCATTCTCTCAGGATCTTTTCCCACCTCCTCTTGCTTGTTGCCCTATATGACCCGAATTTACTCAGGAGATCTTCTCTATTTCCCCTTCCCAGGGGGATCCATGGATGTCTCTCTTAAATTCCTACTGTTACCAAGATGCTTAGAGTTTGTGGGTTATAGCCTAGTTACCCTTTGCTTTCTGTCTAAAATCCACTTATGAGTGAGTATATACCATGTCTATCTTTCTGGGTCTGTGTTACCTCACTCAGGATGATACTCTCCAGATTTATCCATGTGCCTGCAAATTTCAGGATGTCTTTTTTTGTTTCTGCTGAGTAGTATTTCACTGTGTAAATGAACCACAATTTTTAATCCATTCTTCAGTTTAGGGACATCTAGGTTGTTTTCAGATAACACTGCCTATGAACAGGACGTCCCCTATAATCAGATAATTGATCACCCTAATTGTCATTATAGAACCTTCATCCTGTAACTGATGAAAGCAGATGCAGAGATGAATAGCTAAGTAGGCATCTGTGTTGAGCACGCAGTCCAGCTAAAGAGAGGTAAGAAAGAGGATCAGGATCATGAAGAGGAGTCTCTGGCTGACCTGAGCTGTTGGGAGCTCACTGACTCTGAAATCTCAGCTGAGAAACTTTCATGGAAAGAATCTGAACTCTCCAAATGTAAATGACAGTCAAAAGGCATGGGCAGTTTGTGGAGTCTCTTGCAGTAGGACCAGAGTTTATTCCTGGTGCATGAACTGGCTTCTTGGAGCCCATTCCCTACAGAGGGCCACCTTACTCAGCCTTGATACTGGAGGAAGGTACTCAGACCTGCCTACCTCAACTGGATAAGCCAGACTGAACTGACTCACTCTGGGATTCCTTGCCCTCCCCGGGGAATAGATAGGGGATAGGATGAGAGGAGGTTGACGCAGGATTTGGAGAAGGGAGAACAGTGGCGGGTATGAGAAAAAAAGTGCTTTTTTTTTTTTTTTTAAAAAAAAAAATCAATGCTTTTCTTGCTTTTATTTGATTACTAGCAAGTTTTAAAATATTCACATGTCCTCCTTTGATTAATTTATTTTTTGCTCAGGGAATTATTTTTATACTTATACTGATCATTAAAACATTTTTATGACATATTAATTTTTATTATTTGAAATGTTTCAGAATATTTTTCTGTCCATAAGATATCATCACACAATATGAATTAAAAGACTACTGATTGCAGGTGACCAAGCACACAGTGTTCTCTCTCTTGTGAGTCCCACTAACAGGATGATGCAGCAGTCACCAGGGAAACAAAATCTCCAGGATGGGAGGCACACAATGGGAGACTAGAAGAGGAAACATTTCAGAAGTGTTTAGAGATAAACTAGAGATGGAAGCATAATGATAACTGATGTTGTTAAGACAAATCAGCACTGTTTCAGAAAATCAGTGGGAAATAGGCAGAGAAAGGGGGCCATTAGGTCTGCAGATCTGGGGGGAGGTTCTAGTGAGAAGGAGACTGAGGTGAAGAGGAAAGCTAAGTCTGTTCTTAGGAGGTTCCCTGACACACCCTCTAACCTTTTTCTGTGCTAATGTACAGTAAGAACAGCTGGATGCTGATGTCCAGTCAACAGAACTAAACCAATTTAAAGAAATATAATGTTAAACAGTAAAACATGCATCTCACTTGACTGGGACTGTGGTAATGAAAAGCATCCAGCAGTGTCAAGTATATGTCAAAAGTTGGAGGATGTAAAGCTCCCATTTTATATCTACTACTACTATAACTTTTCATCTGCTCACCCTACAGTAAGGTTAGAGTGACAATAGGTATTTGGCACTGTTTTGTTCTTGTTTTGTCTCATTTGCTTTTCAAATATTCTCATATTTTAGAAAATGCAACCTATTAATCTATCTGGCGAGATTACCTCTTTTGGTATTTATGCTTATGTAATATATCCTTATTGCCAAATCAATATAAGTATTGTTTATATTTACCAAAATATTTTACTTGTGACTCTTTTAAGCAATATAATCCTTCACAAATATATACTATATATATACATATATATATATATACATGCATACATATGTGTATGTGTGTTATAGGGCCTAACCTGACATTTCTTTTTTTTTCCTTTTTTATAATATTTTTTTAGTATGAATAAAGTCACATTTTCTATCTGTTGTATATCCTTATTCAAGGTCCCTTCCCCCTGCCACCCCCCTCCAGTCACTCTCTCTTCTCCACATCTCCCCATCACCTCCCCAGCAAGGGCATGAGGTCCCAAGGACCCAATATGGCTTAGTTCAGCATTGATCTCTGGCAGATCCAGTTTCCTCACCCCAACATCAAGACTGAGTCAGGTGTTCCTCTAGAAAGAGTGGATCAAAGGTGCCACTCAAAGGTGTTTCACATCCCAAGCTGTTCAGTGGTTGTGCTTTGCAGCTTGGACATCTTTTGTTTTTTGCTTTTTTTTTTAAAGAGTCTGCTAATGAGTGAGTACATCCCCTGCTTATCTTTCTGGATTGGCATTACCTCACTCAGGAGGATATTCTCCAAATCCATCCATTTGCCTGCAAATTTTAGGATATCATTTTTTCATATTGCTGAGTAGTACTCCATTGTGTAGATGTACCACAGTTGTTAATCCATTCTTGAGTTGAGGGGGATCTAGGTTGTTTCCATGTTCTTGCTATTACGAATAATGCTGCTATAAACATAGTTGAGCTAATGCCTATGGAGTGCAAATGTGCATCTTTAGTGTATACACCCAGAAGTGGTATTGCTAGATCCTTGGGGAGATTGATTCCCAGTTTTCTGAAAAACCGCCATACTGCATTCGAGAGTGGCTGAACAAGCTTACAGTCCCACTAACAATAGAGGAGTGTTCACCTTGCTCTGCAACCTATCCAGCATAGGCTGTCCTCTGTCTTTTTATTCTTAGCCATTCTGACAGGTATAAGATGGTATCTCAAAGTTGTTTTGATTTGCATTTCTCTGATGGCTAAAGAAGTTGAGCACTTTTTCAAGTGTCTTTTAGGCATTGATAATTCTTCTGCTGAGAATTCCCTTTTTAGATCTGTACCCCATTTTTTGATTGGGGTATTCAAGGTTTTGGGCTCTAGACTCTTAAGTTCTTTATATATCTTAGAGATCAGTCCTCTATCACTTGTAGGGTTGGTGAAAATCTTTTTCCATTCTGTAGGCTGTCGTTTTGTCCTATTGACAGTGTCCTTGGCTTTACAGAAGCTTCTTAGCTTCAGGAGATCTCACTTACTGATTGTTGATCTTAGTGTCTGTGCCACTGGTGTTATATTTAGGAAGTGGTCGCCTGTGCCAATTCATGGAAGTGTATTTCCCACTTTCTTTTCTATCAAGTCAGAGTGGCTGGGTTTATGTTGAGGTCTTTGATCCACTTGGATTTGAGTTTTATTCAGGGTGATAGGCTTGGATCTATTTGCATTTTTCTATACACTACCATCCAGCTATGCCAACATCATTTGTTAAAGATAGTATCTTTTTTCCATTGAATATTTTGGTTCTCTTTGTCAAAGATCAGGTGATCATAGGTTTTTGGGTTAATGCCCTATCCTCAATTCCATTCCATTGATCCACAAGTCTGTTTTTATGCCAGTACCAGGCTGTGTTTATTACAGTAGCCCTATATAACTTGAAGTCAGGGATGGTGATGCCTCCTGAGGTTCTTTTGTTGAGCAAAATTGTTTTGGCAATCCTGACTGTCCTGTTATTTCAAATGAATTTGAGTATTGTTCTTTCAAGGTCTGTAAAATATTGTGTTGGGATTTTGGTGGGAAGTGTATTAAATCTATCGATTGTTTTCGGTAGAATTGACATTTTTACTATGTTGATCCTCCCTATCCAGGAGTATGAGAGATCTTTCCATTTTCTGATATCTTCTTCAATTTCTTTCTTCAGTGTTTTAAAATTTTTGTCAAACAGATATGTCACCTCTTTGGTTATAGTTATTCCAAGGTATTTAATGCTATTTGCAGTTATTATAAAGGGTAATGTTTCCCTTATTTCTCTTTCAGCCTTTTTATCTTTAGTGTTTAGAAGGGCTACTGATTTCTTTGAGTTAATCTTATATCCTGCTACCTTGCTGAAGGTGTTTATCAGCTATAGGACTTCCCTGGTAGATTTTTGTGGGTCATTTATGTATACAATCATATCATCTGCAAATAGAGATGGTTTCACTACTTCTTTTCTAATTTGTATCCCCTTAACCTCCTTTTGTTCTCTTATTGCTTTAGCTGAAACTTTGAGAACTATGTTGAATAGATAAGGGAAGAGAGGATATCCTTTTCTAGTTCCTGATTTTAGTGAGATTGCTTTGGGTCTTTCTCCATTAAGTTTTATGTTGGTTGTAAGCTTCTTGTAAATGGCCTTTATTATATTTAGATATTTTTCCTGTATTCCTGATCTTTTCAGGACTTTTTTTTTATAAAGGAGTGCTGGATTTTGTCAAAGGCTTTTTTTAGCATCTAAGAATATGATCATGTGGTTTTTTTCCTGCAGTTATTTTATATGATGGATGACATTTATGGTTTCTCGTATGTTGAACCATCCCTGCATTACATGGATGAAGCCTACTTGGTCATGGTGGATGATATTTTTTATATATTATTGTATACCGTTTGCCAAAATTTTGTTGAGAATTTTAGCATCAATATTCATGAGGGAAATTGGTCTGTAATTCTCCTTTGTTGTGTCTTTGTGTGGATTGTGTATTAGGGTAATTATGGCCTCATAAAAGGAATTTGACAATATTCCTTCAGTTTCTACTGTGTAAAATAGTTTGAGGAGTAATGACAGTAATTCTTCTTTGAATGTATGGTAGAATTCTGCACTGAAACCATCTGGACCTGGACTTTTTTTACTTGGGAGGCTTTTAATGACTGCTTCAATTTCCTTTAGGGTTATAGCTGTGTTTAGGTAAATAAACTGGTCTTCATTTAATTTTGGCAAATGGTACCAGTCCAAAAAGCTATCCATTTCTTCTATGTTTTCCATTTTTGTGGACTATAGATTTTCAAAGTATGACCTGATAATTCTCTGGATATCATGGGGGTCTGTGTTTATAACCCCCTTTTCATTTCTGATTTTGTTGATTTGGATACTCTTTCTCCCATTTTTGATTAGTTTTGATAAGGGCTTATCTATCTTGTTGACTTTCTCAATGAACCAACTCTTTGATTCATTGATGCTTTGCATTGTTCTTTTTGTTTCAATTGTATTAATTTCAGCTCTAAGTGTGATTATTTCCTGCTGTCTACTTCTTCTAGGTGAGTTTGCTTCTAATTGTTCTAAGGCTTTCAGCTGTGCTATTAGTTCTCCTGTGTGGGATTTCTCTAGATCTTTCATATAGACATCTAGTGCTATGAATTTTCCAATTTTTGTATGTATTCATGTTTGCTTTATGACCAATTATGTGGTCAATTTTAGAAAACGTTCCATGTGGTGCCGAGAAACATATATATTCATTTGCATTTGGGTGGAAGCTTTTATAAATATCTATTAAATCCATTTGCATTATAACCTCTGTTAGACTCCTTATTTCTTGTTGAGTCTCTGTGTAGTTGAACTATCCAGGGGTGAAAGTGGGGTATTGAAGTCTCCCACTATTAGGGTGTGAGAATTGATGTAGATTTTGAGCTTTAACAGTGTTTATTTTACATAGATAGGTGCCCTTATATTAGGGGCATAAATATTCAGGATTGAAATCTACTTTTAACTATTTTTTCCTGTGATGAATAAGTAATGACCATCTTGGTCCCTTTTAATTGCTTTTAGCTTAAAGTCTACTTTGTAAGATATTAGGATGGCAACCCTAGCTTGTTTCTTAGGGTCATTTGATTGGAAAAAACTTTTCCCAACATGTCTTTGTGGTTGAAGTGTGTTTGCTGTATGCAGCAGAAGGATGGCTTCTGTTTTTGTATCCATCTTGTTAGTGTGTGTCTTTTTATAGGTGAGTTGAGTCCATTGATATTAAGGGATATTAGTGACCACTGATTGATGTTTCCTGCTATTTTTGATGATAGCTTGTATGTATTTCTTTTCTTTGGGCTTTTCTTCTGTGGGATTATTGCTTGTTTGTGGTTTCATGGGTGTATCTGGGATCCTTAGGTTGAGTTTTCCCTCTAATGCTTTCTGGAGGGCCAGATTGGTAGATAGGTATTGTTCTAGTCTGACTTTGTCATGAAATATCTTGTTTATTCCATCTATAGTGATTGATAATTTTGCTGGTATAGTATTCTAGGTTAGCAGCCATTCTCTTTTAGTGTCTGTATAACTTCTGACCAAGCCTGTCTTGCTTTCATTGTTTTCACTGAATAGTCAGGTGTTATTCTGATGGTTGTGCCTTTTTAGGTAAGTTGGCCATTTTCTTTTGCTGCTCTTAAAATTTTTTCTTTGTTCTGTATGTTTTGTGACTTTATTATTTTGTGGTGAGTGGACTTTTTTTGGAGGTCATATCTATCTGGTGTTCTGTAAGTTTCTTGTACCTTTATAGGCTTCTTCTTTAAGTTGGGAAAGTTTTCTTCTATGATTTTATTGAATACATTATCTGTGCCTTTGAGCTGGTATTCTTCTCCTTCTTCTATTCCTATTATTCTCAAGTTAGGTCTTTTCATTTTTTGGTTTACCTTTCCTTGTTTTTTTTTTTTTTCAAGGATTTGTTCATGTCTTCCAATTTTTTGTTTGTATTTTCTTCTATTTCTTTAAGGGAATTTTTTATATCTTCTTTGAAGGCTTCAATAATCTTCATAAAGGTGTTTTTGTTGTTGTTTCCTTCTGTTTCCTGTTCAGTGTTCTGTTCAGGTCTTGTAGTTGTAGAACCACCAGTTTCTTCTGGTGTTGCCTTTCTCTTTATATTATTTTTTATATTATATATAATAACCTTATATTATTATATGTATTTTTGCACTGGCGTCTGCCCACTGAAGAGTGGTTCATGACTAGGCAGCTCCTAATCAATTGTGACAAGAGGGCTTGTGTGTCTCCTCTCTCCTCTGAGCAAGGTGTCTGCTTTGTCTCTGACTCTGCTCTGGACAGGGATCTGAATTTTAAAGCCTCAGTCCTTCTTTGATGTTGCAGTTTGCCCTAGAGGCAGGGCCCGGGCATGCAAGCTCCCCTCTTTTAGGTGTGACTGGAGGAGCCCATCACAGCCAAACTCTAGTCCTACCTGCTAGGTAGAGTCTGAGATCAGACTCTAGGGATTGACTCTGGTCCCAGGGAGTGACTCTCCAGAGGAGTGGTCCAGGTGCTGGAATCTGCTCACCTCTGAACATTTTATTACAAATATGTATGTAGTAAAAATTAATAAAGATAGATAGATGTTCTTATATAAAATTCAAAATATTTCCCCTAGGCTTTTTGTTATTTCACAATAAGTCATCCTTTGACTTATGTGATAATTTCGCTCCTGTTTTAGTTTAGTTTTAAAATAGTTCCTAATACTTCAAAAGGCAGGTACTTTGCTGTTTTACTTTTTCAAGATTATCATATTTATTCATAGATTAATATCTTATGGTCTTCAAAATTTCTCACAATATTTTCCAGTGAAATTGTTTTAAAACTATATTTAAAAAAATAACAAATACCTAAAAGATGTTTAGTCTTCCTAATCAGGAATATATGTCTCTTTGTTAATTTATACTGAGGTTTTTCTTTTAGGTAAAATTTTATCATTTTTTTCTACACATGAGAGCAACACAGCTCCATGGTATTTTTGTCTTTTTTAATTACTATGATACACTATTTCTTTCCAATAAATATTTTCCACACCCATTAAATTTTCATTTTTCTCAAAACTTCAGCACATACAGACAATAATCAAATAGATATGGTACAACCACAGTGGCTACCTCGTACACTTCTCTCATTCCTGCCCACTCACACACTCATACATACACCCACTCACACATACACACATATATACACTCACACACATACACACGCATACACACACACACACACATACATCTCCCACAGCAGCCTTCTTCCAGTTTGAATTGATCCTCCTGATATTTACTTCCATATTTCCAAATAATCTGCTAATATTGCTGTTTATTGCTTTGTACATTTAGAGATTATCTCTTGACCAGCCAAAGAGAGAAAAGAGAGACTTTATGAGCAAAGGGGTCATGATGAGGAGACCCACAGAGACAGCCTACCTGAGCTATTGAGATCTGAACTGAAAGCAGAGGAACCTACATGGGATTGAACTAGGTTCTCAGAGTGCAGATGACAATTGAACAGCCTGGGCAGTTTGTGAGTCCTGTGGCAGTGGGACCAGAATTTATTCCTAGTGCATGAGCTGGCTTTTGAGAGCACATTCTCTACAGACAAACACCTTGCTCTGCCTTGATACTGGGGGGAGGGTCTTGGCTCTACCTCAACTGGATATTCCAGACTACATTAACTCATTCTGAGAGTCTTTACCCTCTCTGAGGAATGGATAGGGTGAGGAAAAACTGAGAGATGATTGAAAAGAGAGGAGGGAGGAGGAACAGTGATGGTTATGTGAAAAACTTTTAAATAAAAAACTTTTAAAAAAGTTTTCAAATGAGCATTAAAACTTCTATCCACTTTTGTACATAATTTTGAAAATTTTCTTTAGTAATGTCTATTGTTTTATTTTAAAAATATAAATATTATATATCAATAGGCTTTGCAGGACATTGAGAGATAGCCAAGCACTTACCAAACCCAATTCTCATGTGAAACAGAGGTGAGTAGCCTAGATGAGCACTAGAGACCCCATGGTACTTAAAATAAACCTAAATCACTGAACTAGGCCATATTGGGACATTGGAACATTGGGACCTTGGACCTCCTGCCCTTGCTGGGGAGGAGATGGGGAGATGTGCAGAAGAGAGAGTGACTGGAGTGGGTGGGAGGGAGAAGGGACCTGGGATAGAAAAATGTGACTTTATTCATAGTAATAATAAAAAGTCTAAAAAAAAAAAAGTTTTCAAATGAAAGAAGTGAAAAGTAAGTTTTTTTTCTTTTAGAACCAGTGTCTCATACTTCTAAATCCTTGATTTTTATTTTTTACTAAATCAATGTTTATATTATCCCTTTTATGTAAGGATCTTAGATAGTTGAATAGTAATTTAACTTTTATGATCAAAATATCATTCTCCCTGACATTATGATTGACTTGTTTTGGCTTACTTCCTTGAATGGATTTGTGTGTGTGTAATAGTTTTCCATGCATTACTCTTTAATTTATTACCATATTTATTTACAGTGCTACAATATCCTCTAGAGATATTATATCAAGCTATAATAAAACATTAGTTTATTGTGTTCATCTTTTAGGAACAGTCCTTCCCAGAGGCATGTGAGTTTCCTCTTATAGAAGAGATCTCTCCACAGAAGTATCTATTATTTCTTATGTTATATTTCCTCTTCTGTTTGCTTCATTATTCTATTACAAAAAAAGTAATCCTCTTGTCACTTCCCTTCAAAAATGCCCGCAAATACTTTTGTACCAGCCTCTTTCTTTTCTTTTAGGCCACCAACCAGCTCCTGAATCATAATACAGAGACTTAATATTAGTTGTGAATGCTCGGCCTAGTTTAGGCAAGTTTCTGGCTAGCTTTTTAACATAACATAATCTATTTCTTTTTATCTAACTTTTGCCTCCAGGTTTATTATCTTTCTTACTTCTGTGTATTTTATTTTCACTGATTCTCTACGGCTGCCTGGCTTCTTGCCGCAGATGTGCTCCTTGTTCTTTCCTCCTCTTTCTCTCATTCTTTGCCTTTCTCTTAAGCCTAGAGTTTTCGTCCTATGTATTCTCCCTGCCTGCCTGGTCTGCTTATTCTTTCCCTGCCTAGCTATTGGCCATTCAGCTCTTTAGACCCATCAGGTGCCTTAGGCAGGCAAGATGATACAAATGCAAGACATCTTTTCATAATTAAACAAATGCAGCATGGACAAATGTAACACACCTTCACACAGCTAAAGGAATATTCTGCAGCATAAAAATGTAATACATCTTTGCCTAGTTAAAATAATATTTCACAACTTTTATTCACAACTGTACTTGATTGATAAGGATAAACTAAGGATAGAATTCTTACTTGGAAATTATTGACGCTCAAATACAGGAAGGCATTTTCCCAGTGTCTCACAGCTTTAGGGATCTCCATTGAGAAACATAGTTACATACTATCATATTCTCTTGATCCTTTGAATTTGTTTTATTGCTTCTGAAAACTTTGAAAATGTACTTTTTGTTGAGTATGTTTTGAAGTAATTCACTGATGTATGGGTTGATTTTCACACATTTTTCTGAATACTAAATGATCTCTTTAAGTCTGGAAATATAATAACTTCATGAACTCTTGTTAACACAATAATCTGAAACTATTTAATTTTTATCCTTGTGTCCTTTTCTGGGAGTACTGTTTTTCTATACTTTTTAGAATCTTAAGTTTTAGAATATTTCATTAACCTTTTGGTTTTATATACATACATATGTATATATATATACATATATATATGTATATATATATAGAGAGAGAGAGAGAGAGATTCTATTAAATTCTGGGTTTCATTTTGATAGCTCCATACATGTAAATAAGTGTACTTTGATAACATTTACCCATTATTGCCCTTTTTTCATAACCCCTTCCTTCTCTATAGTCTTCCTTCCCTACCCAAATGTAGAATTGTTCTTTAAAGTTCTATAGAACCTCAAGAAATGTAATATGAAGATAATTTTAATGATCACTATTTTTATTGTAACACTTCTAATGTTTTACCATTAAGGGTTTATTTCTATATTCATTACTGGCAATATACTTTTTATTATCTTAGGAAAATGGTATTCATAGCACTTAACAAAGTATCTAGATTATGTGTTTGTAGAAGATAATAAAATTTTATCTTAAATTAAATTTCTAGATAACTAAAATTATTTACAATCAATATACTTGATTTTGTCATTGTTTTAAAAATGGATTTTCTAAAATGACAACAAACCCCACATTCTTGAAGTTTGAATGAAAAAAAAAAAACAATGTGGTTTTAGACTCATGTGTCTGAATACTTAGTCCTCAGATGTCTGAACTATTTTTATACAGTTTTTGGAAACTTCAGAGAGTAGAGCCTTGATGAAGGAAGTGAGTCACTGTGGGGGTGGTTTCACAACCCAGGCTACTTCCCATTTGCTTCCTGATTCCTCACCTCAGTGTGATCAGCTGTCTGTAGTCCCTGCTATACACAGTACCTTCCTTCCATGTCTGATAGACTTGATTCATTTAAAGTGAACTAAAATGAATTCTCCCTCTCTTCAGTTACTTCTTGTCAGGTATTAGGTCATAAAACATTTTAAGGTAATAAATGTATCCAAGGTTTATTTGTGAATATTTGTAGAATTTAATGTTGAAACGTGCGTGCTTGTTCATTAGGCAACCATTTCCTAACATCACTGTAATCCCAGTGATGTATGTGACAGGAAGTATAATAGGTACTGGGAAGCTATATAATACCTTCTCATTCACTGAGTTGATATTAAGTCACCTTGAAATAAAAACATCTGGGTATTCATATTTGACAGCCAGAAAACATTTCTCAGCATATGTGGACATTAAAGCAAAGGGTTGGGGATGAATATTATGGTTAATTGAAGTGTTATTTAATAAAATGAGAAATCCTCAGATTATATCACTTGGCAGGCAACAAAAGAGAGAATCAAATGCTTTGTTTTGATATATTCAATATGCAATATCTATGAAACAACCCATTGAAACAGACAAGAGTCCAATTGATTTTGGAATCTGGAGCTAAAGGGAGAGTCAGATGGTGGCTATAAATGTCTTTTTTTTTTCAGGATAATTTATATTTAAATTTAAGAGATTGGGAGATGTCATCAAAGGAGCAACTATCATTAACATGATAGTTAGATCAAGAGTGAGGATAGATTCTTGAGAAATTTCAAAACACTAAAAGGTTAAAGAAGAACAATAAAACCTATGAATGATCAAGCAAAGCCAGGAACTCTGAGAATAAGACTAATGATCCAGTCTCACAGCTGAGGAACTTCCAATGCTTTGCCATTTATCATTTGTTTATCAGTTGTTAGTAACTTTTATTGTTCTGGTCTATATAGTGGGCAAGAATAATAATATAATGTAGATAAATATGCATAATATAATATTGTGGTGATATATTGCATATTTGACAAAATTATATATTGTATAATGTATGCATTATGAGTGTATCAGTAATATATAACTTTTTATTATCTTGATCTATATAACATGTCCAGGTATGTACACACTAACAGAGATTTAAAAATAATCAAGAGGTCTCTCATGTAGCAACACAGTAATAATGTTGGGAAATGGGTAATTACTGAATAAGCATGTTTTTTTTACTAAATAAAATTCTACAATTATTTTCTATAAATTTTAAGAAGGTGAATCAGTCAGTGAAATGTGTAATGTGACAGCATCAGGACCTGAGTTTAAACTTCTGGGAGTGTAATTGGGCATTAAGGAGACAGAGATAGGTACATAGATCTCTGAGTTTCACTGCCAGCAAGCTTAACCTACTTGGTGAACTCCAAGCCATCAAGAAACTGTCTCAACAAACAAGGTAGACACTCCTGGGCCAAGTTATCCCCTGGCTTCACACACACACACACACACACACACACACACACACACACACACACACAGGCACACTCCATAATCTAAAGGGGAATAAAAAATGTTAGTTAACAATTTCTGAAGGCAAGTAACTGGCAATTAAATTACAGAAACCAGAAGAGAGAGAAAATTGTAAAAAAGTATCAACAACAATAGGTACTTGAGTGTTTTAAAAATTAGACAAAATATATGTTTCAGAATCAGAAACAATAAGGACTAAGAAAGACACTATTACTAAGCTCCAGGGCACTCTAAAAGTGTGCAAAGTATAGATTAGCAGCAGAATAGATAGACTATCATTTTAACACTGTTCACACGCAGTTTGCAGTGAAAAGCGGTAAAAAGAAGATATGGGAACTGTGGTATAGATTATAGACTGTTTTCCGCCACAATAATTAACCTCACTGTTCCCTGCAGATACTGAAGAGCCCTGAAAGGTATCTGAACTTTTAGTAATGTTACCCCTTACAACTATAACACAATTTTAATAGGAAGCTCTCTCTCTCTCTCTCTCTCTCTCTCTCTCTCTCTCTCTCTCTCTCACACACACACACACACACACACTCTCTCTCTCTCTCTCTCTCTCTCTCTCTCTCACACACACACACACACACACACACACCATACACCATTTCAAAGAAGCAGTCCCCAGGGAAATAAAACATACTGCAAGTGTCACAAGTCAAATAGAGGCTTATGAGGCAATGTCTCAGATTTATTCACTCCTTACAAGTATCTCAAATGGCTACTTCATTCCAGGCACTATATTGGATTCTGATTTAATAAATAGATAGGAAACATTGAAGGGAACCTGTGTTTTAATTGTTTGTTGTCTAACAAAACAAAAATTAAAACATATTATGTATTTTTGCTATATATGATGTTAATATGCTGTACAAAATCAATTGATCTATGTAGTTGTTCAATACAATGCATATTATCTCCATATGAGTTTATAAAACATAGCTTGATTTTAGAATTCTATCCCAACTGTTACAATTTAAATATAAGGCAGTAAGCACTCCTGTCCACAACATAGATTTCAAAAGTCACACTCATGTTGTCCTTGCTCATTAGATCCATTACGAGTACAACTAAGGTTTGCAAAATTGCCAGGAAAATGACTTATATAAATTTGTCTCCAAATAACTGAAGATCCTGCAAAAAAAAGACATAGATGAATAAAGGGGCACAAGACATGTTTAGAATTTGATGCATCATTTTTTGAGGCTGGAGCCCGACCAGGGCATACTGATTCACAGAGAAATCCTCAAGCAGGACTGCAGAGAATCTGGAGCACAGCAAGTAGTCTGTGGCTCCTTGGAGATAACTGAATAGCTCTTCAGTTTCTTCACTAATGACTATATTTAGAGCACTTGTTTAGTTTCTTGTCATGTACAAAAGTTATTCAACCCAAAGATGTCATAAAAACACACTGGCAATAAGAAAACAAGTCATAAGATTGAAAATGCCTCCCAGTTTTTTATTTGACAGGGTTGCCAGAGGTATCTTGCATACTCCACACATCAGCCAAGTGTCCTCATTTTCCTTCTTCAACATAAATTATTGTGTTGTATGCAACCAAAAGAATCTGAAAGTGAGCCAGTTCAGTTCATAAAGGCATTGAGCCAAGACTGACACCTGAGTTGTGTCCTCAAGACTCTCATGGTAGGAGAGAACAAACTCTCTTGAGCTATCTTTTGACTTTCACGTTCACAGTGTACCCTCTACTCTATAAATAAGTAAAGACAAAACATTTTAAGAATGATTTAGGGATGCATAAGAATACAAAAAGCCTAACAATTCAAAATTCTAAAAGGATTGTTTTGTCACTTGGTAGATTTTTAACATATAAAACATTGTAGAGTGGATAAAACTTTGGACAAGATGGTATCTGAATTCATGTCACTTACCTTGTGATCTGGGGGAAAAAAATGGCTGAACTTTGAAATTATAGAGGAAGTTTTACTTTTAGTTAAAGAAGTGAACTACATTTTTTAGTTATTTTTTCATCAACCAAAAATATTATGTTAAAGAGAAAGACAAATACTTGGCACTCAACAAATGATATAAATAAGTAGGAAAACCTAGGATCATCAGATTACACCAGAGTTAAAATCTTCAGTGTGCACAGGCTATGGAAAGAAATATGTGATGTATTTACAAAACAGTTTCCAATCTAACCAAGGATGCTCAGAATAACACCATGTACCTCCTAAATTATGCAATGTAAAGAACATAGTTTTGTTTAGTGTTATTCATACCACAGATATATAACGTAAACACAATCAGGATGAAATAGGACACAAACCTGAGTCAGAGAGCATTCTTCAGAATAACTAGCCAGGCCATTGGACAAGTGGCAGCAATAAGTATAAAGACAAGATAACATCCAGGACACAAAGAGGTGAAAAGGATGAGACAACTAAATGTGTGTGACATTGTATTAATCCTGGATATGAACAGGGACCCACCCAACTGGAACAAATTGGAAATTTATTAATGACATTTGTAAATAAGTTTATGGTCCTACATCAAATGTCACATTTATGACCTTGATAATCACACACGGTTACATTTGTCAATAAGAAATTTTGTCACATGTCATATGTCAAAATTAAATTTTCCAAGGCTCTTTTGTAACTTTGAAAATTATATCAAAATTAAGAGTTAAACTTTAAAATGTATTTGAAATCCTAAAGTATTAAGTACCTAAAAAAGCTGGAAAGAAAAGAAGATGATATTTCTTTGGAACTTTCTAAAATTTAAAACTAGATGTAGTGCACCCAATTACACTGTAAGCAGGCAAGAGGCTGAGACAGAATGATTACAGGCTCAAGACAAAACCAACCTACAAAGTAAATCAAGGTCATCCTGATATACATGGACACCTTGATTTACTGACACAATTGATGCTAGTTAGCTGCAGCTGAAAAATTTAGTTATAATTGTGAAGAGATCAGAATCATTTGAAGATCATAAATATGGGAGTATATCCTCAGAATCAGCTGGGGCTACATGGTGAGTTTAAGGCCAGCTTGGGTATACCTTTTCAAATTAATGTTATTTTACCCCTTGCTTCAGTAAAGGTTTTGTAGGCCGTGTTAATACATCTTAAATAATCAGATTGTTAAAAATGAAGGTAGGAAGTCATGGTATAATCTCAAAAATTAAAAAAAATAAAATAAGTAGTTCAAGATTTACAAATTAAACTTTTTTCTGGGGATTCTGCCATATGCAAACACTAGAGCTGGGTAATATAAATGACACACAAAGAGAAAAGGCATATCTTTTCTCTGTGAGATTCCAGTTTACTGACTCGATCAGTAATTAAGATTAGCTTTAAAATTAGTGATCACAAACTAAAGAGTGACTAAATAACAGCAAATATATAATAATACAGAGCATTCATTTTTTGGTAATGTTGAAAAAGGCATTGTTTTGTTGCATGTGCTCAAAGGAAAAAGTAATTTCCTTTTTGCCATGCTGTCCTTCCCTACTCTAGCAGACTGTAGCTCATCTGTACCCTGTGGACCAGTCTGAAGCCTTGAATCACAGTCCTGTTAGGAGAAAGAGCACAATTCTACACATCAGTAGACAGAGCTGAATGGGAAGATCAAGCATGGACTCAGATGCCTATGATCAGTGAGCAGGTCCTAGCTCTATGGTTTCCCAGCTGGGAAATTTCCTCTGGGAAATGCTGCTTGAGCTGGCTGGACAGATTCTTTACTTGAATAATGAATGTAATTAAAGCATAGGGTTGTTAAATGGACCAAGTGAATTAATAAGTACAAATCCTGATATATAATAAATATTGTCCCAATATTATTGTTCTGCCATTTTCTTTCTCTTAACCACCCCACTCAGAAGAGCTCTTGCATACCTATGCATGTACACATTCTTCATTGAGTTCTTTTGCTATTTTTCAAAACTATGCCTTAGGTAAGCATACATTTAGTTGATCCTATTGCTCATTTGTCCAAGTCATTGTCATCTCTCGGCCATAGGAAATCTCATCCCAGACCATCTTTCTGCCTCTACTTTTGTATTCTCAAATCCATTCTTAAAACCAAAACCAGAGCAGGAGCACCCCAATGTAAAAAAGATGTCATCTTTCTTCTAAAGTTACAGAAACTAAGTATGATTTCAATTTCCTACTATGACCTAAGAGCCTCCATAATCTGGATACTGACTCCTTTCTATTTTTGCAACTCACAAATATGTTCCCCTCTCCCTGCCCCTCCCCCTTCACTTCTCTGTGTACACCCATCCCACACCACTTTCATTTAAACTGCATTTGCCCTCTCTTCAGCCTGCGTTTTCTCCCACCTATTCCCTTGCACAAAAACACTCAAAAGTTGTATTTGCTGAATAAAAAATGAGGGGGAGCTTGCAAAGAGTGCAGGTGGAAGGCACAGGGTTAGGTTCAGGAAAATGCCTTATGCTAGGAAAGCTTGAGGAGACTGACTATCACAGTGTATTCTGGGGAAATAGAACAGGATACACTCAGGCTACATCCATGTGCTAGTGCTGTGTCTAATTTATCAGGCTTTTATCTGAGGCAAGCTGAAACTTCAACATTGCCTTAGTCAGGAAGGGAACTTGCAATGGGTTTTAACTGGGGCTAGGAAATTGATCCAGCAGTAGGATACACGCTTCAAAGCATTGTCTGAATATCTAATGAGAGTGTGCTGAGAAGGTTTTGTGTATTTGACAATATCAATATCCGAGAGGGTCCCAATATTGTTTGGAGTGAGGAGGGTTTACCTGATTATCTGCTCACCCAGGTAATTACAGTTTCTCATGCTTCAATGGGAAAGAGAGAGAAACAGAAAGGAGGTAGAGAGGATGTACAAAGAACAGAAGCACTTGAATGATGCAGGAAAAGATGCTCTGTAGAATGACCAAGTAGCCAACTTTTGAATAGAGTCAGAAGACTAGAGAGAGTGCCTGGGAGGGGCAGGAGGGGGAGGGATTTTGAACAAGAGCATACATGAATAAAAAATATGACTTTATTCATAATAAAAAAAAGAAGACTAGAGATCAGGGAACCTCATATGGGCTAGTTTGAATAAGAAAACTCAGTTCCAGGAAGCCAGGCCTAAATAAGATTCACTCCATGTGTAGGCAGACTTTTCTGTTCTACCAACTAGTTCTCAAATAAGTACACAGAGACTTATTAATTACAATGCTCAACTGATAGCTTAGATTTGTCTTTAACTAGTTCTTGTAATTTAACTCATTTCTATTCACCTATATATTGCCCTAAGGCTTGTTTACCTTATCTATGTGTTTTCCATGCTAGTGACCCTGAGACTCCTCCTCCTTCTTCCCAAAGTTCTCTTAGTCTGGTTCTTCTACCTAACCTTATTCTGCCTAGCTATAAACCAGTCAGCTTCTTCATTTGACCAGTCATAGCGATATATACTCACACAGTGTAAAGGAATATTTCATACCCATCTAAATAGGAAAGTGGCTCCTTGAGCATATCTGATTCTCATTTTTTGAGAATAAAGTAAGGTAATTGCTAGATCTAAGTTAGAAATAAATGTATTTTTCTTGCTTAGCCTTGATACTGTGGGAGGGGCTTCGTCCTACATCAACTGGATATGCCAGAAGGCATTGACTTACCTGGGGGTTCTTACCCTCTCTGAGAAATGAATGGGGGGGGGATGAAGTGGCAGGGGAAGCTTGGGGATGAAGTGTGGAAAGCTGGGGTATAACTAGAAAAAGGGAAGAAGGGGGAACAATGTATGTTAAAAATGTTTTAAATTATAAAAAAAATGAAATTTATGTGTTTTCATCTGGGAATCATGAGTGTTGCATGTTGATGATTCATGCAGATGTCCAAACAATACTAATGCTAATCAGCCATGTGAGGGCAAATAACACATCTCTCACTCTAAGCAAAGCCATGGCAGTCATATGATCAGACTCTGTATATGGAGAAAAAAAATGATTTCTACATTTTATTCACCCATCTATAGGTAGTGATGGGATCCCAATATGGTCAGCAACCATTTGCAAATGTTTTTACACTGAAACATGGGTTGACACCTTGGAGCCCATTCCCTTCATAGGAGAGCCTAACCTAGTCTTGATATTGGGGAGAAGAAATCGGACCTGCCTGGAGTGGATGTGTCATACTTAGCTGACCCACTTTGGGACTCCTTGCCCATTTGTGGGAGGAGATCGAGGGATGAGGTAGAGGGAGGCTGAAGGCAGACTGGGAAGGATTGGGAGGAGAGAAGGGAGAGTGAGCAGGGTGGTACATGGGGGAAAAGACCTTTTTAAAATTAAAAAAAATAAAAAATAGAAAAAAATCTGAAAAGAAAAGAAAAGAAACTACGGCTCAGATCTCAGTGAATATACCTGTTATGGGCAAAAAGAAACCCAGTGTAGTTCAAATAGAAGAAATATGTATTTGGAGAATGAGATGAGGTTGAAAACTGATAGCAAAATAGATCCAATTTGTTATTGAGAACAGTTATTTAAGGAATGAGGATAATAGACAGAGACCTCTTCTCTATAATTGGAGGTTTGATGAATGTGCCAAGACTAGATTTGCCTAATAGGAATCTTCACACATGACTGAGTAAGTACACCTGTCTTATTAACAAGCAAGCCTGAGACCAAATGAACTAGCAAAAAAATATATATTACAAATACCACTGCAATTCAAATTCTCATTTTTAAAAGTATGATACTTGCTATGATTGCCCTAAAGCAACAGGAGTCAACAATGTAATTATTTGAAAGCAAACCGGTCTACAAATGTCGTAGTTGTGAACTTGCAGGCTTGTCCTTCAAATCCTAATTTTTTCCCATTGGTATGGAGGAATTATTCACGACCCATTGCCTTTCCCTTCTTGCCTTGATCTCCATCATAGCAGCTTATGTATCTACTGAGAAACTGGGTGTTGAAATAAACACCAGCTTTGTGACTTAACAATGTGGAAATCTGTATCCATGCACTCAGTGCAGTCTTAGCACAGCATCAACACTGTAGTCCCATAGAGTCAGCCTTCCTTCTGCTTTGAAAAGTAACAAGGTCTATAAATAAGTAGCTCGATATAACACTCGGACTATACATGACTTGGGCCATTGAGAACTGATTTCGAAACCACAGAAAAAGATCCACAGTATTATTTATTTGTGAAAGTAATTATGCCCTGAGATCTGACTCTCCTATAATAAATGCAAGATCTTATCCCAGATAAATTTGGACCTCAGGATGTTATAGTACAGTTGGATGCTTTAGCTTCATTGTACTTGTTTTCTTGGTCTAATTGGTTTTCACAGATACTAAATTTTCTTTATCAACATCTTCATCATCACCATAATCACAATAGCAGTTAATAAATATGCAATATTAACAACATGCTAGACACTTGCTAAATATTTTACATGATGAATCTCAATTAATAAAACAGCCAAATAAAGCAGGCACTATTTTTATTCCTTTTTGAACAGACAGAGAAAAAAATATGATGCATAAAAAATAAAATGCATATTATTAAGAAATTAACCAATATTCTCAAGACAATAGATTACAATATGAGGATAAAAATTTTGTATTTTATATACCCACAATCTCAAAAACACTTGTATTAATTTCATCCTATTTGGCCTATGTGTCAGGCACATTGCTAGCTAGCTCACTCTTTAGTCTTAATTCAACCCATTTCCATTAATCTATCTGATCATGCATCCCATGGCATGGCCCAGCTCACCTGTGTCCTACATGTTTCTTATTTTGCAGCTGGATGGAGACCGACTTAATTTTGCCCTCCTCTACCTGTCTTTGATTCCTGCCTACTGCTATGGTGCTCGCTACAGACCAAATCAGTTCCTTTATTTACAGACTGATTTTCACTACATATAGGTGAACATTCCCACCACACTCTATTCTACTATGCTTTCTGATGGTGTAAAGAAGAGCATGATCAATGCATCTAGAGGAAAAAAAAACAGAGTTCACTTCCATATCACAAATGATCATCAAAGGAAACCAAGCCAAGCACTTAAAATAGAAATGATGGGCAAACACTGCTCACTGGATTACTTACTTTGGCTTCCTCAGCTACTTTTCTAATTCAACCAGATTCAGCTCTCCAAGGATGGCACTCCCCATGGTGGGACTGGCCCTCTTATGTTAACCAATTATCAAGAAAATATCCCACACACATGCCAATGAGTCAATTTGTTGAAGCTAATTCTTCAATATAGGTTGAGTCTTGCTAGGTATGTCAAGTTGATTACCAATATTAGCCATCATATGCTCTTAATGATTGAACCATCCATCTCTCCAGCCTGGGTCCAGTTCTTTAAATGAATTAGTTGATAATCTAGGTCAGTATAGTGCCTGTTTCTTTTCTTTGCACTGTGATAATTCCTACCACATCAAGCCCATAGAATGATTACTACACTCTCATCTTCTCTGGATTTCACTTTCTGATATAAAACATTCTTCAAGTAATATTTCATATAGACATGTTCTTCAGTTCAACATGAAAGTCTTCTTTTGCATGTTTCTCAAAGTTATTTTTCTTTTTATCAAAAGATTTCTGTGTCTGCCTTACCTCAGTTCTAGCTTTCAAAACAGTCACACTACCTGAATATATCATAGCCTGGTCACTGGTTGGGGGAGTGGTGAGGGAACATATTAACAATGAGTAACTATGAAATTTCAGATTATCTTAATTTAAGTTTCATACATTTTTTTTCCAATTCAGTGACTGGCAAATATACAGAAACCTCTCATTGCAAATATTAAAACCCAGAACAAAGCATAGCAAATCATGTTCAGTTTGTAGCTCAAGCAGACAAAAAAAATGCACCAATGTCAATCACTGAATTATACATGATGAAGAGTGAGTCTGAGCCATATGCTACACAGTGTGGGGTAGGTAATCTACTAAGAGAAATGAAAAGCAGTTTCATTCTTTTATCTAGCTTTTGCTGTAGTAAGGCATATGGATCAAATCATTTTATATAAAATTTCTGTTTACCCTAAAGATGCGCATTCACACCCCAAAAACATTAGCTCAACTATGCTCATAGCAGCATTATTCGTGATAGCAAGAACCTGGAAACAAGAACCTAGATGCCCCTCAATTGAGGAATAAATTAATAAACAGTGGTACATCTATACAATGGAGTACTACTCAGCATTAAGAAAAAAGGATATACTAAAATCTGCAGGCAAACGGATGGATTTGGAGAATATCCTCCTGAGCGAGGTATCACAAACCCAGAAGGATAAGCAGGGGATGTACTCATTCATTAGTGGACTTTAAACAAAAAGCAAAGAACACCCATGCTGCAAACCACAAGCACTGAACAGCTTGGGATCTGAAGGAACTTAAGAGAGACATCCAGGGAGTCCCCTAGGAAGAGAAAGTAGAGAAGATCTCCTTAGCTAATTGAGAACATAAGAGGTTGCAACCAAGAAGAGACTGAAACAAATCACAGGAGAAGGAGATGATTAAGTGAGAGAAACAACAAGGAGGGAGAGAAGAAAAAAGAGATGGAAATCTAAATAAAGAGAGCAAATATGGAGTAGGAAAAAGATGGAGTGCTAGGGAAACCTCCAAGAATTCACAGGATGTCCCTGACTAATCTCCAACCAACATCAAAGGTGTTGCCTAGACAGGACTTCCCCCATAATCAAATGAATAATCTCCCTAAGTGCCATCACAGAACTTACATTCAACAATGAATAGAAGTAGAGGCAAGGATACATGTCTGAGCACTATGAGCACTGGGCTGAGTCCCTGGTCCATCTGACAGCAGGGGTGGAGTGGGGAGAGACTCTATATGAACAAGGGGATAGAGACTATGAGGAAAATTCTCATAATGATGGCTGGCTGGAGCTCTGGGAAGCTCACTGAGTCAACAACAGCCACCTAGGAACTATTTGAAAAAGAAACTAAGCCCTCCAGGGATAGGTAACTATCCACTGGCATGGGCAGTATGTGGACCCTCAAGGAGAGGGTTCAGACTGTGTTTCCGTGCATGGACTGGCACCTTGGAGCCCATTTTCTCCAGAGGAACACCTAACCCAATCCAGATATTAGGATGAGGGCATCAGACTTGCCTGTAGTGGATGCTGAGCTAATCCACTTTGAAACCTCTTGCCCTTTCTGGGGAGGAAATGGGACCTGAGGAGTAGGGAGGCTAAAGACTGACCAGGAGGGGTTGCGAAGGGGAAGGGAATAGGAGCAAGGAAATACATGAATAAAAATAAGACTTTATTCCATTAAAAAAAAAACCAACTTCTGATCCGTTGGTTGCCATTCTTCAGAGACATACCACTAAACCACATCTGAAGTCTGCAACAAATAGGGTCAGAATATGAGTGTCTAATGCAAGTTGGATAATAATTTTCAGTCAGAGTGAGAGAAGTAAATTCTTACCATTCATATCACAAAACAATAATAATTCCATTATCTTCTGTCCCAATAATATATCCAGTCCCTCAGAGGTGAAAGTAATAGCTAGCCATAAATCTTGAGTTTATATTCCAAAATACTTCCTCTACTTGGAATAATTGCAGGATTTGCCTAAATGCTTACATGGATGCTAAAGATAACATCTATTTGCTTAATTCAGAAGACACATTTTTTTAATGAATGGCTATGTCAGAATTGCAGCAGATGGCATTTGACTTTAGTATGTCATCCCACTTGGAGGCAAATTCCTAGTGGATGAATCATGGATAGAAGCAAAGAAGGCCCTGAAACCACAGACTCCCTGTTTGCTGCTGCCATCTTTCTCTGGTATTTGGCATGGTATAAATGGGTATAGAGAGACCCATTACTTCCTGTAATCTAGTGTGTTTATCCTTTGGAAGCATCCCATTCTGCTATGCATTTTTACCTGTGGACTATTATAAAAATGGTTTATTCTAAGCTGGACTGTCTAATTGTTAATAATGTTGTTTTAAATAGTTTGATAATTAAAAATACAAATAAAGAAGTGTCACACTCCAGAAGACATAAGTTTCTATTGAGGAGCCCTATCGACTATGGCTTAGAGTAATGCTTAAGAAAAGCAATTGAATCCCAGTTAACCCAGCTAGCTTAAATTCTTATAACCTTAATGTTGGGAGATTTGTTCATGGGTTTGGGCATGCATGATAGCTGAAACAACGCTTCAAAAATAACAAACTGTAGTACATCTACACAATGGAATACTACTCAGCAGTAAGAAAAAATGATATCCTAAAATTCTCAGGCAAATGGATGAATTTGGAGAATATCCTCCTGAGCGAGGTATCACAAACTCAGAGAGATAAGCAAGGGATGTACTCACTCATTAGTGGTCTCTAAACAAACAAACAAGAAAAAAAGCCAAGCATGCCCAAGCAGCAAACCACAACCACTGAACAGCTTGTGATCAGAAACACCCTGGACTGACCCTTCGGATTCCACTCCAACTATAGGAACACCTGACTCACTCTTGAGGGAGGGGGGACAAAACTGGATTTGCCAGGAGTGGAGACTGATCTAAGCACTATTGGGTCAGTGGGACCATAGGACTGTCTGCTCCCTGCCCAGGGAGGGGATGGGGAGTTGCAGAGAAGAAAAAATGACCTAATGTGGAGGGAGGGGGAAGGGACCTTGAATAAGGATATACAGGGATGGAAAAAGAAAAAATTCAGAGGGAAAGCTAAACACAAAGAAAATATATGTGTAGCAATCTTATTTGCATTAAAAATAAAACACCAAATTCTTGGTGCCATTGAACCACATAAAATAAGTGATTTAGATGGGAAATTTTGCATTGAAAGTATTTTACCACAATTCAAAATAAAAAAAAATCCTTTAAAAAAAAGGAAAAAAAAACTTAAAGTTAGACTAAAATATTTTTGTCAAACAGCTTTGAGATGAAAAACCCAAGAAGACAATCTTAAGTTTTAGAAAGGCACATAGTTGAACATAGTTCAATGAGGAATTCATTAAGGTCAGGAAACAAGAACAAAACAGCCCAATTATCATTAGCTAACATGCCTTTCTTGCTAAGATTGATTGATAACTAAATGTTTTGATTAATTCTTTTTATCTATTTGTGCTCTCAACCTCCTGATATTAAAAAAAAACTATCGATGAGTACATATACACCCTAAAGATTTAAAGTAGATATAATTGATTCTTTTTCATAAATAAAAGTTTGGATTTGTGATTCTTTTAAGATTCCTTATAAGATTACCTTTCAAGATAAATAATAGAGTGATTGGTTCTTTCTTTGTAACTGCAAAATATAGCCTGTCAGGAAAAGAATATCTTGCTTGTTTATAATCTGTTAATCTATAACAAATTGCTTGTGTATGATTGTACATGGGTTCTTAGAGTTTTTTTCTCACCTGTAATATGTAAAATGTTTAGTCATGTTAGGGATATGGAAAACATGGTGGTGTTCACTTGTATTCATTGTAATCATTCACCTGAAAACAGAATTGTAATTTTCATATTTCCTGATTTTGCTGGGGTATATAAATTGTAAAAAAAAAAAAAATGTAAAGGAAGAGGTAAAAGAAGTTGGAAGAAAATAGGATGAGAGAGAAGGAAAACATTAGAATAACAGAAAAAATCAAAATAAAGAATGCAAAAGAAGAATAAAGAAAATATCTGAAGAAAACCATCAACACAGTGTGTGTCTCCCTTAACCCCCTCAAATAAAGTCATCATATGCTGACTCTGGATTCCCGTTGAGCCCTGTGCTTCTGGAGGCTGGTCCCCACAAAAATGTTTCCTTAAAGCAAATCCTGATTAATAAAACTGTGAAACTGTGAATTGACCTAGCATGCTGTGTCCATTCCTTTTCGTAAGTTTTCTTTACATAAATACACACAATATTGGCTGTGTTCTTGTTCCCTGGTTCAATTAAGCATTCTTTTACATGTACATTTCCTGAAGATGCCTTCCTCTTTTTTCTACCTGATAGACTCTTAACCATATTTCAGTAACCAATGAAAACATCAACGCTCTGAGAATTCTCTCCTAGAATTCCTGTGGAACCTCAACGTTTCACATGGTTAATAGACATAACTATGGTGATTCTGAGAAGGAATGGCCTCTTTTAACTTCATGAATGCTTATTGAAAGCCATATAAGACTATAATTTCCTTCTAATTCATTAGCTTTGGATTCTTTGAGTAAAACAAAAACAATGAATTTAACATTTATATTACTTTTGCTACAAACCAGTATGATTCATTAGCATTTTTTCAATATCTGTCTTCTAATATCACTGCCCACACCAGAAATAATTCACTAATAGAAAATGCTATTATAAATATTCTATAAAGAATAAATTTCAAACTTACCTAATTAAAGATAATTGTCTGTGGTAAAGTAAATTGGAGTAGTCTGGTCCCCATATTGAAATAGCACTTTAATTATTTTTCTATATATCAGATAGATAACTACATGACACATACTCCTTCTTCAGTCCCAGGGCTAGTGACATATAGATGTTACTCTAATTTTAGTGCATTGCTTTTGTAAGTAACTCTGACTTTGAAGGGGCCATATTGATGCATAGAGCCTTGAGATGATGTTGGTATATGGCAGAGATGATCTCTTGGCAAATTTCTATGGAAAGGAAAACTTTACATTCATGTTGTACCATAACTTGGGTGATCAGCCAAACTCATATTAGATTAAAAGGCAAAAATCCAAACTCTAAGCTTATGTTAACAACAGAGCTATATTTTCTCAATGCTGGAAATGCTGTATTGTCTATCCTGGCCAATAGTCAGAGTTTAAGGACATCTCACTAAAATTCTAGGGATCCCCAAGTAACTAAACTTTTAAAACTTTCCAAACTTTTCTTTTGAAAGGCTGCACTGATACGAATGGCACTAAAGTCCTGATTGTATTTTTAGATGATGACCTCTACATTAGCTATTTATCATTGCATGTAACATTCCCAAGAGCTGGTAGATTAAAAGAACACTTATTACTAATGTTTCACTAGTTCCAATAGTTTATAGGTCAGCTGTGTGAGTTCACAGATCTCATTAAGGATAGGCTTGGCAGATCCTGGCTGGAAGTGCAGTTGTATATGTGGTAGACTGGCAAGGTGGCTGAAGGTTGACATGTCTTTAATAATCTCTCTCACACATCTAACAGATAGCTATGAACCAGAGTGATGCATGGCACTGAACCACGAGCTTCTCATCCAGGAAGCTAGCCTAGGCTTGCCCACATGGCAGGATCATAACACAGCAGTGGAAATACTGAAGCTTGTGTGTAGAACTGACACAAGGCTAAACAACAAGAAAGCCATTAGGGTGAAGCAGCTGCAGAGTCCTCTATTCCCATGCAAGCAAATCAAAACACACCATTCTAATCTTAAAGTGATTTTTAAGTTTAACTAGTCTAAACTGTTTCTGTCTCTACCTAGGGACTTTTTATTGAGCTGGTCCAAAGAAGACCATTGCTTCCCCTTAGCCAAGTAAGAATTATCTTTGCTTTACTTCCCTATTTGCTCTATGTTAATATCCCCTTCTTAATTTTTTGTCTTAATCCTGAACATACAATTCATTCATTCTTGTCTATTCCAATAAAAGCTAACAATTCAATGTGCCCTGGTGTATCTTTTGTCAGCATAATTTTATTGCATTCTATTGGCTGATAGGTGGCAAGTTCAGCTTAAATTTGGGAAACATGCTGGAGAGGAAGTTGCAAAGTTATGCTGTGAACACAAGGATGTAGATATAGTTAATTAGTAGTGAGTATTTTTGTAATTTATTTCCTTCTGTCTCTTGCTTGACACATTCCTCAGATAGATTCCTTCAGTTGAATTAAGAACGTCCCCTTTTGGACTCAGACTTAGATTTTTATACAAAGGGTAGAAATATTTTATGAGACTGTGGGAACTTCAAGAATTGGAGCCTGGCTCACAAAAAGAGTATACTAGGAGTGAGCCTTTCAAGATGAAATCCACTCTGGTTGCATCAAACTCTCCTTTGCATCCTAGTTTCTGGTTTCTCTACCATACTCCATGTTTCCTTCTCCATAATGGACTATAACCTCTAAAACCACAAGGCAAATAAATCGTTATACACTTTTGCTGTTTCTATCAGGTACTTTGGTTGGAAAAAAAACCAATTTATCTATTGATGTCATTGACTAAGCTAAGATCAAGTTTCACCCAGCTTGCCATTCAGCATCTGGTAGTGATTAATCATTCATTATTCAACAACATGTCAACGTCACTAATTATTCTCTATTATAGATCCAATGCAATTTTTATCAAAATTCCAACAAAATCTTCTATGGAAATTTAAAGCAATAATTCTAACTATCCACATGGGAATATAAAATACCTAGGATAGCCAAAACAACCATGAAAAATAATAAGAAAGCTGGAGATATCAACATCTCAGATTTCAAACTGTACTACAGAGGTATGTGGTACTAGCATTAAAAACAAACATGATAAACAATAGAATATATTGAAGACCAACAGATAACCCTACACTAATATAGCAACCTGATTTTTGACAGAGACCAAAAATACATATTGGAAAGAAGCATCTTCAACAGATGATTCTGTCCAAACTGAATTGCGACATATTAAATAATAAGCCTGTGATATTTTTTTCACCTTCTATAAAACTCAACTACATGTGGACAAGAAATCCCAACATAGGCTAGAGAGAGGGTGCAGTGGTTAAGAGCACTGTCTGATCAACTTCTAGCACCCACATGGCAGCTCACAACTGTAACTCCAGAGGATCTGCCACACTCACATAGATGCAGGAAAAGCATCAATGTACATAAAAATAGATAAATCTTTAAAAATATATCCTCAACATAAGACATGATGCCCTCAATATGATACAAGAAAAGTGAGGAATAAACTTAGAGTCGCTGGCACAGTAATGGACTCTCAACACTGATAGTGCAACATTAAGGCCACCAATTTTAAACTAGTACATCATGAAATGATTGCTTTTAATTATTTAGTACTGTACAAGTATATCTACAGAAACTCTGGGTCATAAGTAGATGATGGCCATTTTATGAATAACTTTTGCCTAAAAATTTCTAGACTTTATCTGTCATATGCCTCTTTGGGATATTTTGTAGAGGATCCTAAATGACCTTAATCTCTGCTTTGTAACAGATACAGGTTTGAATCCATAGGACTAATTTCATCCAAGTTTCAGAACATACATGATGCTTATTATTGAGAAAAATTCTTATTTGGTTACAGGTATCTTTCAGCACACACTGACCCCATGCTCAGTGTAGAGTAGAAAGCATGCATTTAAGGGTCATTCTGTTATTTATTCTTTTGCTTTTCTAGTTAATGGTGATCTCATAAACCAACAGATTATATTGCACTTTACCTATAGTCTCTATAGTATAGCTTTGAAAATCTACAATCTAGAGTTTGTCAAGTACTAGAACATTTAGGATCCAGTGTTCAAAGATATACCTTATAATGTTATGGATGGATATACTGGGAGTTAAGACTTTAAAAGTTGCATCCTGCATTGAATGTTCTACAAAGTACCTCAGAATCAAGATGCAATATTAGTGTAGGATATTTCCACAACTTTTCAGAAATCAAGTATCCTATCAAAAGTTTTGTTTTAATGAATAATTGGAAGTTAACATAGAACTGCACAATTTTTTTTGGTTCAAATAGATTGAGATTATGCCAATCTTGATGGAAGGATTAGAAGACAGGTAGAAGAGACTACAGTACTTATCACGTATCTCATTTCTAATTCTAATAAGAGCCACAAACAGCTTCTGACTGGAAGCAGTAGAGAGATTCAGACCTCTTATTAGAAAATTCAGCTTTTCTTCAGGAGAGGCAAGTACTGTGTAATCTATTCCCTGACAGATTTTTGCATTCTTGATATTTGGAGAAAGACACTATTTCTCAGTGATCAGTGCAGACTGTAGTTTCAAGAGAGCTGGTTGTGAATGCACTCCAGCTAGAAGCACCAAGGTAAAATGGATGCCCTTCTAGTAATGATACCAGAAAGCTCAAAGGCTTGAGTCATGGGCAATCTGTAAGGTCACAGAGGAACAGAAGAATCATTGTCAGACGATGTGACCAAAAGTGATTCAAACTGAAAAAAAAATATGAGGCCACTGTCATGTCATGCATCTATAATCACACTCTGCACCAGGGTAGCACTTGAAGAGAATTTTTTTGGCAGAGTTTTCACAGCTTTCAGTTTTATTTTATCCACACACCTTCTCTGGGAAACTATGCAGACCAGGTTGAATAAAATTCACAGCATTTTGGTTGGGGGAGAATGAAAGCAAAGAAAGGGAAAGTGATGTGTTCAATGTCACCCAAAAGAACAAATTCAGAAGTAGGCCATCTCCAGGTCTCTGCTTCTCAGGGTTACTGTTCTTAAGGTGTCTGTAAACTTAACAAACATGTTAGATAGCAGCCCTTTGTAAAGTGAATTTTTAACTACTTTCAGATACAGCTCATCCTGTGTTCATCCTATCTGGCTCCTCTTCCTACCATTCCATCCTTGGTCAGGTGCCATCTATCCTGTTTCTTCTACAGCATGTTTCTTGCTACTCAATTAGCTGTAGGTGGATGTGTGAAGCAAATAAACTCGACTTTAGCATCAGCTTAAGCCATTTTACTACCTCAAGTAAATCATAAAATTTGTATTAGATTGATATTGAAAAGAAAGGGGATATTAGTGCTGAATTTTTTGCTAGAGATCCTAGCCATGTTAAACTTGATGTTAATTAATGATGATAGCCAGAGGCAGTCAAGCTTGATAAACACAAATTTCAGAGTGTGCCAGACACCATGCAAATCTGAATCATAGCTACTTACTTAATTGGTGACTTTGGACAAGTCTTTTCTTATCTTGTTGTTTCATATAAGGTCACTTATATGACCCTTGGCTCCCTTGGAACTAGCTATGTAGACCAGGCTAGTCTCAAATTTGTAGTAATCCTCCTGTTCTTCCTTCCTGAGTGTTGGAATTAAGAATATGTGCCATCATGTCTGGCAAACATGGACATGTTTTTAACATCCATGAGCCTCAAATTGTTAAATAATAAAATAAGCATAATTAACTCTATCTCCTCTATTCCTAGATCATTAAATGATAGAGTTATAAAACTCTCAAAACAGCATAAGCACTGCTTTCTTTATATAAATAACTTATAAAGCAATATGTAAAATAACACACATCAAATAATTCACATAAAATAGAGAACTATGGAAATTACGTAGGATATTGTCCTAATTCAGAGTGCTTTATAAAGTACTATTGACTTAGTGGTCTATATATGACAGAAATTTAATTTGAACATTTGTATAATATGGATGCCTGGCTCAGGATACCAACACCAGTCTAAAAGGAGCACCTTTCAGACTGCAGGATAAGGTCTTCTCATTGTGTCTTCATGTGGTACAAGTGAGCTCTGTGAGAACCCTTTGAAATAGCATTTCTCTCTTTATGAAAACTTTAACTTTATGATCCAATCACTGCTCAAAAAGCTCACTTTCAGGTACCAGTGCATTGTAGGGGTTAGATTTCAATAAATATATAATGAAGGGATATAACTACTCCTGTCCATTACACATCATTATGCAATTTTTAAATTTCTAGTATATATTCAGAAACACAAATTCTAAATGTGTACAAACTGGAAGTGATACTAACTAAGCATTTTGTTAAGTAAATCTTGGAGTGATGATTAAGGGGAACAGGAGATTCCTTCGCAACAGTTTATATACAACTAAATCATTCTTGGGATCTTTTTGCCCAGTCAATTTGTTTAAATCGAAGTTTTCAGTTCTTTAACCAGGTACTAATCTTTGTGTTTACTGTGAAGGCATTGTGTAGATGTGACAAAGTCCACTGTAAGTTTATTTCAGTAAAGAAAACATTCCAGACAAACTATGTGAGCTTCATTCAATTAGTGGCAAGATGCTAAGTACAGATCTGAGCTTCACAAAATGCATTCTGCCTCTCATGGAAAACTTTAGTTTTTGCACAAAAACTCCAATCTGTTCTCTCCAATGATCTGGTGAGTGAATTTCATATTTACCTAATCAATTACTTGTACATATATACATTCCTGTAATTTCATGCATAAAACGATACTTGAGTTGGTAACATATGTGCATAAATACATATATACATACGCATGCCTCTGATTTAACCTTGATTGGTTCACCTGGGTTTTCTTTCCATAAATAACTGTATAGTTTTATTCACTTGGGGGTAAATTTAATTACACATTATGTGTACATGCATGAGTATATATGAAACTCCATATGTGTCTGTGTGTATGTGTATATGCACATGACATACAACATGACTTCATTCTTTAACTTAGAAAATTTTTGGAGGAACACATACCAAAATTTCTTAGACCCTGTGCGCTAAAGGGTCTCAGCCTTCTTTATCTGAACTGTGGGTGCTTAATGAACATAGTGATCATCCAGGGATCTGGCCCCCAGTGCCTTGATTGTCAGCATAGCAAACAAGCAGTCCATAAGAGTTTTCTCTTCCCGTTCTAACAGATACTGGAAACTCCAAGTTTTATGAAAATGTGCAGTTGATTTTCCCTCAGCTTTTCCACTTTCCATATCATAAGACTCTGTGCCATCCCCTTTCAAACTAGAGTTTAAGCAAGGTTCATGAGTAGGGATTAGAAGCTAAGATTGAAAAGTCCAAACTATCCCTTTTTCAACCAAAACTTTGAGAAAAACAAAAACCCAACCAGTAGGACATTACTACTTTTGTTCCAGAGTGAATCTAATCAATATCACTAAATGTGAGTATCTAATCTCTCTTACACTCCCCAACTTTGCTGGCATCCCAATTGTTCCCAGAGTCCTCTCCAGCATCTCCCTGCAGAGAGACTGCAATCCTCCTTCAAATTGAACTAAAACATTTCTTCTGCCCAGACAAAGCCAGAAAACTTTGTTTTCTGCTCTTTTCAGCTAAAATGCAGCTTCCTATTATGTGAGCAAGTAGGTCACAATCCATCTTCCTTTGGAAGTTTGTGACTCTGCTCCACGGTTTCTAATGAAGTGGCAAGACCAATTAAGCATTACATAGAATATTTGTAGCCAACTAACCAAACAAAGAACAGATAGGTGAATGAATTCTCTGTCTTTTATAGATGAAGATGATCAAGAACCAGGACTTCTTTTGCTTTTCAGCCCTTAGGGAAGTGGTTGTATGAAACCACTAAACTAATCCTTCTCCCCGTTGGAAGCATCTTTGCCCACCGGATTCAAACAACATTTACTGACTGTACAAGATGTACAGAGAGAAACAGAGAGAGGAGCCAGGGTTGGAGAAGTAGAAGAAACAGAATAGTGCTGATTCAGAAATCACTCAGAAGAAAACACCCTTTCTACAGTGATGATGGGGTGGTTAAATGGCAGAGCTGAACACAATACAGTGACCCATCTCTTGCACCTGAGAAAGTTTTTTCATAGAGGATATAATCACATACTACAATGGATTGGCTTACAAGGTAAGTAGTTATAGTATTAAGAATAATTATTATTTTCTAGAATATTGGCATTGATTGAGATAAAGAGGGTAGTACCTTGTAGAAGGGACAAACCAAGGCTATAGAGTGTCCTATCAGCTGGTGAGGAGGGCATATTTATTTCATTGGAATATCATCTAACAACCGAGAGTAGAAACTGATGACTGTCCCACAAGACCTATTCTCTCCTTATAATAACAAGAAAGCTTAAATGGCTAGATAGTGCATAATCCATACTACTTTGCTATAGACCACAATATATCAATTATTACCAAAAAAGTAGAAATAACATGGGCAGCTTTCATATTTCTGCCTTAAAAATCTTTGACCCTCATTGTGAGCCCTTTCCTTTTCCCATACACTCATGATCCAGGAAATGTACTTTCTGGTAAAAACAATTCAACCAATATTCCAAGGAATGGCAGAAGAACTAGAGCTCTTCATGCAAAGAAGTCATACATCTCTGTTCCTTTTTGACAACCCTGACATCTCTAGACTGTGGTAACAGACAGAAAGAGAGAGAACAATGTAATAGAACCCAACACAAAGCAAAGATTATTAAGCTTGAATAATTATATTTGAGGCTGTGCATTTCAGAAATTTAGTGTTCCAGTATGTACCTCCATTAAAGTAGAATGCCTCAGTTATGCTATTGGTAATAAGGGTTTATCTTAGTCATCACTGAATACAATTATCTACTGGAGAAAATTTGAAAAGACCCTGAGATTTGTAGAGCTATATTATATGCTCATTGCTTAGATATAGAATAGTGTAGGCTTGGAGCATCCTTTATTAAAAAAGACTATGGATTGCACAAAGAAGTAGAAACCATTAAAAATATTAACAAAACTGTGTGGTGTGGAGACTGTTCAGAGATAGTAGCATTCACTTCAGAATCATGACAACTAGAGTTTGGATCTAAACATTCAGGTAATAAGCCAAGCATTCTGATAACTGCCACCCCAGCCATAACAGAGGAGGAACAGAAGCCTTGCTGATTTTCAACCTAGACAATAAAATAGGAGCCCCAAATGCAGGGAAAGACCCTTCTTCAAAAGGATAGGCAGAGAGTAATTGAGGATGATATTTAATGTTCTCTTTTTCTTTTCTTGAATGTACAAGCATGAACATTACACACACACACATGTGCACATGCACTCATGCAGACATATAACACTTAGAAATTACTTTAAAAATATTTATAAAATTTGTTTTATAAATGAGAAAATGAAAACACTTGACTAGCAACAGCATTTTTTTATGATTATGGAAGTTGGATCTCAAAAATGACAGAAATAAACTTTGATAAGCTAAGGCAAAATAAGAGATTTTTTTTGGTTCTTATACTAAAATACAATCACTGATAAAACTAAAATCAAAAAAGGGGGGATATTAGTTCCCCTACCTTTCCCTCAAACACACACACACCACATTCTTTCATTGCAAGCTGGTATCAGATATTTAAGTTATTTTTCTCCACAAGTAGATATCATTCAACTTTGCTTTCCTCAAGGACTTTCCAGATTTGCTTTTTACTACTCAAATCCATAAGACCCAGAGCAGGAATTAGCCTGACCTAGCCTGGCTCAAGTTCCCTACCCTCAATCAAGTAATTCTTGGCACAGAAAGAAAAATCTAAGAAGATAGTAACTCACATTTAATTATTCATTCAACAATTTACATTGGAAACAGAGCACATCGTTTGTTTGAGAAGGCTGACAGGAAGATTTGGGAAAGATTGACATTGTTTATCCTGCTTCTCGGAACTCAAATACCAAGAAGCATTCCTCCTACCTTACCACAAAAAAAAAGAGGCTCCTAGCTCCTGGGTCCTGACTTCTGAAAGGAAGCATTCCTGGGTGAGGATAAATGTCAGTCAGACCTGTGCCTTCTCTTATCTTTCTTGCTGTTTCTGGGACAAGCTCTTCATGAATTTCGGTGAGGAACCAACTAAGCCCATCCCTGATGAACATAGAACATGAATAACTTAAAATTTCTGAAAGTAGTGGCAGATGGGAATATTAGGTGGCTAGAAGAAGGACATTCTCTGACAAGACTGTAAGTAAGAAGATCCTAGGGAGAGGCTACAATTGTCTCCAACCCATATAGTTACCAATCTAATTTCCTGAATATGTCCACTGGAATCTGAGTTTAGGTTATTGGGCATGAGGAAGAAAGGCTCTTGGATAGCCAGTCCAATGCGCAGGTCAGGATTGGAACCATCTTTCTCTCTCTTATCTGGTACAGTAAAAGATTCCAGAGGAACATCTAACCCCATCAAGTAGCCAGAATTTGTAGCTAAATTCTAAGTCTAGGATGCAACATACCCTACCTCTGCCCCAGAGGAAGTAGACATCTTGTCTGATGTTTGCCAGCAAAGTTAAATAAAGTAAGAAACTGGAATATTGGAGTCCAGACCATAAAACATAATTGAACAAATCTCTAAAGACAATGTAAAATATTGGACCCTGTCTTACACAGATGGGATTATTTAGCCTTCACACAACCTTCAAATAACACATTGTGGTCCTTTTAATCAATCCATAATTCAAAGAGGACATCTTTTAGCCTCTAGAGTCTTTTGAGATGACAATAGCTGTGGGCAGACTAAGTCAAAGTATATTTTATTACAAAAGTCGAAGTCAGCTAGGGCCATAATTTCACAAATCTCATTAGTGATTATAGTTTCTTATTTCCAGGTATGATAAAATACCATTTTCACACTGTAAATGTATCTCTACAAGCCAGGAGGAGAGATCTCAGGGCCTCTCCATGGGGCAACCAGAACAAAGGTATACCTGGTGTGAGAGCCTGTGTCAGCCCTGATAAGAAATTCTGCAGAGGAGTGCTGTCCTTTACCTTTACACATAGCACCTTAATGAAAGGTTTGAAAGCAAAACAGCCCCTATCTGAGTGCCCAGAAATGAAGAGGCAGATGCTAGAACAAATAGCCCTCTTCTACAGCTCCAGCCCTGCATGGCCCACTGTCATGCAAATGTAGACTAGGAATTCTTTTTGTTACCAAAGGCACTTGAACTTACAGAAGAGAAACTGCAGAGTTAACAGAGGCTAAGTTTCAACTGGAGAAACTCTGATAGAAGACCATAAATCTTGCTTCATCAGTCAGTCAACTACGAAGTTGTGCCCACGTGGTCATGAATTGCAGTTGCAATAAGAGGTAAGAGGCAATTAATATTCATTTGGAAACTGTTTTCAAATTTTGATTCCAGGCAATACCACAGTAAAGGCAATAGGGAGACAATACTAGAAAGGTTCATTTTACATGCTGTAGAAATAGACAAAATAAGGCGGTGGCTCAGACAGGAAAGTACTTCCCTGAAAATACCACCAGGATCAGAGTTGGAAATAAAAAATGATTGGATATGATGGTGCATACTTATAATTGTAATGTGAGAAGGACTGGCCAGCTACATGGTGACTTGGTGAGTCCCTGGACAGTGACACCGTGAGGAGATTCACTCAAGATTGTCCTCTGGCCTTCAAACACACACACACACACACACACACACACACACACACACACACACACACCAGTTGATTAAATACTTAAATGTGATAAGGAAGTATATGGGTGCACCACAGGCTAGAGAAGGTAGTATTCAAGGAGAGTTTAGAAATCGTTAAAAACAAAATCTTGGAAAGTAACAGGAGTGAGCTTCTCCCCTGTTGCAGGCAGAAGGAAGATATGCAGGGGAAGAAGAGAGAAGGAAGAACATAAACAATAACTGAAGAATCCAGCTACCAAGTCTTCAGTTTGGTGTCTGACAGAAACCAAAAGGAGCAGACTTTGCCTTGTGTCTGGGATACTTGGTTTTAGTTGTTCACCTAATGAACCTAGAGTCATCAGGAAAGTGAACTGAGAGGCTTGGCGTCTATGAGGAAATGGTGATGGTCTAAATGGACTTGGGAAGACTCAGGACCTGAAATTAGAAAGCAGCATTCCTTTTTGGGAACTAGCATTGGATAAAGAAGTGAAACTACCTGAATGCTAAGCCTGCATGAATTCATAGGTCTCTTCTCCCAGTTCCTACTACTTTGTCATTCTTGTTTTTTCGTTTATTTCAGATGTGTGTGTGTGTATATACACTATTTATTATGAAAAATAATTTTTTCAAATAAAAAGGAACACATACAAATGTGCAACACATGGTTCAGCAAAACTAGACTGTGGGTAGTGTTTGCCTGTTTTTAATTCAGTTTCTGCCTATGCTATTATACTTAGTGACATTTCTTTATGCCCTAAGTTGTTTAAATACTAAGTTATAGGTTCACCATTGTAACTGGACACATAGGAAAGCATGTGAGGGAGATCCCCCCAAAGTTGAAGATTGAAATCTAAAGACCTCTGCTCATACTATGGAGTGGAATATATTTTATTCAACTGTCAAGGAAAAACTAGTGAAATAATTAAAGGGATAGGGAGAACAAAGTCAAATTTGTGTTAGGGAAGCTAATTCTGATAGCAAAGTAGAGAATAAATTACTGGAATGGGTAATGCTGGACTCGAGGAGACCAATTAGTTCACTGAGTCTGGAGATGCATCCCCAAATGAAATGTTCCTTTGTATAAGAGCTTTACAATAGAAATGAATTACAGGACACTATTTAAAAATACTCTAGTAGCCAAGTTAGTCAAAGTGGAAGGAAGCAGCTAAAATTAATCTTACTGTGGTTTATGAAAGTCAATATATCAAAGAAACTGTAACTTTGTATCATGTAATAAATACAAAGGAATTAATAAGTTTTTAACATTTTTTTGGCCTCTTTCATTTTTTGCTCAGACATGGAATCTCCTTCACCATTACCTGTGTGATAAGTGATTGTTAGGTGGCCTACCTATCCATTGAGGCTGCTGTAGTCAGGCTTTTGCCTTACCTCTCCATGCATTCAAAAGACCTTCTATTGACTGCACAATGGGAGAAAAGCAGGCTGAGTGATGGGGGAAGTAATTCTGACTGCAAGAGCACTCCATAAGTAATTCTTAAATAGTAAATAAGGGGCAAGATACAGTTAAACCTTGGCATTCAGATACTAATGAGGTACTTATCCTAACTTGCCTTTACCTTGTAGCCTCAATTGGAAGCTGATTCCAAATTTTATAAATGAGCCCGAATTCCTTACTTTTCATCAGTGAACTGAATCCTTACATGACCAACAAGGAGGAAATATAGAATATTCTGTGAGAATAGTAATGAATTTCATCAATGACTGGAAATGGAATTTCATTAAATCGCATGTCAATAGCAGGAACAATTGAACGTTGAATGTCAATGGCTTTACTACTTTCCTTAATCGCGTGCAGAAATACTTTAGGTACATTTCAGCAATAATACTAGGAGTTATGGGAGAGCTAAGAAAGCAATAAAGCCCTGCATAATTTATCCTCATTCATGTTTTATTATTAAAACTAAAGCATGAGAGAAGATCTTGAGAGGAGGATTTGTTTTCATCGTTCCCTTTCAGGAATTTCGGCTGCATGTTTAATCATTATAACCTTAAGGGACATAGTCTATCCCCTAAACACCATTCTGGCTTCTTTGCCTGAAATAAAGTGTTAGCTACCTAAATGCTTCTTGTGAATGTTAGGAAGAGAGCAAGGATTGCATTCTACTTAAGGAATGAGACCAGTTTTCCGTGGAGTTCAAGTAGGCAAAAAAAAGCCGTTTTGCTTTCTCAGGCTCTAATTCCTACTATGATAACAGAAAAATCTATATAACCCAGCATCTCCTTCTAATCTGGTGCTTTTGTTCTCTAAGCGAATTATCACATAAGAAGATGGGCAAGGAAAAACATATATTCACCTATGTATGTTTATATAGTTTTCCAGCTCCAAAGACACATCCCTAAGATTTAACACTGAATCTGGATGGGATAAATATTATTTTATCAGGCAGTCAATCAAGCCTTCAAAATTAGCTGTGTCTGTGCTCAGCCTCTATTTCCTTATTTATAGAGACCTCTCCAGCATTTCTAAAGACCATTCCAGTTCTAAGATTCTTAGATTCACAAGAGAAGATACAACTGACAATGTGCTAGAAATAATTAAGAGCCAATTATCCAATGACTTGCCAAAATAAGGAAGAGTCAAAATTGAGCACAGGTGGCCCTTAAATACCAAGTATTTCCACATCCTCTTCAAACCATTGCAAGGCTTTGGCAACAAACTCTTTAAAATGGCTATGATCACCTGTGACCCCTCCCACACTTGACATGAATGGCCTTTTAAAATATAAGTCATTAAGTCACTTCCCTGTTTGATTTATTTTCAGCCGAGTTAATGTAACTGCATTTTGTCTATGAGATCTGCTAATGCTCTGTGCTCTCAAGAACACTGTGCAGTAAGTCTGCAGCTCTGGACACCACCAGCATGCATGTCATAATATACTTTCAATAAAAATATATGAGCTTGTGCAGAGGAACTAGTAGGGGGCAAGAAATTGAAAATTCAAGTCTCACACTGTGTGAGCCATGGGAGAGCAGGGCCTTGGTGTTTTAAATGAAAACCTTTCATCTTTGGAGAAAACTCTGGTGTCCTGGTTAACACAGGACATTGTACTCATCATCTATCCTCCTCTGAATCCTGCAGGGCGCCAATGTCAGAAGCTTGGCTACAGAGACAGACGTCTCATTGTTTCAAATATAGTTGCTTTCCTTCTTCCTTTTTTCCCCTTAATTTCACACACACTCATCAGAACGGATGCAGTGCCCCGCTGCATTCTTCTTTTCCCGGAGGGTGATGATGGGGGAGGAGGTGGGACATAGACGTGTTCTACTTGCTTGTTCCTGTTTTTCTCAGGAGAAAAATTGGACTCATTTTCTTCCCCTAGTGTCTCTCACCAGACCATTTTAGATTTCTTAAAATAAAAGTGAGGATTCTGAACCCACTGCTTTCTCCTCTTTGTCTCCCTTTTACTCATCTGCCAAAGGTGTCTAAGGGTCCCTTGTCTGGATTCATCAGCAACTCCCTTGTGTTTCTTCTGTGGGCCTTCATTTTTCATTTGATTTTTAGATAAGATATTATACTACAAGTTTCATCTGGTTCACTCTCTAATGACAACCAAATTACATTGTCTTTTCACTTCCTGTGCTCCTCAAATTTCTGTTTCCAGAGTTAGAAGAGCCAGAATACACCTATGCTCCCATTGTGTTCTGGTGATACCCTGGCCTTGAGTTACCAGCCAATATAATCAGGAGAAATAGGGAGTGCTCTAAGTGATATACCAGATAACACCTAAAAGGAGAAAAAGTGTCAGGAGTCTCAGGAAATGTTTGAAAGGAAGTCAGACTCTTCATATCTCTTGTACTATGAAGAGCAGAAGGCATTTGAGAGGAGACATAAGTAGGAAAACTCACCTGTTTCTCCCAAATGCAAGACAGAAACTCACAAATGTGTCCCTTCCACTCTGGGGAAAGCTAAGCTTTATTGTTATTCAAACCCAGAGTACCCTGTAGAAAGTCCAGGAAGGAAAACGTAGCAAGCTGCACTCACTGGCTTTCTCTCTGCTGTTTATTTATCTGCCTATAACCTGCCATGCCTAGAAATTCACGCCCTTTTCCCTCATCTTGCTACTTCTCTAAAAGAAAAAAAAAATGCTATTTTTTTGTGGAAGTCAAGACCTGAAGTGGAGCTGCAAGCCAGCTTTTGAGAATCACTATGACCTGGCTATCTCTAATGAAATAGAATTGCTAGTAAACTCTCTTGCTTATCTGACTTCTGTCTTAGAGAGCTCAGCTAAGAATTCAGACAGAGAGAAAACTGACTCTTTCTTTCATACAACTTGCCCAAGAATATCCTGAGAAATTCCCCTCTTTACATCTAAGTCATCATCCAAATCCTGCCAGTCATCTCTCTGAATGTCCCATCTGACATGACAGTGATAGTTTATATCATCTGTAAAACCCCGACCCTCTGTCCTTAGCAGAAGTCAAGGCCTCTGCAGTCCCCACTTGCTCTCCCATCTCTGACCTCTCAGTTTCACCCTTGGTCTTCGGACCCCAGTCAATCTTCCAGTCACACCCAAGTCACCTGCAGGTTACCAAATACAACCTGCTTGAGCTTCTTCCTCTGCCCCAAAATGCCCTTTTGGGCCACATGCATAAAGATCACCTCTTTTGTGTAAAAGCACAGCCCATCCAACATATGGAGTCATTCTTAACCACTGTTCTCAGAGAAAAAAGAAAAACTTCCTCTTAAGAGTCACAAAAATCCTTATATACAGATTTTCATGTTCATGGAGAGTACTTTATAGGCTTAAAAAAGAAGAACTGTACATTCCCCATGGGCTACAATATGACTGTCCTTATTGATACCCTAAGTTCTACCACAAGGCCTTGAATATGACAGATGTCTGGAAAATGTTAAATGAATGAATGATGGAGAGCATTATTTTCCTTTTCTAAACTTTACCTCTGGTATTAGGTACCGTGATATATATGCTTGCAATACCAGTACTTAAGAGATGGAAATAAGAATTGAAAGGCAGGAGAAAAATAAAGTCCAGCCTCATCTAAATAGTGAGTCTAGGGGGCTGGAGAGATGGCTCAGAGGTTAGGAGCACTGACTGCTCTTCCAGAGGTCCTGAATTCTATTCCCAGCAACCATATAGTGGCTCACAACCATATATAATGAGATCTGGTGCCCTTTTCTGTATACTGTATACATAATAAATAAATAAATATTTTTAAAAAAATAGTGGGTCTAAAGCTAACCTGGGCTACCTGAAATCATGTTTCAAAAAACATACTATTATTACTAATTATAATAAATAATAGGATTTATCAATGGGTACCTCATTAAGACTTAAATAGAAATCCATTTATATTTTTAATTTTCTCTGCTGATTCATTATGTCTTCTTCTTTATACCTTAATGAGGAAAAGGATCTCAGAGCTACTTTCACTATTCTATACTAAGGACCACTGGACTCCAGGGGAAACACTAGGTCAACTGTGACACATACTATGGTATTTCTTAATTATGCAAATAGCCATCTGTTCAAATACCATTTGGGTTCATTTAATGCATATAGTTTAAGATAAAGGGGAAACAAAAAAGTACCTCACTTTGGACTCATAAAATTCTGAGTAGTACCTGATTCATTTCAAGTTATGAAGGGTTCACACTTTAGTTGTACATTCATTCTATGTGGCCAGAATCCTAAATCTTTTTAATTGCAGTTTAAACACCTGTAGCCAAAATTTAAATGCCTTTCTCATTTAAATTCCAAACATTAAAATTCCAAATATCTCAATTATGTAAATGGTAAAAGAAAGGAGCAGAAGTTTTCCTTAAGGCTCCCCACCCCCAACAAATCATCCCATTGCTCTCGATTATGGCTTCTCTGAGCTCACAGCAAGGAGACTGTGTTTCCTGGATGACCCTAGAAATTTATTTTTTTAATAGAACAGAATGGTTAAATCCTAGCAATGTTTTCAAAAGAGGGTGGGTGAGTAAAATTAAGTAGCAATGTTCAGCATCTGCTGTTTCCTAAATACAACATTGTACCTTTGAGGAAAATTGTTTAAAGATATCCAATCCTCACAAAGCTCTTACAGCTTAATAATGCCAAGCTCAGTGCCTCACTGAATCTAAGATTCAACTACAATCCCTAAGTTACACAGCTGGCAAATGGTAAGGCAAGAGTTTGGAGGAAGTGGATCTGGGTTTGCAATATCTCTTCCCGACATCACTGTTTTCCAAATGTCCATGTCCACAGGAAATATTTTAAGGAACTGGAACTCCCTAAGAGAAAAAAGAAAAATCCAAAATTATATGTATGTATGTATACACAACATAATTCCAGATTCTGTAGTTTCACATATGTAGTTTTTTTATTTGCATACCTGTATGTATGTGATTTTGTTCTCTAATTCCCTTGAAGAGAGGAAACTGAAAATATGAGAAAGATAATTCGGTAAATATCTTTCTGAGCGTATTATTTTTATTTATAAAATGAGCATGCATTATTTTATAGTTCTCATGATAAAAGATAAAAAGAGAATTAAAAGTATTGGAGTAGTCCAAGAAAACTGATTAAATGAACAGAATGCATTAATCCAAATCAGGACAATCCACAGAATGACTACCTGAAATAAAGAGACATTATCAAAGGGATTCACCTACTGAAGGCCTTAAGTGGGTTGTCTTCTGATTTCACAGCACATTCAGTGTTCCTATTGCTCTGGCTTGCTAGGAGACGATCCAACAGCAATGTACCACTCATTGCTATGTGAAATTATATTTTCTGTGGCTCAGTGATACAGACGTTTCCTTAGATGTTCCCAATCCTTTTTCTATTTTCTATCTGTTTCAAATAATGGATTCCACGTTGCTAACTGACTCATTAAAGTCATGTTAATATGAACATAAAAACTGGTCATATTTCTTAATTTACTTCTTAGCACCCATATCAGTTTTACAAGAGTGAAGTCTGAATACTTCCTTCTCCTTGCCATTTTGAAAAGTTCAGAGTGTGTCAGGAAGAATCTTCAACAAATTGATCTTATGAGATTCAGTGAAGAAGTTTTTGACATTATTTTTTTAATAAAGCCATATTTTTTATTCATGTATATCTTTGTTCAAGCTCCCTTCCCCCTCCCACCCCTTTCAGCCACTCTCTCTTCTCCACATCTCTTTATCTCTTCCCCAGCAAAGGCAGGAGGTACCAAGGTCCCAATATGGCTTAGTTCAGTATCCGCTCCTGGCAGATCCAGTTTCCTTACCCCAACATCCAGACTGGGTCAGGTGTTCTTCTGGAGGGAGTGGGATCCAAGGAGTCAGTTCAAGGTGTTTCAGATCCCAAGCTGTTCAGTGGTTGTGGTTTGCAGCTTGGACATGTTTTGCTTTTTGCTTTTTTTGGTTAGAATTTCATTGCATATCTGTTTTCTTTTTTCAAATTTATTTTATTATTTTATGTATATGAGTGTTTTCCCACATGTAAGTCTATGCATCATGTATATTCCTGGTGTCCTTAGAGACCAGAAAAGGGCACAGGATCCTATGAAACTGGTGTTGAGCTGACACATGGACTATCAGTCCTGGATCCCCTGGAATAGTAGTAAGTATTCTTAACTACTGAACAATCTCTCTGGCTCCTGTACTTATATTTCTTCACTTATAAGTACAGAATAAAATGTTGAGGTTCAGAATTGAATAAGAGTAAAGGAAATTCTATATATGAAAAAGCTTGAAACAAAGATAGAGCAATTTGTAAATTTTATTCATTCAACAAATATCAGAGAATTGAGTGATCTGACTTCTGGAGGCATGTAATATACTGAGAACCATAGTGAAGCTTATGCTATGTAGTAAATGGCAAGTGCTATGATTTCTAAAAATGCCTGAAAATGAAGCACAAATACAAGAATCATGAGCCCAGGCGCAGATAAGAACACTGAAGGGGATGACCATAACATGCTGAGTGACATCTAGAAAATCTGAGTGACAAGCAGAAGGAGCACCTACTACCAACAGGAAGTTCAAGGAAGTGTCAAGAACTGTTGAAGGAGTGGAGAGGTAGAGGTCACCTCAGAAAGGCCTGGGGGATCAGCTATGAAGAAACTCAGACTTTCTCTGAGCTCTCGCCAACGAAACTTTTCTCTGGAGTCTGGAATGGTTCTTGACTATTTAGAACCTTTTGGTATTCTTTTCATCTCATCTAAAATTAATAAAAAATCAAAAGTATCATGTGTAGGAAAATATTTTTGTTGTTTGCATTGTAATATACAAGTGTTAAATACTTTTATTATAATTCAGGAACTGGGTAATATTAGGCCTAAATGTATGACATTATATTTAAAAACCCACATATATACATTCTATATGATGAAGCAGAAATAGTGTTGTGTGATTTTTGTGATAGTGGGAAAATCCATTTTGCCAACAAAATAAGGAGTTCTGATGCCAAAATGGCAGGCCAAATGGATCTTTCCTATCTTTCTATAATGATTCTGCTTATGTTAGAATATTCTTAAAATAGTCTTTTGCCAAATTAAGAGGTCATTAAAGATGCAGCAGATGGGCATAATCAATAGTAACCCTGGACCATGTGACTTTCATGGAAGCTCAGTTAAAAAGCAGTATATACACTCAGCTCTCCATCTGCATCCTTTTGATTGATTGCTCACTTGTCTGGGCAACTGCCAAACCTAAAAGTGGAGCCTCCATGATCCCAAGGAGTTTACTGTGTTTAGTCCCAACTGGCACATTGGCAGCAAGATGGGAGTGCCCCAAGGTGCTGGCAAAGCAACTACCCAGTGAGCCACAGGAATCCTACCTCCCTACTCCCACACACTGCTTCCCCAAAATGACTGTATTTGCAAATATATGCATGCCTTAAGCATCTTCCCCACAGAAGATTATATTAACCTATAAAGAAAAGAGGAAGTTTCATTCTTTTCCCAGGCCTGGGTAGGATTACATATTTAGATTTAATTTACTCTGGAGAATCCAAGTCAATTAGACGCAGGGTATACTAGGAAGAAGAGGCTATATTATTTCACTAACTTGATTATTTTGTAAAAAATAGAAAGAGACAGATGTAAAATTTAGGGAGTCCCACAGCATTCAGATATTCTATCTCTGCCAGACAGTTTGGAGCTACTTTAAAGAGAAGCTAAGTGAACACAGCTTTGAAGATTCAATAGTCTGAAGCATAGGCTTCCCTATACATTAGTCCAGTCCTCCTCAAGCCAACGGAGTAGTTTACAGCTGTGAGTTAAGAATTTGAATAGGAGTCTCAGCAGATGCCAATATATTTTTGAAAGAGTAAAATTCAGACTAAACATTCTAAAAAACAAGCCCATTTCATGGTAACTACGCTATCACTAGTGATCCAATTGCTAGCCTGTCTTCTTAGGGATGGGCAATGAATTCCCTAAAGGAATTGTCAAGTGTTAGAAATAGTAAAAATCAAGTCATAACATTTGATGAATGAAGACTGGAGCAAGGGCCACAGGTAAAGAAGTGACTAATTTTGCAAAAAAAAAAAAAAAGTGTGTTTTTATTGAGGGTTCCATCAAGGTTATGGGGTGAGTTTTGCAGAGAAAGAGTACAATAGCCTAGAATAGATCACCATTATATAGTTCTGAACATACATGGAACATAAGAGGTTAATAACTTGATGTGGTTTCATCATAAAGAGCATATTGGGAAAGATAAGCCTGAGAAGTAAAACAAAATAGGGATAGGGGTGTTGTATTATATAAAAATAAGCTGGTAAATAAACATTTTAAAGAAAAGATTTAGCATGTGAAAGTTGAGAAATTTATTTTAAAAAAATTAAGTATCAATAATGGAACAAGTGTTATTTCTATATTTTTATAACAAACTGTCTTAGTTAGGGTTGCTATTGCTGTGAGGAGATACCATGACCACAGCAACATTTAAAAAGAAAAAAAAATTAATCTTGGTGGCTTACAGTTTCAGAAGTTTAGTCCATTATCATCATGTGGCAGCATGGTGGTATGAAAGTAGACATGGTGCTGGAAAGTTCTACATCCTGACTTGTAGGCAACAGGAAGTGGTCTGAGACACTGGATGTGGCTTCAGTATATATGAGACCTCAAAGCCCACCTCCACAGACAAGCTTGCTCCAACAAAACCACACCTCTGAAGAGTGCCGCTTCTGATGAGCTTATGGGAGCCAATTACATTCTAACTACCATACAAACTGATACTTTCCCCAGGAAGCAAAAGAATCACTGATTGTTTTCCTTTTTTAATTATCCTTACATTTGGGAAGAGTTAAAAGCCTTGACTTGTGCTGGATATATTGAGATACAATGCTCCCAACAGAAACGTAGGTGTGGCTCTCATGAGCTTAACATTCTCTGAGGGAGATGAGCAATAAGCATACAGGAGTAATCATCACAGGTGATTCTACACCAGCAGGCTACACAGCTGCAGGAGCTCCCAGATGCTCCGTGACAGAGACTGAGTTCACCACTCAGGAACTTACCACTGTGAAAGTTTCCTTTTAACTAGAGTAACAGAACTACATTTTCCTTTTCGGCTATATGGCGTTTACAGGTGAATGTAGTGTTCTGTAGCCCCAACATAAACCATTGTGATATCTTCAAGACATCTTTTGCTTTCCAAACATTTGTAAATTGCTGAGAATCATTGCATTCTGCTGGAGAAGAGAAACAGTCAGGCTCTTCTCTGCTGGAGGCTTTGAAATGTATGGATTCAGTGGTGAGTAAGGACAGATGGCTGAGCTAATGTTAGTATTTGCAGAGGACAAAACCAGTCCACTTTGACCTGAAAACAGAGCAGACTGTATTCCTCTGTAAGTTTTCTGATACTGTTTACTTTAAGTCTTAGTTACATGAAAAACGGAGAATAGTTTTTAAAATTTCCTTAAGAACATAAATATTATACTGCATCTCTATATATGTCTGCTACAGCATTTACTGAACAGCTCATTTAGCCAATCTTATCTGTAATTCATTGCAAAATTTAATTGAATAATCACATCACATTCAACAGAGAAAAAGGAGAGGGCTATATTTGGTTAGAAAGTAACTTACTCATCTAACAAGAAATATAATTTTTTAAATTTTATTGTTTGTATATACATATAATATACATATATATATATACATAAACATATACATATAATGTGTTTCGATCAAATCCATCTCAGACTTTCTTCTCCTCAAATTTCTCTGCTATCCTTACCACTACTTTCCCCTCCCAACTTCATAAGTTCTTTTCTTTTAAGACTACTTAATACATTTACTTTTCTTGTATGAACATGTGTGTAAGACCATCTACTGGGGCATAAGTAGCCTCTCAGGATCTAAATCTCTGAAAAAAACCAATTCTCTTCCCCCAGCAGCCATTAATTATCAATATCTCTATACAAAGCCCATAACCTGCTAGAAATTTGTAACTTAGGGTGGAACATCGTAAGGCTTCCTTCTATTTATGGTAGGTTTTGAACTAGACTGAAGTTGTACAGGTCTTATGCACACAGTCACAGTTCCTCTAATTTCATATATGTAACTGGTGTGTCATTTCCAATAAATACTGTTTTCTGCATGTGTTTACTATTTTGGGCTCCCATAGTCATTCTGCTCTTCTTTTGCTATGATGCTAGGGTTTAGGGTGGAGAGTATAATACAGAGTGCTATTCAGATCTTCACAGTGTCTTATTCTCTGAAGGTTGACCAGTTACAAGTCTGATTAATTCCCAACTACTACAAAAGGAAACTTTCTGATGGGGATTGAGAGATGTATTCATCTATGGATATGAAGATATGAGCTTAGGGAGCAGTTTATCATTATACACATTTAGAAGAATAATTATTATATTAACTTCTCCCCATAGGTTCTATTACATAGCTAACCATGGGTTTGTGCTGTAGAACAATCTTTGTAGTGGGCAACCTACATCCATATAAGACCTTAGAAAGCTTTAAAAAGTTTCTAAAAACACAAAAACAGAGCCAGACATGGCTTCTAGTATTGTGTCTTTCATGCCTGCCATAGTACATACTCACACAGTACACAAAGACATCCCACATCAACCTACAAAGTTAAATAATAAGTATTTTCTCTAATTTTGCCCAATACACATGGATTTGATAATGTAACTGCAATTCTTCCTTGATAACTGTTTTTGTTGTATATAATTTTACTATGTTAAAATTAAAACACTCTTAATTGGACAAAAAAGGAAAATGCTGTGGGATAATCTTCGTATACTCTAAATATTTATTACCCTCATTTGTTAATAAAAGCTGCTTGTCCTATAACTGAATGGGAAGAGATTGGGAGGAAAGCCAGACCAGGAAAACTAGGGAAGAATAAGGGTAGAGTCTCAGAATATCCAAGATACAAATGAAGCAGAAGATAAACATGCTGTACTGAGATAAGTTATTGAGCAACATGGTAAAACATAGATAAAATACTGATTAATTTAAGATGTAAAAGATAGGTAGTAACAAACTTAAGCTATTAGTCAAGCATTTATAATTAATAATTAATCTCTGTATAGGACAGGGTTGACTAGCAGTCCAGATAAAAATATTTCACCTACAGGTTAAAAGACCAACTAAAGGCAGCAGGCTTGAGTTTTTTCTTGTGGAGCAGGCTTTAAAACAAATAAGAAAGTGATTGGTTACATCTACAACTACCATACCACTACTGTACCAGTTGAATATTATCTTGCCAGACCAGTTTCTGTGGTAACTCACAGGATTCCAGGAAAATATATCTGTTGATTGTTTTTCCCCTCTTTAGAGTGTATGGCTTCATAGCACATTGAAGTTTAGACAGTAGGAATAAAGCTTCCCAATTTGTCTACAGCATACTGAATTTTAAGATGTCTTCAGCAATAGAATCTTGCCATTAAGTTCTAGAGGATAACCAAGAGCAATGGCAGTAACCTGCAATGTTTAAGGGAGTCTTTGGAATGTCACTGACTAATAGTTTGAGCAGAAGTAAGTCATACCTACCCTTGGGTTTTTATTTGCTAGCCTATAGTGTCTTAAGAAAGTACTGATTCCCACTATTGAGCCACACCAATAAACTCCTCTTATGGTATTATATACTGTATGTATATACTGTAGTATATACATGAAAAGATTTTTATAAGACTATTTTTCTTAAAACTTGTCTTTGAGACATTTTCCCTTTATTTTTAGAATTGTAATATAATTACATTATTAACACCTTCCTTTTCCTCCCTCTAAACCTTCCCATTTAGTCTTCACTGCTCTTTTTCAAATTCAAGACCTCTTTTTCTAGCCTCACATTTAGAAGTTGGAGCTCAGGGATCCTGAACTCTGAAGAGCTGGTACTTGCTTATAGACCATATTGGTCCCACACATGCCTCTGCCTTGGTTCCTGTTGGTCTCTAGTAATCTTTAATATACTTTGGCTTATAAATACTTCATCAGGCCATTTGCCTTTATTTTTGTAGAGTATTTTTTCTGTATGCCCCTGTATCCAGATCTCTTCATTTCCCTAAAAACACTGGTCATATTGTGCTAGACCCAGTCATAGTTTATACATTTTATATTATCTCCCAGAAAAACAGTACTGTTAAATAAAATCATATTTGAAAATGTGATGAGTTATAAATACAACATATGAAATTTGGAGACATCCTCTCCTACCTATAATCAATATTTCTCTGAGACAAATGACAAACTTCATCCTTTAAGACACTAGATTATTTTTTTAGACTTAAATCTGTGCATGTTATGCATGTGGAAACTGTTCCCCATGCAGCCTTTACTTAAGCATCAATACCCTAACCACCAGAATTACTATCTAAATACAAGGTGCATAATAGGCCATTTTGAGAAGTAATCCCAAACTCTAAACATACCATTACTCTGAAACTGATCATTGAGGCAGGCATGGACTTCTCTTCCACTACAATTGTCTCTTCTATGTGAAGTTTCTCTACTGACCATAATATTTTAATTCCACCTGTAATTCCAAATAGATAAACAAATAAATCTAGAGAAATTTGGTATTTGGCATGGCAAAACTTAAAAGCCAGGAACTCTGAGCAGATTTTTCTGTCACCACCAAGCAAAGGCCCTGAGTCCCTGCTAACAAGGTATTTAAACCCAGTTATAATTCCTTTTCCTCCTGTACCCTACTTCTTTTCACATTTTAGTAGAGTATTTCATATTATCACCTAATATGCCTAAGCTTCCCAGGTAACTTGCTTTAGCATATGACCAGAAGACATTAACACTTAAGGTGTGTCTTCAGCCCTTCAGGATGCTAGTGTCTTTTGGTTACTTCAGTTCCTTTAATACACCTGAAATCTTGTAGTCATTCCTAAAGAGGTCACTCCTGGTTATTATCAGACCATATCACTGAGAATTCAGAGGCAAATTAAAATTTTGAGGCAGAATTCATCTGTACTCTTGGTGTGGTTTGAAAGCATGCCTTTCATCAATATTGGACATATAATATGATCTTTGTGTATCTATATATCTATAAAAATACCTGATAGACTATAAAGTTTATTTTCTAACTATAAAGTTACAGAAAAAAAGGACAGGAATTCATCAAAGTTATGAAACATTTTTCTGAAGAACAATGAAAATGTAGATTTCTAGAAGTTAAGGCTTACAGTAGATGGTTTTTATTTGGGGGTCTTTATCAGTAACTTTTGCTTCTGTCTTTCACAAACCACCTACGCACAACAACCTATTTAATGTACCATTTATTCTCACTCAAGTTTCCCCTTGATATGTAGACTACACTAAAAACTTCTTTAGGTTTCTGTTGTTATTTGTGTAATTTATTCTCATTATTACATTAAGATTCCAAAAAGCAATTCCTGTTAGATTTATCTTTTGGTATTTAGTACATTTGAAAGCTTGCATACAGCACTCTTTAGTCTTAAATAAACAGCAAAGGTGAAAGCTCAGGATATATAAACCTTGCTCATGAGCAGGTATCAACACCAGAAGAACAGGCTGGTGTCATAAACCAGTGCTGCTTATTTTGCCAAACCTCTTTGGAGGGGAAGAGGTTTATCCATGCAACTTCACAGTAGAATTTTTCTGTGGCTTTGCATCAAAGAATAACAAAATTTTAGCTTAAGAAATGCATTTTATGAGAACATTAAAGTCCTATACCACTTACCTTCATTCATGACATCTATTATCAAACTATTGTTTTACTCAAAGTTTATCTAGAGATTTTTTAGCTCCCTCAGAGAAGCTTATAGCAAGAATTATTGAAAACCACTGACAGAAGAAAAAAACACACTGGAAGAAAACCAGATGGATAAACAAATTAAAATGAATATTTATCCCTGGAGTCAATAATGCCCATGCAATCGGTACTCCAGAAGGATGTAAAAAGCTGGAGCTTATCCTGATCCCTTTTTCTTCTCCTGAAAGAAATAGTGGTCCCTAGGCAGTGAAAATAATCTGCTTACAAATGAAATACCCATGGAAAGAACCCAGTCAGCATCAAGGATTACAAACAACAATGCCCACCTCTAAAACAGGCAGTAAAGGACTAGGTAGCATGCCTAGGCTTCAACAAACTGTCTTGAACACCATTATAGGAATCAAGATAACAAGCTCAGGATAAGAGCAAGACAAACTACAGATAGAATGTAGTGAGAGAGGCCTGAGGGATGGCTCCATTGTGAAACGTACTTGCTGATCTTTCAAAAGGAAACCTGAGATAGGTTTTCTTTTTTTTTTCCAATTTTCTTTTTTTCCCTTTTATTATTATTATTATTATTATTATTATTATTATTAACAAAGAAGTCACACTTTCTAACCTTGTATATCCTTATTCAAGGTTCCTTCCCCCTCCCACCACATCAGGTCATTCTTTCTTCTCCACAAATCCCCATCCCATCCCTGAGCAGGCTGCAGGCAGTCCCATTGTCCCACTGCCTCAATATTGCTTAGTTCAGTCTCCACTCCTGGCAGATATAGTTTTCTCCCCCGTCCCTCAAGAGTGAGTTGGGTGTTATCTGCAGTGTGCTATTTTTCTGTACACTGTGAATGTTTTATTTCCATTGGTTAATAAAGAAGTTGTTTTGGCCTATGACAGGCAGCTTAGAGGCAGGCAAGAAATCCAAGCAGAGATAAAGATAAAGAAGGGCAGAGTCAGAGAGAAGCTGCAAGCTGAGGCCAAGAAAGCAAGATGTAATGGACCACAGATAAAGTCATGGAATATGTGGCAATACAATAGATTAATAAAAGTGGGTTGAGTTAAGTTATAAGAGCTAGACGGTAATGAGCCTGAGCCATAGGCCAAACAGTTTATAATTAATATATGCCTCTGAATAATTATTTTATAAGCTGCTGCAGGTCCTCCAGTAGAGCTTTGTCTAGACCATGGCCTGGACATATCAGAAAAACTACCAGCTACACATGTCCAGAGGTTCATACTACTTGCAACTCCAGTTCTGGGCATCTAACACTTATTGCTAGCCTCCAAGTACATCTGAATTCATACACAGAAATATATATAGAGAGATAGAGAAATAAAAATAAAAGTGAATCTAAAAATAATAAAATGGTAAGATTGTATGGGTATGCTCACAAAGTATATTAACTAATACTTCAGGATATACACAGAACAATGCCAAGAACCATCTGGTTGGGGCCTGATTTTAGTAATCAGCCCCTAATTTTACTTAGGTTTGAATAAAGATCTAGGTAATATGCACCGATGACTGAAAAAGCCTCTAGCATTTGAGCTGACCCATGTCCAGGTAGGTGGCACCTGATAATTGTGTACATGCTATATTTACATAGACTGCCTTATCAGTTTATTCTCTGTATAATGGTGCCTACAAAGTGCACAGTTTGCCCATATGTTTCTAAGATTTTATCGTCTTCATTATAACTTATATAAAAGTTGTTTGAAGTTACCTAATAAAAGCTGCTATGCTTTGAATGCCTATTACTTTTCAAGAATTATGACAAATATGTCATATGCAAAACCCATTTTCACAATTGATAAAAAGTAAGTATTCATCCTTAGAAGGTATAAGTTTCTCAAAATTTTAATAAAATTTGGATAAAAACATTGATGTACCAGGATCACAAATATGTGTAAGATCCCTAGAACTGGAATTACAAGCCATTGTGAGTGTCTAGTATGTCTGCAGTAACCAAGCTACAGCCCTCAGCAAGAGCAGCAAGCATTCTAAAGTGCTGAGCCATCTCTCCAGCCCCACACTGACCTTTATAAAAGAGTAATAAGAAGAAAATAGTTTCAGATACATTTTAAAGAAAAATACTCAAAATATGTACCTACTCCCAAAATTTAGTCAGTTTTACTTATTTACACATTAAGGAAGTAGCAACTGCAACATTTAAAACTGACCACTGAAAGGTATTTAAAGTCTTGTTGACAATATATATGGCTAGCAAATATATGACTTCAATCAGACATATGATTTCAATATGGTTCAATCCAATGAACTAGTGTTTTAATTTCAACTACTAAATTGCCATTAAATGGCTTAAAGTTTTTGAGTTTTTTGTTTTGACTTGTTTTGTTTGATTGCTGTTTTTTAATGGGGAATAAATGTAATTATATTGCATAACATGGTGGCTCACATTTGTAATCCTGGCATTTGGGAGACTGAAATTTAAATATTTCCCTGAGTTCAAGGTCAACTTGGTCAATATAGGAAGTCCCGGCCAGCCTGGACTATAGAGTGAGACATTGTCTTGTACACACACACACACACACACACACACACACACACACACACACAAAGAGAGTTGAAATGCATCATGTCCCTTACAAAAGATTTGCCAGCTGCAACATTAATATAAGCTATGTTGTCTAAAAGCATATGTGGACCTTATAATAAGGAAGTGATGGGATACTTCAGATGGACAGCTGCTATAAAATCTCCTATCTCACTGTTTGTAATCTGTGTTAAGGCCTGCATAGGTAGAAAAGGGAGGGGAAAATTACAGAAAGATCAGGCAGCCTGGAAAATAAGGCATAGTGGAATGCACAGCTAGGTAATTGTTCACATAACCATAGGTGCAGACAGTTGGAACAGATTTGCAGTCTGGTTCCAGATTTATTGCTGGAATTAATTCCTACATTTTCTGTGAGGGGCATTATACATTCCACTTCTATCGTTTTTAAATAATAAAGTAATGGGAATGTATTTCTATTCTAGCTTAAATGAAAAAGATCAAGAGCAATTGATAGGTTTAGAGTTTTTAGAATGCCTTTCAATAAGATGAGAAGCAGAAGGTATCGCAAGCCGCCTCTTCTAAAAGCAGAAAGTAGCCATCTGCTGGGCCTGCCGCTGGTCTCTTCAGAAGTGCTGCACCATCCAGCAGAGCAGGCACAGCCCAAAGCTTCTTCTTGACCACATACTGTTTCCACAGCCATGGTTCTGAAAGCCTTAATCAGGGTGCTTGTCTAGTCAAGGTGTCCTCTGTTTCTGTTCGGCAGTGCTAAGAAACAGAAAGAAACTACTGCTAACTTTTCTAGACCAGAAGATAAAAATAACCCAATGATCTCGCTAGTCATGAGACTGTCTGGGTTTCCCTGCAGTGACTTCAGCTAGCAGGTGGGGTTAGGGAGGAAATTGCCTTGCTCTTTATAGAGTAAGTGCTATGTTTGGACTGGAGAAGAGGGAGAAGAATGCAACTATTTTAATTTCCTTTGTTCCTCTTTTGTAATATCTTCCAGTATCTGTTTCCCATTGCTACATCTTCACCTGTCTTCAATCACTTCTTGTTTGTCTTGTGAAAGCCATTTTCTAAGATATTTCTTCTCTATGCTCTGCTCCAATTTCTAATGACCACAATTTTCAAGAGCAAACTAATAGCAAAAGTGACCCTTTTGTCCCCCAAATACAGAACTCCATGGTTTTTATTTTAAGTGTATTGATATCTGAAAGAACTAGACATTGGAAAAAACATGCTGACTCTTACTTAGTCTTAATGATTAATCCTTCATCTGCTGGCAGAACCTTCAGGAAACAATTGTATGCTTTATTGCTCAATAATTGATTCAAAGCTGAAATTCTTTCGAGAAGATATTCACGTAGACACGTTAACTAGCAAGTAAAGCTTGAGCTTCCTCTTTTGCCTTGGATTCCAGCATAAGAGCTGTAACTATTCCTCTCATCTTCAAGACAAAAATTATTAAATCAAAAGCCAATGTGCTAAGGAAAACAGTGCTAAAATAAAGGTACACCTGGGTGTTTTTAATCACATGACCAACTGCTTACCATCATATCCCTAGCTATGGAGAAAACCATGTCTTTAAGACTTTACTTTTCTAATTTTCACTATTGCAATTAAAAACTTTCTGATTAGTACTTATGTTTCTGATGCATGATTAATAATCAGTGATACATAAAACATGTTATACCTGTTTAGCACTTCCCATCTTACAGAGTTGTAATTCTTCTGTATGTCATCTCATTTAACATGCACATAAGGATAGTAAGCCAGAAATTGTTATCAGTAGCATGACTTTAAAGACAAGTCAATTTAAGGTCAGAAGGAGGATTTTAGGAACATACACAAATGGATAAATAAGGACATAGTACATTTTATTATTTAAATACTTGCCCTCTGATTCCAGTTTGAGATGAAGTACACTTTGCTTATATTGGGAGTTATAGTCTTATGTGTGCACAGTTACTATGATTCTAGTGATTTGCTATTTAAAAGATAACATATAGGGCACACATGTGTACATGCCTATAGTCCAGTACTAGAGAAGCAGAGTCAGGAAGAACAGGACCTCAAGGTCATAAAAAGTTTTCAGCCAGCCTAGAATATATGATATTCTGTCTCAGAAAATACAAATAAAAAGAAATACATAAATAAAGTTGTTAAGATTACTGAATTATTAAACTCTAGAGTGAACTAAGGCATTGCAATAAGCTCAGGGCTGAAGATTATGGCATATCTAATTCATAACAAGGTTGTCACAGCTACAAAAGAAGACAAATGTATAGCCAGGTTATTTCAAAGCTGCTATTCAGTGTGGACAAAGGTGTGTGTTCATGTCACCTGGGAATAATTTTATTTTGAGGAATGTAGCCGTGAGGGAAAAAAAAAAAAAAGGATAAAGTCTAAGGATTTCACACACAAGGCACATCATTATCCAGTTTTGCAGGTTCTGGTATATTGGGAGGGTGATAATTTATGGGGAGCCAAAGCTGGTCACGTCTAGATTATAAAGATTCTTATTGCCCTCAGTGTTTTGGGTGCATGTGGGTGATTAATATCACAGGAAAGATTGAGACATGGTCAAGTTATACATAGAAATATATTTTTGACTACTTCTCTGGCACGAAGCTTTAAACTGGAAGTAGAAAAGACTGGAGACAGGGTTTGAGTGGGCTGGTAGGGCAATCATCCAAGCAACATGTCATGAGACCACAAACTCAAGGAATTTCTGTGGGAGGAAGCAGATTGGTGAGATATTCAGATAATGCCATCTATGGGCTATAGTAGAAAAGCAGACACAATCAGAGGGGTGGCTGAGGTAGGAGCAGAAAGAAAAAAAGATTATATACATTTTTCTGGTTTGAGTATCTAAGGATGTTGTGTCATTCATGATAGAAAATTCTAGGAAAAAGTAGAGGGGGAGAAAAGCATGAAATGGTTTTCTCTTTATATTGTGTATGCAGTGTGGTAGCTCTTGAAAACACGCAAAGATGTTCTTACAAAATGAAATAAAAAGCTGAAATTCCATAAATAATTGTGAAACTGAAGAAAAAAATGACAGAAACAAATAAAATCTCACTGGGAGCTTGTGTTAAAAAGAAAGAACAGAGGAGAATAGAACTTAAAGAAAAGAAATTATTTCAGCAAAAGCATGTGGTTCAAAGAAGAAAATGAGGTAAGAAAAATCAGAAAAACAAAATCCAAAGAAAACACAAGCAAATGCAGAATGCTCCCAGAGAGAGCTCTGAGATAGGTCTTAAGAAGATAGAGAATGAGCAATCATGATTTTAATAACAATAGGCAGCATCATGGAGTATTTTCATGGCATGCAGCATTGCTGATTGTGCTTGGATTGTCAGTTATAGTGAAGACAACAAGTGCTGATCATTTGCAACTGGATATTGTCACAAGCAAATTGAGTTATGAAAAACAAAAATGGAGGCCTTTCAGACTGTCATGTATGACAAACTAATGACAAATTAGTCATGTAATTGGCAAAATCAACCCCTAAGATTCAGAAGGAACCATAGCTAAATAACCAAAGAAATCTTGAGACAATTTTAAAACTGTAATAATCGAAGCAGGATGGTGATAGACTATAGAATGGGATAGACTATAAGACTTATTAATAAATAAACCAATCTACAACTTGTTGGTCTTTTTAAAAGGCATTAAGAATATATAATGAAGACATGTCCATCTATCTCTTCAACAAATAATGCCAGGAAAAGTGGACATCCACATGTAAGATGATATAAATAGATCTCTGTTTTTCATCATTTATATTGATAGTCTAAAAAAAAACCCTAAAGCACCAAAAATATTTTTTTTAAAAAACTAAAGTACTTTTGATGGTTAGGATAAATGAGATATTTCTGGATATGATTCAAGCAGCATGGAGGGAAAAAATGTGGAAAATGGAAACATTGCAAAGGAAAAGCCTTCTGTACAGGAAAGAGACAATCAATAAAGTGAAAGCAAAGAACCATCCTGTGAAATGGTGGAAATATTTTAAATTGTACATCTAACAAGGGATTATATCCTGAATATATAAGAAACTCAGGTCATTATAAAAAGATGGTTTAAAATTTAGCAGTATGCTAAGTAGACATTTTTCAAAATAAGACATACAAATGGACACTGAATATATGAAAACATATCCATCATAATTGCTCATCAGTGAAACAAAAATGAAAACCTCAGTGAGATTCTACTTTATCCCAGTAAGAAAGAGTACCATAAGAAAGACCAAGAAAACAAGTATTGGCAAAGATGAGGAAAAAAAAAAAAAAAAAAACACTTTTTTTACAATGTTGGTGTTATTGTAACTTTAGTACCACCATTATGAAAAACAGTTTGGAAGTTCCTCAAAAAGAGTGAAAATAGAGATACCATATGGTCTCTCTATCAGACTACTGGGTATTTATCTAAAGGAAATAAAATCAGTGTGTAGAAAAAACATCTGACCTCTGGCCCCATGTTTATTACAGAACTATTCACAGTATCCAGAAAATGAGAATGATCTAAGTGTACATCATCCAATGAGTGAATAGTAATTGTGTCACAGATATTCACAGGGCAAAACTATTTGACCATAACATGAACAGAATTCTGTCACATGTAGTAGAGATCAATGCTATAAAATTTACCTAGTGTACATGAAGCCCTATATCCTACGTTCAAAAAACAAACACCCAACTTCACAAGTTCACTTATACATAGCATTGGAAGGGCTTGTGTCATGGAAGTTGAGTGTAGAATAGTAGTTCTCAGAGGCTGGGAAAAAGGAAGAAGAAAGAATATTTTCTTTTGTTTCTTGGTAGCTGTGATAGAATACTTTGGAAAAAGCAAGTTAAGAAAGAGGGGGTTTATTTGGCTCACACTTACAGGTTACAACTCACTATTTCAGTCAAGGCATCAGGAACTTAAAGCAGCTAGTCCTGTTAGATCCACAGTCAAAAACAGAAAGAAATGAATTAATGAAAGAATGCCAGTGATCACCTCTCTTTCACAACGTTTACACAATCCAGAATCCAGGAACTGCTACCACCCACTATAGATGCATCTACTCATTTCAAGTAAGACACTGAAGTCATATCCACAAGTCAATTTAATCTAGATAATAGAAACTATTTGATATCTATTTTCCATTTTATCATAGAGTGTGTGAGGTTGACACTAACTTCCACAGAGAGGAATGGACAAAGCTTGATCAATAGGTACAAAGTTACTGTTAGTGAGAAGTAAGGTCTGGAGTTCTATTGTACTGGTCTAGTTATAGAAAGGACAAGGAGTTGTATATATTATTTTTTAAGAACTAGAAGAAAAGACTTTGAATGTTTTTACCTCAAAACAAAACAAAACAAAAAAAAAACCTTTGAAATAGTCAAAGACACAGAAAAGCTCAGTATGGCTTCAAAACTGCAGAATATATACATGTAGGAAACAATATTGTATCCTACAAATACATGTACAATTTTGACCTGGAAATTTCCAACCTCAAAAGTAATAGAAATAAAAAGTTTCATTCAAGTGGTGAGAGTAGAAACCAGATTGCAGTAGGCTGAGAAGACAGTGGGAGAGGAAGCAGTAGGTAGCAGCAGGAGGAGGTTGTTAATTCTAAGAAGCTCTTCAAGAAACAGAGAACACCCCAGGGGTCATTTTTGTAACACAATTAAGGTTGTAGCTATTAGGAAAAGACTAAAAGAAAAAAAGCCCAGGTACAAAAAGAGTTGGAGGTAACATGCCAGGATGCCTGAGAAGGTGAGATAGGACAGAATCAAGAAAAAAGTAGAGAAAGAATAAGTCCTAAATAAGACATATGCCTTTCTCTGAGCATTTGTCATAAGGCAATGAGTACAACTGCAGAATTTGACAATGAATGCATGCAGAGACAATGAATTTGAATCAATGTGCATTAAACTACACAGTGTGCTATAATCATGCCCTGATATTCCTTTTCGGCCATTGGTCTCCAGGGCCAATCAACCTCCTTGGGCAGGAAACCAGTTTACACGGATCAGTTTTTATTTTGACTATCTCCTCCTCCACCAGTCTGCTTTTTCTCCCTCCCTCCCTCCACCCTTCCCTCTCTTCCTCTTCTCTTCTCTCCCTGCCTCCCCCTCATACAATCCCAAGATCACCCTTTCACTTGAACTAGTAAACCAATTTTTCCTGAAAGTAAAACTAGAGATTAAAGGAATTTACTGCAGTGTTCACTTAGATGGTGCCCCAGGAAGCCACAGCAGAAAAAAAAGTTACAAGAAGTCAATGCCAACTTATTTCAATATAGACAAATGTGCTTTCTCTTTCCTGAGGGAATTCTAGAATGGAGCCTAGCAGATTCCTGGGTAATCTTCCCCATTAGAGAAACACAAAGAATAGCTATTTATCCACCAATATATATAACTTGTAGCTACTGGTGAACACAGCAAATCCCACTCTCTTCTCATATTCTTGATAACAGGCTGAAATGTGTCCCCATTAATAAAGTGAACTTCAGGAATAGAGTCAATAGGCTGTCAGTGAACAGGCCTAGAAACCAGGGTGAGACTTCAACCATGTCTACAGCAAGTGTCTTCTCATAAACTGAATTCCTGACAGCTATTTGTATTCTTATTTAATATTGTAGATGTCTTTAAATGCTAAAAAACATGTCTCCTTTGATTCTATGTGCCATGCAGAATATGCCTAAGGCTCTCCTAGACTGTGGGTCCTGAAGATTGTGATGGTTAGGATAGGGGAAGAAGATTTGGGAAAATAGTAGATACAGCTCCCTAGTTCTCAGTGAACAATTTCTGAGCTAAGTCTTACAATAAAGAATTTGTTAATCATTATATTTCTCATCAAAAATTAGGCATAAACATCTTTGAAACTTTTGTAGTAACACAAAGAATGACATATAAAATATAAAGTCAAGTTCTGATGCTGTGATTTACTGTATAAAATTTGACCAACCATCTGGCCCCTTTGTGGTTCAGTAGTTTCCTCCTCTATAAACAAGGATTATACTTTATCTATTTAGTTCTTATATTTTAAAAATCTATGGATATCGTGAGTGTTTGGGACTTTGTAGCTGTAATACTAAGGTAATAGGAGGCAAAGAACCTATGAAGGAGTATGGCTATGAGCAGAAGGATATATGACCATGAATTTTTAACTTTGATTCTATGGGCCATAAAAGTTTCAAGCAAGAAAACAGATAAGCATAATTTTTGAAAGATCACCCTGACAACAATTTGAAGCATTTATGTTACCTTAGGCAAGGGAGGTAAGAAATAAACACAAGAAGACTGAGTTTGGGGGGGCTATATCAAAAATCTCATCTCAGGCTGGGGTGATGACTCAGTAATGTGTTTGCCACACGAGCATGAGATCCTGAGTTCAGTCTCCAGTGCCAGTGTAAAAATCTAGGCAAGGTTACACATGCCTGTAATCCCACAGTTAGAAAGGCATCAACAGGGTGATCCACACTGCTCACTGCCCAGCCAGTTTCGCCTAAATGGTAATCTCTAGATCCTAATCAGAGACTCTCAAAAACTAAAGGGAGAAAATCCTGAAACATAATACTCAAGATTGTACTCTGGCCTTCACGCTTACACACATGTATATGTACCTCTCCAAATATACACACGTATGTCTCTGAGACCATGGGTGTATGGTGATGACGAAATAGAGAATGAAAGGAACATTCAGAAAACCAATCTCAGCTGGAGCTAGCAGGTAGTGAGTCCCTTCTCTCATGAGTGACGAGAGCTCCATCATTAGATGAAATGTAATTCAGAATTCAACTTACAGCTGGAAAAGAAGTTACACTGGGGGTGGGGCTGAGATTGCAAGCAGTCTTTGGGGTAATATGGAGCCTGCACATAAACTTTATAATACTTCCAAATGGTCTTCCTGATTCAGCTCAAATTAAATACAGTTATCTTTGAAAGGTTAGTGAGCTTGGCTTTTGCTGAAATGTTTCTTCCCTGCACGTTGTTTTAATATTGCACCAACAAATTTCCTTCCCTCTGAGGATTTATTTCCCTTCATATGTAACTCATCAAACAGCTAGAAACTCATGACACTTCAAGGGGGTGATTAGTGGTAAGAGATGGAGGGAGGGAGCACTTTCAGGGAGAGACAGATGAGGAAGGAATTGTGTGCAGTTCCATATGTAGAAGAGGAAGCATCCTCAGGAGTGGCTGACAACATCTGCTGCCCAGATTTTCAGGGTATCATTAGCCCTCTTTTTAATCGCCTTCTGATATACCACAAAGTGTCACAGCCCAATGGCCATCCCCAGGAGCTTGTTTAAGAATAACTTTCAAAATGCAATGATTCCATTATAGCCTAGAAAGGGGAGGCTGTCTTTTAATTTCACTCTGGGCTTTCAAGAATCTTGTCATGACAGCAACCAGGTTCTTGTCACTGGGAAATGAACAAAGCAGCTTCAGTGCAGAGAAGGCAGCCCCTCTGGGTAGTCAGACTCCCAGGAAAAAAATAGTCTGCCCTATTTTGGTCCCTGCTCATGAACTCCCCTGGCAACGGTGCCTGCAAGGTATTTCTGTCCTCACAGCTGGCATTGGTTTTTCCAATTCATTGAGAAAGAAGCTTGCAAAGCATTAGTTAGTATAAGGGCATAGAGAAAGGCTGGCTTAGCAAGCCCTTCACAAGGTGCTGGCCTCTAGAAACCTTCAATAAATGTCAGGTGTTTTATGTATTTAACTGTAATTATGTTTTTAATCTCACCAGACTGATGAATTGCTGACATTACAACTACAATTTAGCTTACCATTCTACCATACCTTAAACATTTTAACTGCTTTATTAAAGCTTAATTGACAGGGACTGGGGAGATATTTTAGTTGGTAAAATGCTTGCCATGCAAACATCAAGACCTCAACAAAATCCTTAGGACCCATGCAAAATAACTGGCTGTGGTGGGACAGATTTGTAATCCCAGTGAACAGGAGATTGAAACTTGAGGGCCTCAGAGACTTAATGACCAGCTACATTAGCCTGGTTATCAAGCTCCAGGCCAAGTAAAGGCCTTATCTGCTGTATACACACACACACATACATACACACACATACATACACACAGAGAGAGACAGAGGAGAGACAGGAAGAGAGAGGGAGGGAGGAGATGGAGAAGGTGGAAGGAGGACAGACTAGATAGAGAAACAGAGGCAGACGGAGTCAGAGGTGTAGTAGCACAAACGAGACCCGAGCCAAATATTGGGGGAAGGTTGAAATATCAGAGAGAGGAAGCACCACAGTCAATTCTCATCAAACTGTCTTACAACTTTCTCAGCCTCACTCCTGGTCACTTCTGCCTGTCGCTTCTGTCAGTTATTTCCATGTCTGCCTGGTTTCTAGAGCCCTTATATACCCTATCCCATCCAGATTAGGATTAAAGGTGTGTAGTCTTGAACTCACAGAACAAGAAGAAGTTCTGTCTCTGGAGTTATGGGATAAAGGGTGTTGGTTACCACTCCCAGCTTTCCCTGTGCTGGGATTAAAGGTGTGTGTGATTGACTCAGCTGTTTATCCTTGTATTCAAGGATCAAGGATTTCCTGAGATGTCTGCATAGGATTTGACTGTATGGTCTCTCTGATATCCCAGGATTTATTAAATATCTAACATATATCCACAGGGAGGGGTAGAGGGAGAAAAGGAGAGAGGAGTTTCATAATAGCCTATTAACTACAGCCACTAGGCTGCAAGACAGATCTCTAGAATGTATTTATTCAACCCCAAAACAACTGTACATTAGTTACATCAGCCACTGACAAGCATGTTGGAATCCCAGTTCTGGTTTATTTCACCCATGCAGTTTCTCTTTTAGTTAAAGCTAGATGATATTATAATATGTGCCTATCTCATCCTCTTACCCATTTATCTATTCTGAACCTTGGCATTGTTTTTACATATCAGTCATTATGAATAGTTAAGGATTCAGTGAGGAAGAGAGGGCAGTGATTTCTTTAGGGTCCTAATTTCTTATATTTCTCATCATATAATAGTTCTAAGCTTAAAATTTTTTGCCTTAAATTCAGCTATACCTTTATATATTTGTCCTGACTATACAAGGGACTCCAATCCCAGACAAGGAACTATAGACAACTAAGGAATTCTAAGAGTTTAGAGAATTTAGTTTTCTCTAGGGAAGAACTCCCCATTGGTTATACAATATGAAATGTGATCAGCCATGAAGACATATACATATAGATAATAAAATATGGACTGAGCATAATATTTTTGTTTATGAATTTAAGTGTGTATGTGTGTGTGTGTGTGTGTGTGTGTGTGTAAAAAACAAAGAGGTAAAAGCCAGAGGTCATGAGTTTGAAAGAGGGACTGGAAAAAGGAAAGAGAAAGAGGAAAACGATATAATTATGGTTTTGTTTCAAAAATTAAGCAAAAAAGTAAAAGCCTTTTTTGTATAATATTCAAATTTTTAAAAATTAACAAAATAACAAAATGAAGATGGTTAACACTTTAACAATGAAGAGATATTCTAAGGACTGTTAAACAATTTCATCATTGGTGAATATCATATATGCACTAATGTAAACTATGTAGTATGATCTACTATATGCTTGGTCTCTATTGGTATATACCATTGTATAGGCAGTCTTTCATTAACTAAAACATAACTGCATATCACTGTGCTTACTGTTCTAGCAAACTAAATAGGGAATCATAAGAGCCATAAACTATGCTAAGTAGAATTTATTCCAGAGATACAAGACATAGTTTACCACGTGAAAATCAAAACTTATAATGTAGCAAATTGACAAATTAAGGACGAAAATTGCATGGTTGTCTTAATAGATGTCATTCCCCTCCCAAAAAAAATTACTTGGTAAAATCTAATACCCTTTCAAGATAAAAAATTATCAACACACTATGTAAAAATGGATTGTACCTCAAATAAGTGGCAGAGGCACAACTAAGTCATATCTAAAGCAAATCAGAAACAAGAGGACACTTCTATTCTCACCTTGTCTATAAACTTGTTTTATAGTCCTAATGGAAGCAACAGGAAAGAAAACTGTGGGGTTTGTGGTAGCACTGTTAGTGTTTGGAGTGACTCTCCATTATATAATTTGAGAGGTATGCAGTCCATTATCATGGAAAAAATCATCATCACATAATCATGAACTCCAAGAGACCAAAGGTGAAATAATATATATTGTAATGAGTTTCTGACCTGTCTGGCTTGTGGTCCAGGCCCGTAGGCACGCAGTCCTGCAGTCCCACAATCCCATAAAATCACACAGATGCTTATAGTAATTTCACTCTGCTTGCTGATTGACCTCAGACCCAGGGATATATAATTTGCTAACTCTTCTCTTAAACTCACCCATGATTCTATGAGGCTCGATAACTTTTCTCAGCAACAAGTATTTCAGCTTCTTTCCTCTGCATCTCACTGGCACCTCTGCTCTGCTCTTTCAGTTCTCAGAGTTTCCTTAGTCTGGTAGCCCCACCAATACTTCCTGTCTGCCTTTGGCCAATCAGCATTTTTATTAAATCTGTAAGTAGGACAATTATTTACAATGGAACAGCATACAATTCCACTAAAAAAAAAAAATGCCTTCATATTTTACCATCAAATATGCAGTTAGTACAAGAGAATCCCTTCCATTTGAGTCTCTTACCCCTTCCTCCTTCCCAACACTATTTCTACTTATTCACTCCCTCTCAAAGTTCAGAGAGCTTCATGCTTTGGACATGACCAACCTTCTTTGAAATCTAATACTCTAAGTTGTGACTGATAGTCAAAGGTACATCTTACCACTTTCTTACCAGATGCCTTAATCATAGAAGAAACAGATGCAACAAAAAGCCAATTTTATTCTTCACAACACTGTGTCTATTGCTACTGCTGTTATGACTTATGATTAGGGCTGGAGAAAGTTCCTCATTCAGACTGCAAATTAAGTCATTGAAACAAAATGCTTATGTTTTATGTCAAAAATACATAATTACATAAGTATCCATTTGATTTGCACTGAATAATTAAAAGATACTTTTGTGATTACAAAAGAATGAGAAAACACTATAGTTTAGCACAGAAACCAATGTTATTAAAAGAAACCCTAGAACAGGCTTAGCAATGTGGGGAGAAGAGGTTGAGGACATAGTAAGTCTAAGCATTAAGAAAGGATGAGAAAAACAAATTAGGGAACAGATCCTAGGGAAACTGATTCTGCAGTTGGATTAATATTGAAAGTAATGCATACTCAAAACTAAGCCAAAAATTAAATGACATGGAGCATGTTCTAGTGTTCCTGCCTGGAGGCAGGATTGCTTTTATAGTCAGGCTTCAGGCTAGGATTAAAGAAAGATTTTCCTTAGACAGCAAGGAGTGAAAGCAGGCATTACCACTACATTTTCACCAGTTTCTTATTCACTGATGTCAGGGAGATAGGAATACCTTATCTCTCAAAAACAATTAGGAATAACTTTCTGGATTCTGAATATTGCAATTATAGTGGTGTTTTTCTAAACACATTTGCTACTTTATTCTCAATTAAACTTTTAAACGTCCATCTAAAACCCCAGTGTAATGTCAGAGATGAATAAACGTCAATTCCAAAAATGGAAAAAGAAGCACTTGTAACAATGTTTTTATTCTCTTTTCAAATAATAGGGTTATGTATATGTACAAGCAGACCTAACAAACTTGCATAAACTTAATTACATTGCTGAAACTTTTGTATTATTATTCTTCATCTTTCAGAGAAAAGTTAGCCATCGATGCATTATTTGTGCCTTCCCAGAAGAAACTAGAAAGTGTTTCTTCTCTGTACCTGTACCTCACAGTCAGAATGATAGAAGTTTTTGTAACCACTTGGTTTCTTCATTCTTTATATTCTCTTCATCCCAAAGCCAGTTTGATCCTTTACAGCAATGACTCCCAAGTGTGAGGAATTTGTCCTCCAAAAAGATACTTTGCAATCACATCTGGATCTTTCCAGAGGAGGACTTTATCATGCAAAGCGATCTAGCAATAGAAACCATGGGAGCAGCTAAAGAACCTATACAAACAGGAATCATCGCAAACAAATTTTTTCAGATCTCAGATGCCAACAGGACAGAAATTTAAGAAGTTAATTTTAAAAATTTAATTATATAAACCAAGAAGATGGCTCAGCAGGTAACAGTACCTGCTACAGAGCCTGATGACCTAAGCCCACATGGCAGAAGAAACTTCTTCCCTCCAACTTTTCTCAGACTTCTACTGTATGCTGCGCCTATGCACACACACACACACACACACACACATACACACACATTTAAATCTCTCAAATGACTTTCTATAACTCAACTGACTTTGAAAGTTCATATTTATAAATAAACTTGGTAGAATACACATACAGCATAAGTTTTATATATTCTATATTATTACAAATATTAAAGTAAGGCAAAATGACTATGGCATAAATTTCATGTGGTTTAGACAGAGAATGTATATATAGAGATTATTGAATTTAATAGGTCAATTATACAATGGATGAATGTTATTTCATAAAGTCATTAGTATGGTCAAAGGAACCATTTTGAAAAATGTTAGACCCGTAAGAGAGAAGACAGATTATCTAAGCCAAAAGTTTTAGATATAGGACAAAGAGTAATGGATATACTGTGGAGAGCTTTGGATGTCAAAATGAGATTTGTATGATATGGAAGCACTGAAAGGCCTCAGGTGGTAGACAAGTTAAAACAGTATTTTAGGGAGATTTTACACTATGAACTGCACAAAAATGAGACAAGAAACTTCAAGAGTCTTTTGAGCACAATATGCCTTATATCTGACCAAAAACTGTAAAGGCAGCAAGCAAGAACAAAGAGGCAAAATTATAATTTATGAAGTTATAAAAATTTAAGTAACAAAAATATGTGTCAGTCGGTAAAGAAGTCTTAGAGGAAAAAATATAAAGAATAATAATACCTAATTCTCTACTCAAAAGGCTCATCATTTAGTGAACATCACTCATTAATTTTTAGTGTATTTATTATTAAATATTTACTGAAATAGTTAATATTTATATATACCATCCACAGTTCTACATGCTTTTAATTGAGCAAGGAATATAAAAGAAAATTATCTTTCATGTGGAATATATATACTTGAGAAGTTAGATATTAGTATACATAATAAACTTATAAGAGCTCAAATATTTATGTCTGACATTGTGTTAAGTACAGAGTTTACAATAGCTCAGAATTGCTGGAGGGCAAACAAAACATATTTGAAACATAAACTCAATGTTCTACAGCCTTGCTAATGAAATAACACTAATATAGAGGACACAGAAAATAACACAAGACTGAGTAAGATCACACCACTGTGGTGGTTAATGTTGAATATAACCTTAATAGGATCTGGAATTATCTGGGAGTCAAGCCATTGAGCATGTCTGTTAAGAGTCATCTAGATTAGTTTAGGATCTGAGAATGCCAGTGAAGTATTACCCAAATTAAGCTAACTTAACTAAGTTAATGGGAAGATTAACTCTGAATATGAGTGGCACCATTCTGTGAACTAGGGGACTAGACTGTATTAAAAGGAGAAAGTTAGGTGAGTATTCCTCACCCACTTCCCGATTATAGGTGCAATGTGATCAGTTTTCTGATACTCCTGTTACTATGTCTTTCTTACCATGATGTATAGCATCATAAAACTGCAAGCAAGCACACACCCTTCTGATCCTCACAATAATTCATGCAGGCAATGATACTGGTGGTTCAGTTTGCAAATGAGATAAAAAACATCTGTGATTACTGAGTTAAGGACCCAGAACTACATTTGGCAGGTGTGGGATTAGTATGCATCATCTACTCTCTAGCCATTGCTCTCCTCATGCGCCAGAAGTAAACATATCCATATCTATTACAACTATGTCCTTCTTATGTCTAATCATATTCACTGATAAGAAACTTTTGTTAATGAACATTTCATTTCTAGCAGTAAAACGGGTATTACCTAATGGTGCAGGGGGATCCTAATGAAGTACTCATTTCCAGAGTGCATATAATATGAAATAATAACAAGATGATGACTGACTGAGGCTTTCTGGGTGAGCTCAGCTAAGTGGGAAGCACCCATGTAACCAGACTATGAAGTCATGCAGATTTACTGATCTCTTTACTTACCATCTCTCCATCAGGATCCACTTGGGGATGAGGGTTACTGCTTTAATGGATGATTTCCAGAAACTTATTTTTAAATATTTTGTTTCCTCCCAGAAGTATCATTTGAAAGCAAGATGGCAATAAAGTAATAAGAAGTATTGGGAATAGTGTTGTAGAATAACAGACTTCAGAATTTAAACTGAGAATACCATTATTCAAAGCAGGTTCAGTTACAAAGAGAGTGTAACTTTGAAAATTAAAGTTTAATTATGCTCCACAAAGTAAACGAGAAGCATGAATGGGCTTTTTTTGTAAATGGGGAGAACATAAGAGTGGGTACAAAACTGAGAGGACTGATAACTGAGTTTTATGGGATGCATGATGTAAAATCACCAAATAGTAAATAAAAATATGGTGGAAAAAAAGAGCAAAAAACAAAAACAAAAACAAAAACAAAACAAGTAAACATCTTATAATCCACAAAACAACAACAACAAAAGAAAATTAAAGTACCTTTACAGTCTTCAGATTCTTCATCTAAAAAATGAGGGTGTAAGACCATCAAGTATTAAAATAAGACATAAGTAGCATTAAATAAAATAAAGTGTATTGTTATATTTGGTTTCCTTTCAGAAATATTTGCATTGCTCCATTTTAAATAAGAAAAACAAAAAGTTAGAAAAAGAGAGCCCAAAACCTTGAATAACCCAATCAAAAAATGGGGTTCAGAACTGAAAAGGGAATTCTCAGGAGAAGAATTACGAATGGCTGAAAGGCACTTGAAAAAGTGCTCATCATCTTTAGCCATCAGAGAAATGCAAATCAAAACAACTTTGAGATAGCACCTGACACCTGTCAGATTGGCTAAGATAAAAAACACAGGTGACAGCCTATGCTGGAGAGGGTGCAGAGCAAGGGGAACACTCCTCCATTGTTAGTGGGAGTGTAAACTTGTTCAGCCACTCTGGAATGCAGTATGGCAGTTTCTCAGAAAACTGAGAATCAATCTCCCCAAGGACCCAGCAATACCACTTCTGGGTGTATATCCTAAAGATGCACATTCGCACTCCAATGGCATTAGCTCATCTATGTTCATAGCAGCATTATTTGTAATAGCAAGAACCTGGAAACAACCTAGATGCCCCACAACTGAAGAATGGATTAACAAACTGTGGTACATCTACACAATGGAGTACTACTCAGCAGTAAGAAAAAATGATATCCTAAAATTTGCAGGCAAAAGGATGGATTTGGAGAATATACTCCTGAGTGAGGTATCACAAACCCAGAAAGAGAAGCAGGGGATGTACTCACTCATTAGGGGAATCTAAACAAGCAAGCAAACAAAAACAAACAAACAAACAAACAACAACAACAACAAAAAGCAAAGCATGCCCAAACTGCAAACCACAACCATTGAACAGTTTGGGATTGGAAACACCTTGGATTGACACCTTGGATCCCACTCCCTCTAGAGGAACACCTGACTCAGTCTTGATGTTGGGGAAAGAAAACTGTATTTGCCAGAAGTGGAGGCTGAACTAAGCAATATTGGGACCTTGGGACCTTGGGACTGCCTGCCCATGTGGAGGATGGGGAGATGTGGAGAAAAGAGAATGACCTGATATATAGGAGGGGGAAGGGACCTTGAATAAGGATATACAAGGGTAGAAAATGTGACTTCTTTATTCATTATTAAAAAAAAGAAAGAAATTGAAAAAAAATATTTAGAAATAAAATATTTAACATTAAATATTCATGAGACAAAAAACAAGAAATTTAATTGAATAACAACAGCAAGCAATAATGAGTCATCTGAAGGAAACTCACTCCTATCTGCTACTCCTGGGAGAGGCATAAAAACTCACGCTAAAAACAATTCTGTGCATTGCAGAAACTGAGGCCTCAAGACTCTTGTTTTTTTGAAGTATTCCCACAAGCTCTTGGAATTCTCCTTGCATGGTTCCATTCCTGGATTCTGTTCTACCAGGCCACAAAAGCACCTTACCTGCACAGTTTCTGCTATCAGTCATGAGGATGACAAAAATAGCTACTGGTTTATCACTTGAAAGGCATTAATTTTCAGTCAGCTTTTGTTCCACATTAAATATGTTAAATAGTCTGAGTGATGGTGGTACTCAACTTTAATTCCAGTACTTAGGAACCAGAGACAGGTGGATCTCTGAGTTAGAGGCCAGCCTGGTCTGCAGAGTGAGTTCTGGGACAGGTTCCAAAGCTATACGGAGAAACTTTCTCTTGAAAAACTAAACAACCGATTAATCAATCAATAAATAAATAAAAATAAAAGTTCAAAAAAAAAGAAAAAGAAGAGTTTAACACAGTTTTGTGAAAACTCAGTGTTTTTGTAAATTTAAAGAGTTGTATGGGTATAAAATGTCAACATTGTAGTAGTTGTTCTCTGAGACTGTCACCAAAATGTTCCTCTCTGCAAGACAACCACAGCCCGCTGGCACTCTCTTTCACTTAGCACCCAAGAGAGGTTATCACATGGTATCTAAGAGCATAAACTTATACTACAGGGATCTGAGATTTTAAGTATAATTAATTCTTACTCTGCGCTCTTCTGAAAAACTAAAGTAGGATTCAGTTCTTTAAATGATTTTAAAATTATGTTGAGATGTTATGTTGTTTCATCACAATCTCTTATTCTCTTTTCTTATGCTGTATCTCTGACATGTCTCTAGACACATTCATCAATCCTTTCTTTCACTCTACCAATTCTTTCTTCAGCTATGTTCAATCTACTTTAGTTAGTTCACTGTCATGTCTCTTTGTTATTCATTTATCATTTTTGTAAGTTCATGTTTAGTTCCTTTCAAATGGGCATGTTACCACACTTTTTCTTGTTGTCTCAGAAATTTATATTTTGTTGTATCTCCCTGATACATGTCTAGATAGATAGATAGATAGATAGATAGATAGATAGATAGATAGATATGTAGGTAGGTAGGTAGGTAGGTAAGTAGAGATAATATCTGTATTCAATACTATTTGAAAATTTGACCAAAATTTCTATAACTTGTTCCATCAGTTAACAACTTTCCACATTATGCTGTTTCCTTGAGTTGTTTGAATATTTTGCAATGATATAGATTTTTAGTATTTCTCAAAAAATTATTCTGATGAAATTATAAACATTCTAAGTCATAGAGAAAAAAGAAACCACAAAGGGCAGTGGGTCAGTTTGATGATTAATTTGTTTAGGACCAAATGAAGCTCAGCTTAAGAACAGATCTTAGACTAATTTTCATGCAAATGCTGTTATACATGAGGAAAAAATAACAAATTCAGGACTCAGAGGATTAATACTCATTATTTTAGATGTTCTTTCTCACAGTTGATTCTGGTTATATCCATGCACTTCTAGAGGTCACTTACATAAGACATACTTGAGCAGATATACTGAGATTTTCCTGAAGCATCTTCTTTTATATCTTCTGCACTGAAAAAAAAGTAGTCACTGTTCCAAAGTACAAGAATTCTGGGTTTTGACACCAGTACCTGTGAAGATGTTCAAACACGGATGTTTAGAGTACACAGTCAATGAAATTGCCTCTTATGTAATCAAGCAGACCTATGTATGAAATATGAAAAATACTCTTGTGTAATTCACTTGTCCATCTTTGCTGACAGACCTGTTTTTAGTGCTTTGGCTGCTATATTTTTATGCTATTTGTTAAAATCTTAATTTCTATCCATTCTTAGAGCATCATAAAAATATTAAAATACAACATCATATAACATTCCAGTTCTCTGGTTAAAGGAAGTCACATTATTAAAGTTATAAGAACAAGGCAATCCATGGACATTTTGAGAAGGTAAAAGAACCAAAGTCCCACCAGTCAAGTGATAAAGTATGAAAGAGGAGGCAGCTTTTACTACATTGGAAGCACTGGATTTCTAGACACTGTACTAACCACAGAGATTACCACCTCTGACTTAATGCTAAAAGGACAAAGCTTTTTATTTCTATTTTGCTTATTTACTTAAAAAATGCAACAAATATGCAGGGAGGAGTTAGTGCGATGTCTCAGGAGTTAAGAGGACATACTTGTCTTAAAGCAGATCTGGACTTGTTCTCCAGAGTCTATGTGTGGCTGCTCACAACCACCTTTAACCTTATTCCAATAGATCCAAATCCTCTTCTGAACTCCGTGGGCAACTTCATTCACTTGTACAGACACATACCCAAAGTTAGAATTAATAAAATTATATTTAACAAACAATAGAAACGAACAAGATAAAGGCATTTGAGTGAGATCCCACATCATGTACTTGAAATCAGAAAGTAAGTCTTCCAAATTGAGTTATTTTACTTCAGAGAACTGAAAATTAGTAAATTTCCTTTTCAAATGATAACAATAATGATGCATTTGTAGATGAACAGACCTGAATATGCTTCTGCAGCCAAAAACCAGCCTTTAATATCTTAGACTTTTTAGTTCTACCAAAAATAGAAATTAAATAACCATAAAATTTCATCATTAACTGTAGGATTAAAAACCTGAGCTCAATTCTGGGGCTTGAAATCCCACCAATTTCTGCGTTGGAAAACCCACCAATCTCTGAGCTGGCCTCAAGCTCAGGAATCATAATATCACCATTTCTATCCTAGAAATCTCTATCATAGAAAATTTCACCCCAAGAAACCTGCATGTTACCCAGTTCTCACCTAAGCAAAGGCAGCCACCCTCCTGTGTTTCTCCACTCCCCCTGCAAAAAAATCTCTTGTGTAAGTTTTGTTGTGAGGTATGACATTGTGAAATTCCTTAGATCCTGACTGCCACGATACCCTTCCCTTCAGAATGTTACATTTAAGTTAACTAACTAGAAAGTTTAAAAATATACTTAATATTCTCTAAACTAATATCTAAGGACTTGAGAAAGCAAGCAAAAATTTTAGGGACTTGATATAAACAGAATTTTGTAAAGTACAGTAAGGAGATGAACAGAAGTTGCTACTGTCCCAGAAGGTACCATCAGCCTTGATGATCTGTTCTTCATATTCTTTCATTTTATAACTGTAGGAGATGAAATCATGGACCAATGGGAACTAGGGAAATAAAAACTAACTTCTACATAAAACAGCTCAGTAAAATGTAACAAAAAGACTTTGTCTCTGGCATTTGAATGTGGAAGCAGACCTTTTAAAATTCAGAATTATAAAACCACCTCACACTTAAATTTAGATCCAAATTTATATACATGCATGATGTGTGGACTTTTAAACAGAGGAGAGGGTATGAGAATTGATCCCAATTTGCAATGAAGTTCTAGGAAGAAAAAAATTAAACACCTTAGAAAAATATACTCCTAAGCCATGCAGTATATCTCAGTAAAAGCCAGTGTAAGGGAATTTTCATACCCCAGGTTGTAAAGGGCATGAGGAAACAATTCACCATGTACAAAGAGTCCACTTGTGTACATGCTCACACATGTGGACATCATTTGAGTAGAATTCAGTGAATGGATTGAAGGATATAGCAGACACAATAGAAGAGAGAAAGTCCCTTGTCCTGAAAGATGGAAAATTAAAAGGTAAGAAAACATTAAAGGCTAGGCAAAAGAATGACCATCATATATCAAGTAGGTTTTCCAGATAGAGGAGATTATAAAGATATAACACTTGAAAAAGGTAATAGCTGAGAACTTAGTACAACTGAGAAAGACAAGACTCCTTAGATTTAATTAAAGATCTTTAGAATGGTCAAGATAATGTAAAAGTCAATGATCTTAAATCTAATCTGACAACTGTTGGTTACCCCCAAGATAAAAGTGCCACTATTACACCTTGGCAGTATCTTGCTGTGCAGGCCATTGTTATTTTTTGTAAGATTAACAGCTGGGTAGAACTGCTGATTGCTTTGCTTTGCTTTCTTGGCAGCTGACATAGCACCTCCAGATGCTTCAAGAGCTATTCCACAGGGAGATGGCCTCCAGGTCAGTTCCAGCTAGATTTTTCTACATCTACTGTTCAAATTATGTAGTGTCTTTAACAATAAAACCTGACCTCCAACTTTTGTGAGGAAAATAAGGGCACAATAACTTATGTGGTTTGGAGAATCTGTTGTATTCTGTTGTCCAAGTCAAAGTGGAGCGTGAGGGTTCCATGCCAGTGTTTGACAGACAAAACCTTCCCCAGGGAGACACAGATACTTCTCCTCACCCCAAATAGGAAAACCATAACAGACCAAATATAGATAGTACCAAAGTCAAATTTGGTGAATCGATTAGTTTTATTAGGGTTGCTTATAGGGATATGAGTGAAGGGTCACTTACAGAAGCAAAAATGACACAGAGACAACTGCATCACCAAAGTCCACCCCAGCATGGGTGACAGCTCATAAATCTGGGAACCTGAAGCACCCTGTACAGCCTGCAGGCAGCTCAGCAGGTTGGAGAGTATCCATTAAAGGTGTCTCAGTCGGTCTAAACCTCTTCCAGGAATCTCTGCTGGTTTCTGCTTCTTCCAGGAAGCTGGTCTACTCTCAGAGTTTCTTTACAAAGTTGTTTGAGTCTTTGTGGAATCTTGGGCAGTCTGAGAGTCTTCTTTGCAGTTTGGCTTTGCTTACTTCAGCAAGGAGGAGCCTAGAGAATCTGGTGAGTTTGAGAAATTTCAAGCAATTTTAAGTTGTTTACCTTCTGGTTTTTAAAGCTTCCCTGAAAGATGAAATGTTTCAATATGGAAAGAAACAGTTACACCAGCCTAGCACTGGCACTCGGCTTTCTTAGATAGTCTATGGTTTGAGGCAAGATGTTTTTCACCCAACATTGTACATAGAAAATACCAAGGCTGAGTCCTTTCAGCTGAAATTATGGGAGACTGTAATGAATTTTCAAGTGTGTGGAACTGTGTCAGAACCCAGGCAACCACTTATGTGGTTGCTTTTATAAGTGGTATGGCATACACATGGCAGTGTGTGTCTATCAACTAGGCATCAGAGGAGAGGATGGGGAAGAGGCTCATCAAATCAATCCTGGGAGCAATAGTTAGCAACAGCTGAAAAAATAGTGAATGAATTCTAGGTTCAGTGAAAGATTGTTGTCTTTGGGTTTCTATTGCTGTGAAGAGATGCCATGACCATAGCAACTCTTAGAAAGAAAACATTTAATTGAGGTGGCTTACAGTTTCAGAGACTGAGTCCATTATCATCATGATGGGACATGGTGGCATGCAGGCAGGCATGGTTCTGAAGAAGGAGCTGAGAGTGGACAAGCAACAGAAAGGGAACTGAGTGAATCTTGAGCAAAATAGACTTCATAACCCACCCCCACCATGCCACACTTCCTCCATCAAGGCTACACCTACGCCAAGAATGTCACACCTCCTAAAAACATCACTTCCTATGGGCTTATGGTACCCAATTGCATTCAAACTACCACATTGGTGTCTCAAAGGTAAAGTAAAAAGTGGCAAAGGAAAGATAGTTGACATAAAACTCGGTTCTCCAAGGAGAGAAGCATAGGCACAGGCATAACACACAACACACACACACACACACACACACACACACACACACACACACACACACATACACTATATAGAAAACTGAATGAATCCTAGGTCAGTTGCTATAGCAACTGACTCAAAGACAATAGCTTATCCAATTCTGTGATGTGAAAGAAGCTACTAAGCAATTAACCATTTGAAATTAAGCATTTGGAATAAGTATGTAATGAAAGAAAATGCAAGTTTGTCTATTATCAAAGTACTTAATACATAAGAAAATTCCTGTGCTGCTTGGCTCATGCTGACTCATGTGGGTTGCCTAAGAGATGTTTTCAGATACATAACAAAAAGACATAGCTAACAGTCATGTTAAAAATTACTTCAGAATATGAGTTTGACTGGTGAGTAAATCCCTTCCTCTACCAAATGTAAAAGTTGTGGGACCAGATTTCACCTCTAGTGCATGAACTGGCTTATTGTAGCCCATTCACTGTGGAGGGATATCTTGCTCAGCCTTGATATGGGGGGTTGGTCTTGGTCCTGCCTCAACTTGACATGTCTGATTTTGTTGTCTCTCCATGCAAGCCTTACACTTTCTGAGGAGTGTGTGAGGGAGTGAGGAGAAACTGGGGGGCGGGCAAGGAGTGAGCAGGAGAAGAGGGACAGAGGGAGAACTGAGGTAGGTAAGTAAAATGAAAAAAAAAAGCCTTAAAAATGTTTCTGTTCTCTGACCTACAAGATATGATCATTGCCAAGGTTATATGACCACTATTGTTTGAAAACAACTTCCCCAAAGAGAAATTTAAAACTGTCTATACACAGAGTGACTTCACTGAATCATATGTACGTAAACCCATAACTGGTATCTAACAAGACAAGGTGATAGCCTATCATAAAGTAATGAAAAGACCTACACAATTTTTCATTAATGAGAGATAATTTTGATTTGATCATGGGCCATTGTTTGGGTTTTATGAGTTGAAAAGTAATGCAGAGATGTGTCTTAGAAAGAAGATAATGTATATCCAGAAACATATCTTTTTGTTTCCAGATGTGCTGGCTAGTTTTATCTCAACTTGATACAAGCTAGAGTCAACAGAGAAAAAAATAACCTCAATTATGAAAATGCCACTATAGGATTGGGCTATAGACAAGCCTGTAGGGGATTTTATTAGTTAGTGATTGATATGGAATGATCTAGCCCTTTGTGGGTGGTGGTATCCCTGAGCTGGTGGTCCTGAGTACTATAAGAAAACAGGATGAGCAAACCATGAAACCATGAGGAGGAAGAGAGCAAGCAGCACCCCTTCATTTTCTCTGTACCAGTACCTGCCTCCAGGTTCCTTCTCTGTTTAAGTTCTTGTCCTAACTCACTTTAATGAGTAACAATGATGAGGAAGCATAAGCCACATAAACCCTTTGCTTCATAAGTTGCTTTTGTCATGGTATTTCATCACAGCAATAGTAACCTTAACTAGACACAAGTCCAGCAACCCACACTACCTCTTTCTAAACACAAGACCATGTTTTCCCTTTGATAAAATTACCTGTTTGCCATCCTCAGTCATATGAACTAAGTTGAATTACTCCCCTCTATGTTCAGTGAGTCCTTGATAATTTGATCTAGTCAATGAGTGAGTTTTACTTCAAGGACAGAGTAAGAAATGAGATGTCCCTCTCTATAGAGTTCTATGCAGAATGTATCTATCTCTAGGAAATAACTTAATGGTTATCATTTTGTTTGTCTCAAAATTCTATGTGTTTTACAAATTAGTTAAATAAGTTTTATTTAACAACAGACATTATAGTTAAGCACAATGTGTGTCTCCATCTGAAACATAGGAACACAAACCTTAGCTGGGCATATAAAGTACCTTGTCCATAAAATATGTGTGGAGTGGAGCTGAGAAAAGGAGACTCCAGAAAATAGGGAAGGAGACCTGAGTGGGAAGACAGATTGTTCTAATAAATTGTCTTCCAGTTTTGAAATTCACTAAAAATGTGAAAATAAGGCTTTACAGATGGGAGCTTGTATAGTTCCTTGTTTTGTAAAGACAAATAACAATGAATTTAATGGCTTACAACAGCACAAATTCATTGTTCAGTTTCATTTTCAGAAACTTGAAATTTGGTCCTATCAGGCTGAAGAAAGAATAGGTTATGTTGCTTCTAAGAGCTCTAGGGTGAATTCTAACTTCTTATTTATTCAAGTTTTTGCCACTCTTTGTTTGCTTATTGTTCCAAGACTGTATCTGTGTGTCTTTGCTGACAGTTAGCTGAGGCCATTCCCAGCTTCCAGAATCCTTCCCTTCCTCCTTGTGCCATGTCATCTTTCATTATTAAAACCACAACAAAAATGACTGATCTCTTATACTATGAAACTCTTCATTCTTCCCACCTTCATGCTTCTCTGAATTTCTTTTGTATTCTTCTGCAATGTGAGATGGGCCAACCTGAATGATTTCAGGCCTCCTTAGTCACAAAGTCCATTCCTTTAATTAGAGCTATGAAGGCATTTCCCATATAAATTAACATAGTCATAGACTTTAAAGTTCAGGCTACAATATTTGTCTTTAAGGAGATGTTCATTTACCTTCTACAACATCATTTCTATGATTTCTAAAAGAATTTTAGTAGCATGTGTTGTAGAAATGGAATCACAATGATGAAGGTTTATAAATAGTAGATACATCCATCATCCCCAAATCAACTAAAAATATTATTCATGATATTTATAATAAATACAGTATCCTTTACTTAGACACACTTTATCTCCAAATAACATCTATAGTGCATACTGTGGCATGGGATGAGCAAGATCTTATGCCATTCTTCCCTGAAGCATAAAATCCATAGTTGAGTAATCCACTTTAGATCACGGAAGTAAATAGCCATACATTATTCTCTTCTGTCTAGAAAGTGATATCATTCCTGCCTTCAAATTCAATTTTGCTGGACATAACTGGCAAATATGGCTTCTTAAGATTAATGTAGAATCTATTGGACTGATGAGATGACTCTGAAGTTAAGAGCCTTTGCAAATCTTGCAGACTATTGGCTCCAGCTCACAACACCCTCATCAGGCAGCTTGCAACTCTTAACTCCAGTTCCAAAGGTATCTGACACCCTCTTCAGGCATCCTTGGATGTTGCACATACATGGTACACATACAGACAAGCAGACACACATACTCATACATAAATATTTTTAAATATTGATGCCACTACTGCCATACTAATTTTGTTCATAGTCTGCATCTGTATCAAAGCCAGGTACACTTAATTTTTTGAACATCATCCCTACATGAAAAGTGAATAAGAAAATAAAAAAGCACTGATGACCAATTGTGGTGGAAATGTTCTCTGTATGCTGAAAATAAAGGAACTGTTTTGGCCTATGTGCAGGACCATGGAAGTGGGTGGAGAATCAGAGGATAGACAGGTAGAAGGAGGGCAGAGTTAGCCAGTCTCCATCTGACACCTGAGGAAGAAACATGTAAGGAATCCAAGTGAGCCATGGGCCGGGACACGTGGCAGATAGAATACAAGAAATGGGTTGAAATAAGATGAAAGAGCTAGCTAGTAATGTGCTTGAGACAAGGGCCAAACAGTATGAAATTAATATAAGTGTGTAATTCATTTCTTTGGGGGACAAAAGCCGCCGTGGGCCAGGTCCGAACCTCTGGCCCAAACAGGGCCGGAAATCTCCTACAACAAGTAATGGTACAAGGTTCTGTTCTATCTTTGCCACTAATGAATCTTTAGATGTACCACTTCAGACCACAGATTTCCTCAGCTTTATATAAGAAAGATGAGAAAAATATTTCCTTATGCCTTTAAGTCACTATGGTTATCATATCAGAGTTTAGTCAGAGTCACATGAAGTCTCTCACTTTTATTGGCCTTCACAATTTAATCAATAAATCAGGAAATAGCTATATTTTAATATTTAAACCCTTATATGAGAATGCATGTTATTATCTATTAGAAACTGTGTTTTACTTTTTTATGCTATTTTTGGTTATTTCTCTGACCTTTGAAAAAATGAGAACATGCATATTTTACTCTGCAGAAAAGAAAATATCATGCCATTTCAGACCTTTGGCTCTAGATTAGCTGGACTTGGTGCTCTGGTAGCCATTTAACCTTGGTTTCCTATTTCCTAATCTGTATTATAAGAACAATGATCACTAACACCCATGAACCTGAGATATAGTGGAAGAGCTAACATTACCTCTATACACAGCCTGACACACAGCAGCTATTAATAAATGTGAGCTAGTATGTAAGATCAACTGATTTATTTATTAAAATGTATTTTATGCTTATGGGTGTAATTTTCCCTGCATGTATATGTGTTCAGAATGTGCATATGTGATCATCAAAGGCCAGAAGAGGGCATCAGGTATCCTAGAACTGGCCTTACAGATGGTTATGAACCACAATGTGAGTGTTAGAATTGAATCCAGGTCCTGTGGAAGAACAGCCAGTGCTCTTAACTCCTGAGCCATCTCTCCAGCTCTACCTTGACATTGTCAGGGATTCCTGTTATACGAATCCACTTCTGAATGCATGGGTTACTCCAGGCAATGGGATCTATTCTGCGTAGTAATAGCAGTGAAGATAAGAAATACACAGCTCAATTACCCTGTGATCTTGGTGCAGAACCTAATAGAGATAAAGCTGATTTTTGTTTGTTTGATTGCTTGTTTCTGTATATGCATTTTGATATATTTGAGTTTTAAAAAAAACCTGAATATTTTAAAGCAAAATTTTCTGGTTCCAAAATTAAGACTTAAGATCCTATGCAATGAGGGGTTGTAGTAAATGGACTTCACATATGCTGCCTATACATGAACACTGGTAGCTTGTGATGATTAGGGCAGAGTTCATAGTAGAGATATGAAGTCCAAAATTTAATTGCACTTTCAGAAGATATTCCCTTGTCCTTTCCTTCCAACTCTAAACTTCCACCCCTATGTCCAAGTCTGTGGTGGAAGAGGCAGCACAAAGTCTCCAGCCATCATTTTTAGAGTAAGTCCTGCTGTCTAGGAAGACTGATGTGACCACAAGTTCACTTCATGTTTTCCTCTAGGTGTTTTCAAAGTAAGGCAGTAAAGATAGATCTAAACTAGAAAAAACTACCTATTGTCTGAGTTTATAGCCTCTTATTTTTATTAAAATCATTAGAAGCTAGGATCCTTAAACGAGAAAGCATGTGCAACATCTGTCTTCCTGGAATTGACTCACCTTATTGAATGTAACACTTTCCAGTTCTTCCAAATTTTATCATCTCATTTTTCTTCTTTTTCTCTTTTTTATTTAAAAGATTTTTTTAAACATACCAGTCACTTCCCCTTTTCCCAGTCACCCCCCCCCCCAGGTTTCCTTCCCAGCCACTCACTCCTCAGAGAGGGCAAGGACTAACCTTTGGGAAGTCAACACAATCCAGCATATCAATTTGAGGTAGGACCAACCGCTCCCACACAGCATCAAGGCTGAACAAGGCATCATTCTAAAGGGAATGGGCTTCAAAAAGCCAGTTCATGCATCAGTGGTAAGTTCTATTACCACTGCCAGAGGCCCCACAAATTATCCATGCCACAGAACTGTCATCCACATTCAGAAGGTCTAATTCAGTCCCATGCAGGTTCTACATCTGTTGTTTCAGAATCAGTGAACTTCCAATAGCTCCTGTCAGCTGTTTCTGTGAGTTTCCTCACCATGTGCCTGACCACTTTGCTCAGATAATCTCTCTTCTTCTCTTGAACTGGACTAGGAACTCTACCCAGTGCTTAGCTGTGGATCTTTGCATTTGCTTCCAGCAGATGCTGGGTGAAATTCTATGATTACAATTAGGGTGGTCATCAATTTGTTTACGGGAAAGATCATTTCAAGCACCCTTTCCACCACTGCTTGGAGTCTTAGCTGAGAGCATGTTTATAAATTCTTGGGTGATTTCCTAGCACCATGTTTCTCTCCAAACCCAAAATGACTCCCTCTATCAAGATATCTATTTCATTGTTCTTCCTCTCTGTCCCTCCCCCAATTTATCAATCTCATTCCCTCATGTTCTCTTCCCACTTCCTCCTATACCCCACATGGTCCCAATTTACTCAGGAGATCTTATTTATTTCCCCTTCCAAGGGGATCCATGAATATCCCTCTCAGAGTCCTCTTTGTTACCTAGCTGTTCAGGAATTGCAGACTGTAGCCTGCTTCACCTTTGCTTTACATCTAAAATCTACTTTAGAGTAAGTATGTACCATGTTAGTCATTCCCAGTCTGTGTTACTTCACTCAGGATGTTTTTGCTAGTTCTATCCATTTGCATTTTCCATTTGCCTGAAAATTTCAAAATGCCACTTTTTATTATTTATGTACTTATTTATTTATTTGCTGAGTAGTACTCCATTGTGTAAATGTACAATATATTTTTAATCCATTCCTTGTTTGTGGGACATCTTGGTTGTTTCCAGGTTCTAGTTATTATGAGTAATGCTGCTATAAACATAGTTAAGAAAATGTCCTTATGATATGAATGTGCATCCTTTGAGTATATTCTCAACAATGATATTGCTGGATCATCAGGTACATTAAGTCCCAGTTTTCTGAGAAACTCCCATGCAGATTTCCAAAGTAGCTGTACAAGTTCACATTCTCACCAACAATGGAGGAGTGTTCCCCTTGTTTCACATCCCCTCAAGCATAGGCTGCCATCTGTGATTTTGAACTTAGCCATTCTGACAGGTGTAAGATGGTATCTCAGAGTTATTTTGATTTGCATTTCTCTGATGGCTAAGGATGTTGAGTAATTTAAGTGTCTTCTGCCATTTGAGATTCGTCTGTTGATTATTCTCTGTTTAAATCTATACCCTACTTCTTAATCGAATTATTTGAGTTGTTAAATCTCTAGTTCCTTGAGTTCTTTACATATTTTTAGAGATCAACCCTCTGTCTGATATATGATTATTGAAGAACTTTTCCCATTCTGTAAACTGTCCTTTTGTTTTATTAACCATGTCCTTTACTTTACAGAAGCTTCTCAGTTACAGGAGGTGGCATTTGTTAGTTGTTGCTCTCAGTGTCTGTGCTACTGGTGTTATACTTAGGAAGTAGTCTCCTGTGCCAATGTGTTCCAGGCTATTTTTCTTTTTCTTTTCTATCAGGTTCAATGTAACTGGATTTATGTTGAGGTCTTTGATACATTTTGACGTGCGTTTTGTGCAAGGTGATAGATATGGATCTAACAAAATCCAACACCCCTTTATAATAAAGGTCTTGTAGAGATCAGGGATACAATGAACATAACCTAAGTATAATAAAGGCAATATGCAGCAAGCCATAGTCTAACACTAAACTAAATGGAGAGAAACTCAAAGCAATCCCACTAAAATTAGGAACAAGACAAGCTGTCCACTCTCCCCATATTTATTCAATATAGTACTCAAATTCTAGCTAAAGCAATAAGAAGACAACAAAAGGAAATGAGAGGATACAAACTGAAAAGGAAGAAGTCAAACGAGCTACATGCAGATGATATGATAGTATACATAAGTGACCCCAAAATTCTACCAGAGAACCTCTTACAGTTGATAAACACCTTCATTAATGTGACAGAATACATGAGTAACTCAAAAAAAAATCAATAGCCCTCTTATATACAAATGATAAATGGACTAAAAAAGAAATTAGGGAAACAGTACTCTTTACAATAGCCAAAAATAACATCAAATATCTTGAGGTAACTATAGCCAAAGAAAACAAGTTCTATATAACAAGAACTTTAAGTCACTGAAGAAAGAAACTGAAGAAGATATGAGAAAATGGAAAGATCTCCCATGCTTTTGGATAAATATAATCAACACAGTAAAAATGGCAGTTTTACCAAATACAATCTACAGGTTCAAATCCCCATCAAAATCCCAGCACAATTCTTCACAGACCTTGAAAGACCAATACTCAACTTCATATGAAAAAACAAAAACCTAGGATCACCAGTACAATCCTGTTCAATAAAAGAACTTCTGGAGGCGTCACCATCCCTGACTTCAAGCTCTTCTATAGAGCCATAGTAATAAAAACAGCTTGGTATTGGCATAAAAACAGACATGTCAGTCAATGGAATTAAATTGAAGACCCAACATTAATCCATATACCAATAAGCACCCAGTTTTGAACAACAAAGCCAAAAATATACAATGTAAAAAAGAATGCCATCTTCAACAAATGATGCTGGCATAGCTGGATGGTGGCATGTAGAAGAATGCAAATAGATTCATCAGCTCATTTTTATTACCACTTAAAATTAAGTGGTATATATATATATATATATATATATATATATATATATATATATGTGTGTGTGTGTGTGTGTGTGTGTGTGTGTGTGTGTGTGCATGTGTGTATGTATATAGTATTTTGTTATCTATTCTCTTTATGGACATCTAGTATATTTTGAACAGTAGTGTTCTGGTCAGTTGTTTTTTGTTTTTTGTTTTTGCTAATGTGACACAAGTTAAGTGATTTGAGAAAAGGAATTATCAATTGAGAAAATGTGTACATCAGCCTGACCTGGAGGCAAGCCTTTGGGAACTTTTCTTCACTGATGATTGGTGTGGGAGGGCTCAACCTACTGTGGACGGTGTCACTGCTGGGCAGGTGGTCCTGAGTGCTATAAGAAAGTTGACCAAGCCAGTAAGCAATGTTTTTTTCCAAAGTTTTTGCTTCAGTCTGAAGTTGATGCCCTGACTTCCTTTTATGCTGGGCTGCAAGCCGTAAGATGTAGGTTATTCCAATGCTTTAACTCAGAAGTAGAAAGCAAAGTAGGACATGGAGTAACAAACGTGAATGTACAATTATATTGTGAGAGGGTGTAGAGTCCTTAGGATATATGATCATCAGCAGTACAGCTGAGTCCTGTGTCAGTTTTATAGTTAATTTTGTGAGGAATATCTATACTGGTGATATCAGTGGTTTCCCTGTGGAAAATATATAAGTTAGGATTATTTCTGCTATATATTGTGGAACAAAACCAAGACATAAAGGTTAGATAGCAGGCCTCAGATAATATTATTGAGACCTGTTCCAGTTTATAATGAGAGACCCAGGCATAACATCCAGTAGACATTATTGTCTATATAAAGACAAAGATGAGGCCTCCACGCTTCCCTCATCTCTGTGCTGAAGGTGTCTTTTCCCCTTGCCTCATTGTTCTTTTGTATCCAGATTCACATTCAGTAGTTGTGTTTACTTTTGAAGGGCTCTGCTCCAGTGATTAAGGACCTAAAGCGGATAATTACCCTGTGATTTGCAAGCAGTGCACTGACTGGTATTTCTTGAAGTTGGATTGCTGTATAAATATTACCTGTGTGCTGTGTCAGCTTATGGCCCACCTTGAGAGCAATCTCCCTGTTATTTTTATGGCACATTAAGTCTCCTTTTGGAATGAATTGGGTTTGTCTGAGTAGGATTGGTTACATCAGAATAAAAGAGTAAACAGCGGGGATGACTGGGAAGCTATAAAGCAGAGGCATTAGGGGAGAGAGAGGAGGGAGGGGGGACATGTGAAGGAGGGAGGAAGCAACCAAAGGAGGGGTTTGAAATGATAAACCAATACTGATGGTGACAGCCTGAGAGGGTTATGCTTAATGCAGACAGCGTAACTGCCACAAAAAAGGTGTGAGTCAGCGGGTGAGCTAACACTTAGAATTGCAGGAGGAAATTATCTGGGGTTGAGGAGAGAAATGGTAATATTTATTAAATGCCTCCCCTGTATTTTTCACCATACTTTCAAGCCACCTGTCAACACACACTTACTGACCTTCAGTGAGCAGTTAGATTCCACTAGACGGTTCCCAGCCCAGCAGCCTCTGTGACCTTTACGATCACCAAGATTATTAGGGGCAATAACAAGTGGGAAGAATCAGAAAGGACTCCACTTACAGCTTAGGTGCTCATAATGAGATTTTTATCTGCTACCTCTTTAACTGCTATGTCAGAATACAGCATCCTGTGTGTTCCTGTGTACCTCATCCTGGCATGAAGTTCTCAGTGAATATTTGTTAATTCCAAAGAAAATAAGGAAGATGTAGTGAACAGAAAGTGCATTTGTAAAAGTGCCTACAAACTGGATTTGATTTTTTGGCATGAATCTCAGTACAAGGCTTGATCCTTTCTAATGCAGTTTCATTTATTAATTACAAAACGCCTGAGGTCTGAAATTTATTCTGAGCCTTTCACTGAAAAAAAAATAGGTGATATGAAGTTGATTTGTGTTGTACAGAGGAATTTATGGTTGTTTATAATTTCTGTCTGGTTCTTTGAGACAGGTCTTAGTGTGTTGCCATAGCTGACCTGAAACCCTCTATGTAGACCAGGCTGGCTTTGAATTCACAAGAATCCAGAGTACTGGGGTTAAAGGAATGCATCACCATACCTGGGCCATGGATAAGAATGTATAATACTCTGTGCACCCAATATGGTATTTCCTTTGTATATCACTAGGGGAGATCTTTATCCTGTATAATTATATAAAGACAAAAGCCAAGGTGAAGGATAGGGTTTAGGATAAAGGATGAATACAACATAGCAGTGTGTGTTTGTGTGTGTGTGTGTGTGTGTGTGTGTGTGTGTGTGAGAGAGAGAGAGAGAGAGAGAGAGAGAGAGAGAGAGAGAGAGAATTTGAGTGTTGTAATAGGTCTATGTCTATGAGTGTGTGTGTGAGCGTATGCATGTAAGAATATATGTGTGTGAAAGTGTGTGAGAGTGCATATGTGATGTCTCTGTGAGTGTATGAATGCATATGTGTGAGAGTATTGTGAGTGTATGTGTGTGTAAATGTACATGTGTGACAGTACCTATGAGTGTATGCAAGTATGTAAATGTGTGTGAGTGTGTGAGTATAGGTATGTTTGTGAGTGTGTGAGTATAGGTATGTGTGTGAGCAGGTGATTGTGAGATGTGATTGTAGTGTGAATGTGGTATGTCTGTACGATAAATGTGAGTGTATGTGAATATGTAGGTGTGATGTAAGCATATAGTGTGTGTGCATATGTTTGTTTTGCTACTTTAAAATATACATAAATTTAAAATGATGTATCAATTACAAAGCAAGAAAAATATGCTTAACTTGGCGATCAAGTAAATATTTAACATAATTAGAAAATAAGATCATTTTTCTAAAAATTAAAATCATAAGAAAAAAACTTGTGTATTGAGTATTAGGGTATAGCCATATACAGAAAATACATTTCTAGTACTTTTAAAACATGTTTGTTACCCTAAAGATACCAGCAAAATACATCAGGACAATTAAGTATTTTCTTTTACATCTTGCCAAGTACTATTTATGATAACACTGTTATTTTTAAATCCCAAGCCTATTCTGAATTCTGAAATTTCAAAAAATTAGTAATTCTACTGGTGACATTGAACACCTAAATTTTTGGTGAAATAATGAAATGAAGATGAAAACCAGAAAACACTGAGTTAAAATTCAGTCACCTTAAATTTTCACTGAAATTATGAATTTATTCTGTGTCTATTCCTGATGATAAACAGATTTATTCACTGTCAGGAGACCCCTGGATAATGAACACCTTGAAGCCCATTCCCTCCAGAGGAACACCAAACCCAGTCTTGATATTAGGATGAGGAAATGGGACTTTCTGGGAGTGGATGCTGAGCTAATCCACCTTGGGACTTCTTGCCCTTTCTGGGGAGGGGAGAGGGGTATGAGGAGGAGGGAGGCTGAAGGCTGACCAGGAGGGGTTGGAAGGGATAGGGAGTTCAAACAAGGGGGTACATGGATAAAAAAATTTCTTTATTCTATAAAAATAAATAAATTTATAAAAAAAAGAAGAAAAAGGAAAAGTTTATTTGGGCTTACCCATTCAAAGGGCTCCTGGCTATGGTAAAGTATAGGAGCACAATAAGAAGCTTAATGTTATAGAGGAACAATTCCCAATCTTGTTTTTGACCTTTTCACGGGAGTCGCATGTCAGATATCCTATGTGTCAGATATTTACATTATGATTCATTAACAGTAGCAAAATTACAGTTGTAAAGTAGCAATAAAACTAATTTTTTGGTTGAGGTCACCACAACATGAGGAACTGTATTAAAGTGTCACACACAGCATGAGGAAGGTGGAGAACCACTGCTATAGAGAAAACTGTTCACCTGAAAGTCAGGAGACTGAGAGAAAGAATAGGTGAGCCCCTTTAACTCTGTCAGAGGCAATGTCACGCTATCCACGGATCTCCTTCAAGGACTGTTTCCTGAGACTATTTTATTATTACACTAGTTTTCTCTTCTCTGGTATGTATGCACACAGGCTGCCAGCACACTCAATATGCATAAAATCTAAGAATGTATTATGGATAAAAGTATTCATCACATTTTAAGAATGATAAGAGTGAAATTACCAAAGTCCATTTCAAAATAAAAATGATTCATTTACATAAAACCTGCTGAAATTCACTCTGACTTAAAATCACAGCTATACCGTATTAATTAATGAAGTCTTGGTTATTTCCAATTAGCTTCTCATGTTAGCTGTTGTTTCAAATAAGAACTATTTTGTTCATTTTGGTTTTGTTTACATGCTATACCTTTCTTTTCAATACCAAGTTAACTAAGCATAAAGCAACGTTTAGTCTTTACTAAAATCATTAAAATGCCATGCTGCTTTCAACAGAAATTAAATAAAGACAAAATACATGTAATATAGTATTTCAACACATGCAAGTTACTTGAAAGCCTTTTGTGTTAAAAAACAAAAACTTAGAGCATCTTGGTAGGTGATTCAGTTAGTAAAGTCTTCCATGCAAGAATAAAGACCTGAGTGGGAAGCCCAGAATTTGAGTGAAGGTACCATGTCATGTAGCTTGCAGGCCAGCATTTTATTCAAATTGATGAGTTGCAGATCTAGAGAGAGAGAGATTTATCTAAATAAAATAAAACACTGGGAGACAGAAGAGAATACCCATTGACCTTAGGTCTCTATATGTGTATACATACAATGTATGTGCCCTCACACATACTTTCACCAACACACACACAAATAAATGCACACAAAATAACTAAAATAAACTTATTGACAATTATATTTTAAAATATATTTGATGTTTGATTAGTTTGTGTCGTATCATTTTTATAGTCTTTTGTTTAGCAGCGTTAAATAACTATCTATTTTCCATTTAATATTTCTTGAAATTCTCTGGGCTAGAATAAAAATTGTGACCTTTGTCATTTTTTTGCATTTTTTAAATAGTGTAGGGCTGAACTTTGCATTTTATCCAGTCAGCATGTTTAATGACATAACTTCAGGGATAGTACTCCTGCATCTGTAGAATTTCTTCAGGAATTAATTTTCTAAACCATACAACATGTACTTTTCACATAAAATGCACTATAACACAATAAACAAAGAGAATGGATTACAGATCACTTTTATCAGGATCAACTGGATACTCCTTTAAAAGGTAAGGCAGGAGACCTCATATAAGGCATACTGAACCTTAGCCTTTTGAGAGAACCACTCTAAAGCCTTCCCAAAAAGCACTATCCAGCTGTTATCAAAAGAATAATGAAAAAAAAAATCTTGAAAATAAATTTAAGAGAGTATATCCAGGTGATTTAAAATGGAAAGCACCAAAACTAACCTTTTTTCTATTGGCAATATTTGTGGAATAATCTTTCCTCTTTCCATTTTTGATGGTTCATACTATGGAAAGGAACAAAGGGGTGGCATGACATTGTATGTGCCCTCTAGTCTGCTCCAGGTTTTTCTCCCACTGGCACCAATTTGCCTTTGTTGACTTTTCAACTCACCTCAGCTGTTGTTGTTTTCCTGTCTGTACTATACCATCTTGGCATAATAGGGTCTTAATATGACAAGCTAAGATTCCCATCCAGACTTTTTTCCAAAAAAGGAGAATATGAATATTTGAAACATCAGTAGGGTACAAACATACTTAAGTATACAGCCATCATTCCCACTAATTTTATCCTTCAACATCAGACTTTCAAGGCAATGATAAATTTTTTTGCTGTCAACCAATGATGCCATAACTTGAAATTCAGTCACCATGAAATTCTTTCCCTACTAAACAGCAGCAGGTGAACTTTTAGCTGAGAATTTTGTCCAAAGGAACTCAAACCTCTGTAAATAAAGTATGCAGTGGTGTGCAATGACCAGATTAAGCATTTTTACTGTGCTCAACAGTTAGTAAGACCAAGCTATGCTTATTACTTAGATTTTATTAGGTAATTAAAATGGTCTTCTTTCTGTAAGCTATAAATTACATTTCAATTCACCGAGAAGATTTCTAATGAAATTCTGTATTATTCCTGTGAGGAATATTTCCCCTATAGGCCCTGTGAAACTATGTCCCCTGTGATGTCACTAATGGGTTCACAGCATCTATTAGTAAATAAAGGTTTTGTTTACTCTTACAGACACAGTTCAATGACTGGGCCATTAAAAGGCACTTGATTTAACTCTTTCATATTTATGTATAAAGAGACTGAGGTTTCTAGAGATGAGAAATTTCTTACTCAAGTCAAATTTGAAATGTCAAAACCCAGAAACATACCTGACTTCTTAGCTGTGCCATACTGTCAATGGGATGTGTCAGATAATCACTTTTTTTACATTTCAATAAAACTTTTATTTTTCGTTTTCAAAACCACTTTGCCTATATTACCAGTAAAATCTTTATACTTCATTCCCATGATCTTCCAACAAGTCCTGCAGACAGGTTCCTGAGGTAAATACTAAATCCAACAACCTTTCCAAATCCTACATGTCAACATCTCCTGGCTTGTTCTGTAACTGGGCTCTCAAACTGTCTCTCACTTCTCATTCCCCATGCCCATGTCCACTGTCACTTGAGTCATATCCGTACATGGAAATCAAAGGCAATGGTCTCAACATTAGGAAGATTTTTGAGCAAAACAAGTCAAATGAATGCCATACAACTTTTAAAAAGTCAAAACAGGCTGCCCCTGTACACAAAGCTAGATGACAGCTGTTGAATATAAACATTTAAGGTCACCTGCCACATGCTTCTTGCTCCTGAAGACAGAACTTTACTACCTGGTGACTTTCACCCATTCCAGAAGCAATGCTGGATCTCTGCACTTGTTCTTAAAATAGCAATAAATGTTATTCCATTCACGTATACTTGGGGAGGAGCAGAGGGGAAGAGTATTGAAAGAAACTACTAGAAAGGGGTAGGGGGATATTTCAGGATCAGGCAAAAACCTGATGCAAGGGAATCTCCCATGCATCTACTAGAAAGGCTTAGACTCCTAGCAAAAGGAGATATGTAGCCTGAACTTACCATCTCCTGTGATCAGATTGGTGCCTAGCTCAACTGACATCAGTGAGGCTTCAGAGACATCAGCAACTGATAGAACAGATGCAGACCTGTTGCACAAAATTCTATTTAGTGTTATAATAAAAAGTCAGAACAGATATTGGGGAAGAGCTGGAATATCAGAGAGAGGGAACAGACGACAGTCAATTTTCACCCAGCCAATTTCCCAACCTAAACAGTATGAGTCCTATCTTCAGAATTACTGAATTTCTCCCCTTCTCCTGCCTTATATTTCTTTCTCTAACCAGGCATTTTGCTTTCTGGTTCAACTCTACAAGAACTAGGATTAAAGATGTGAGTTACCACTGCCTGGCTGTTAGGCCTTGACTCACCAGATGGATCTGTCTCCAGTGATAGGATTAAAGATATGGATCAACACTCCCTGACCTTTGTGGCTTGGCTGTGGGTGATTTTGTCCTCTGATATTTCATAAAGGTTTTATTAAATATACAATATATTACCACACAGACCCAGAGCCAAACATTAGGTGGAGTTCAAGGAATCCTGCAGAAGGGGAGAAAGAATTACAGGAGCCAAAGGGGTCAAGAACCACAAGAAAACTCAAAGAATCAACTAACCTGAGCTCAGAGAGGCTCACGCAGTCTGAACCAACAACCAGGGAGCCTGCATGGGACTGACCTAGGTACTCTGTAAATATGTTACTGTTGTACAGCTTGGTCCTCTTGCCAGACTCCTAACAATAGGGATAGGAGTTATCTCTGACTCTTTTACCAGCTTTTAGGAACCTACTCCTCATACTGGGTTGCCTTACCCAGCTAGAATACGTGGGGAGGTACCTAGTATTATTGCAACTTGACATGCTATGTTTTGTTGATACTCATAGGAAACCTGCCCTTTCCTAAACAGAAGCCAAGGAGGAGTGGATTAGGGGATGGAAACAGAGGGAGGATGGGTGAGGGGCTGGAATGAAAGGAGGAAAGAATAAAAAATAAATAAATAAATTTATTTTAAAAAATGATCCAGAGAAAATATAATAAAAAAGTTTTGGAAACCCTTTTAAGTACCTTTTGCTTAGAAGATGAGTAAAGACAAGATAGGAATATCTGGGTGGATGGAAATTATGGAATGAAAGTTGAAAGAAAAACAGTATTGTAGAACTGATGTAAATAAACAGTTAAAGGTAGAACTGGATACCCTGAAGAATAGTGGGTTCCTACTTAGATGTGTATCAAACATTGATGGACTCAACTGCAGAAAGAAGACTGATTGCCCTGAGCCAGTACCAAAGACCTATAGCACAGGTATTTTACATGTGTTACAATTACTCAAAACACTTTTATGAAACATTTTCTTCTAATGTACTTTCGAAGTCTATGACTCATTCCTTAGAATATATGAATACTGGCCAATTTAAATTTACTGAAGAAAGTGACAAAACTTGTTGATACACTTTCTATTTTAAAATAATGATTATGTATTGCATGAATTCTAATTGGTATTATAATCCCAGAGCCACATATTGAGGAAAAGCGGAATAATCAGAGTCAGAGAAACAAGCCACAACCAATTCTCACATAGGTACTCCTTTTCTCAGGAATACTTAGACTGAATCCTCTAAGTCCTTGGCCAAAAGGGAATGTTGTCCCAAGTGCAGGGCTGAATTACTCCTTCTCTCTCTCCACCCAGCTATCTCACTTCCTTGTTCAACTTCCTAACGCTAAGATTAAAGCTAAGTATCACCACTGCCTGGTTCCCTTTGGTTCCACCCAGGTGCTAGGATTAAAGGCCTGGGTCACCACTCCCTGACCTTTGAAACTAAATGTGTGTGTGTGTGGGGGGGAACTTGCCTGACCTTTGATTTTTCAAGGAAACTTTATTAAATATACAATATATCACCACAATTATGACTGTAATAGAGCTGTTTTATTTGAAATGACATTTAAAATCCAATATTTAAAAGAATTCCAATACTATTTTGAGAACTGATAGGATTATTGAAAAACCCTTTCTAGGATTCTCCTTTTGAAGAAGAAAATTAATTCAAAGTGCACATTATGATTCATTTGAAGGAATAGGAAAAGACACAATAAAGCTTTCTATATTCATCAGTTGCATTGTGGCCTCATCCCTTGCTCAGCATTTATTAATTACACTAACAATGCAAGGCACTGTAACTATATATCTGCCTTTAACTCTTTCAAAACATGATTTGTAGCAGTATATATCACATTCTCAATTTTACTTCTTTTTTGAAGATGAGAGGTGTTAGGTGGCTTAGCCAGTAACTGACTGTATATAGAAGACAGTCTGCAGGCCAGGTCCAAAGCTCTGGTTCCAAGGCACTGCCATGTCATGTGCATTGCCTAGAATGACACCTTCATCAGGACTGCTGAATTCTAAGCGCTCCCAAGGTACAAGGAGTAAAAATGGTCCTAAACATTTGCTTTAACCTCCCTCTGTATAGAAGGCTTCCCATTCAGCCTTTTTCTTGGAATGTTCTAACTATAAAGCACAATAAAAGTGTCAAAAATTATTTTTCTTTCCTGTAATGTGGGCCCTTTCTCACTAGCATGAGGAAAGCAATGATAGATTTTCAATATGCTTTATAAATTGTCACACCCTTGTTATTCTGTTTGCTAAAAATCTATTTACATTCCATTGCTTTATGTTAAGCTTGGGTTACTAACTCACACATTTATTCTAACTTTAATTGAATTTTTATTGCTCATGATAAAATTGGTGTTTTGCATTTTGCACATTATTTCTCTGCTGTGGACTTTCACAAGGTACAATTATATAAGAATCAGAGCCTGGTCCAGTTAATTATTAATGAGTCAAATAAAGATATTAATGTTTATCTGTAACAAATAAAAAGCTTCAGCTGCTTCTTTCAATTATCATAGCAGAATCTTGGATGTTGGTGGCCTTTCTTTGACTTCAGCAAATTTCAATCCCTGCAATACATTGTGGAATATTTAAAGAGTCTCCATAATAAGTCTGTGTGTAATAATAAGTACACATATACATGTCATCATATATACATGCATGCATATATAGATACAAATGTGAGTTTACAAACATATACATGTGCATAATAAATTCACTTGTGTGTTATTATGTTATTATATGTATTATTATACAATGAAAAATATATATGCATGTATATTAAAAGAGGATTTATTATTGGCTTATGGGATGTGATCTGGTAACTCAACAATGACTGTCTCATGAGAGAAATGCTATGAATCAACAAGGCTGAATGTCTCAGCGGTCTCAGTTTGCTACTACAGTCCTGGAGGATTCCTAAAGAGCTGGGTTATGTTAGAGTTCTGAAGAAGTTGAATTTAGTACTAGTCACAGAAACAGGAAGATGAACTTAGCAGCAAGAGTGAGGATGAACAGGACAAAGGAAAAATGTCTTGCTCCCATGTCTTTTCAACTGGGTGACACCAGATGCTGTGGCCAATATTTAGGATGGATTTTCTCGCTCTGGATGATCTGATTTAGAAAACTCCTCACAGGAGTGCCCAGCAGCCTAGCTTCAGTAGGTTCTAGATTTAGTTAAGTTGATAACTAAGATTAGCCATCACAAATACACCCCTGGTCATCCTGGTTCTTCTCATTTGCTATCCAATAAAAAAAATAAAGTGAAAGGATATGATACTACATTGTTTTTCATTTCATTTCATAGGAAATAAAGTGAGAACTAGTCACCAGAGACTTCCATTTTATTATAAAAAAAGTTTGTGGCCTCAAATAAAAATAATACAATTTTATGTTAATAACTAATCATTTAAAGTACATTAAAATTTTTATTCTTGCTCATTTTAAAATGAATGTTCCTAAAGAAATAATAACTTATGGGAGATTAAGATGAAATATATTTTCAAATTTAACATTTATATTCTTCCCACTCTGTGAGAAAATTTGATATCAGATGAAGTCAACTGAGAAGAATCTTGAGGCTGGTTAGAAAAAGTGTTTAAACTAGTGAAATGAGAGTCATTATTTGGTGATGAGTCATGGGACAGTTAAGGCAGCCTGGGTGATTTGTGGTCCCTGACAATGATACCTTCATGCTATTGTAAGAAAAAATATAGTACTAGAAGCTCCAATTGTCTCCTTGTTGCTAACTTTGTCTCAGGGGTTTTGGCTTTTCTCTTCTACTTGGCAAGAGATCCTTTGGTTTTTCTTTTCTTCTTTTTTTTAGATATACTCATTAAAGCTGATTTTTATTTATATATTTATTATTTGGTGATTTTTACATCTTGCACCCCATCAAATTCAGTTATCAGACCTCTCAGATTCATACTCACTCTTATGATCTCCCCATTTACAAAAACGCCCATTCATGCTGCTCATTTACTTACTGGAGCATTATTAAATACCCTGTGTTCAGACCCATAAAGAAAACAAGTCTTTCCTCTGCTACAGCACTGCCATAGGCCATCAATGAAGAAGTAAAGCACTGTGGCATTTAGCTATGTTCTAGCCTTGAGCTCTTGTACACAATGACATCTCTTTTTTTTTTTTTTTTTTAAAGTCCACTAATGAATGAGTATAACCCTTGCTTCTCTTTGTGTGATTGTGATACCTTGCTCAGGAAGATTTTCTCCATATCCATCCATTTGCCTGCAAATTTTATATTTATGGTTGTGAGCCTAGCCTTTAACGGCTGAGCCATCTCTCCAGCCTGCCTGAAAATTTTAGAATATCATTTTTCTTACTGCTGAGTAATACTCCATTGTGTAGATGTACCAAAGTTTGTTAATCCATTCCTCAGTTGAGGGACATCTAGGTTGTTTCCAGGTTCTTGCTATTATGAATAATGCTGCTATGAACATAGTTGAGCTAATGCTTTTGGGGTGTGAATGTGCATCTATAGGGTATATACCTAAAAATGATATTGCTGGATCCTTGGGGAGATTGATTCCGAATTTTCTGAGAAACCGCCACACTGCATTCCAGAGTGGCTGAACAAGCTTACACTCCCACCAACAATGGAGGAGTGTTCCCCTTGCTCTGCACCCTCTTCAACATAGGCGATCATCTGTGTTTTTAATCTTAACCATTCTGACAGGTATAAGGTAGTATCTCAAAGTTGTTTTGATTTGCATTTCTCTGATGGCTAAAGATGTTGAGCACTTTTTCATGTGCCTTTCAGCCATTTGCAATTCTTCAGCTGAGAATTCCCTTTTTAGTTCTGAACCCCATTTTTTAGTTGGGTTATTAAGGGTTTGGGGCTCTAGTTTCTTGAGTTCTCTATACATTTTAGAGATCAATCCTCTGTCACTTGTAGGATTAGTAAAAATCTTTTCCCATTCTGTAGGCTTTAATTTTGTCTTATTGACTGTGTCCTTGGTCTTACAGAAGCTTCTCAGTTTCAAGAGGTCGCATTTATTGATTTTTATTCTTAGTGTCTGTGCCATTGGTGTTATGTTTAGGAAGTGGTCACCTGTGCCAATGCATTTGAGGGTATTTCTCACTTTCTTTTCTATCAATTTCAATGTAGCTGGGTTTATGTTGAGGTCTCTGATCCACTTGGACTTGAGTTTTATGCAGGGTGACAGGCTTACCTGTTATTTCAAGTAAAAGTGAGTATTGTTCTTTCAAGGTCTGTAAAAAATTGTGTTGGGATTTTGATGGGAATTACATTGAATCTGTAGATTGCTTTTGGTAAGATTGCCATTTTTACTATGTTGATCCTACCTATCCAGGAACATGAGAGATCTTTCCATTTTCTGATATTCTCTTTAATTTCATCAGAGATTTAAAGTTTTTGTCAAACAGATCTGATACTTCTCTGGTTACAGTTTCACAGAGATATTGAATGCTATTTGCAGCTATTATAAAAGGTGATGTTTCCCTTATTTCTTTTTCAGCACTTTTATCTTTAGTGTATAAGAGGGCTACTGATTTCTTTGAATTAATCTTGTATCCTGCTACTTTGCTGAAGGTGTTTATCAGCTTTAGAAGTTCCCTGGTAGAATTTTGTGGGTCACTTATGTATACAATCATATCATCTGCAAATAGAGATAGTTTCACTTCTTCTTTTCCAATTTGTATCCTCTTAATCTCTTTTCGTTCCCTTATTGCTTTAGCTAAAACTTTGAGAACTATGTTGAATAGATAAAGGGATAGCCTTGTCTAGTTCCTGATTTTAGTGGGATTGCTCAGAGTTTTTCTTCCATTTAGTTTGATGTTGGCCATCAGCTCTTTGTAAATAGTCTTTATTATATTTAGATATTTTCCCTGTATTCCTGATCTCTCCAGGACTTTTATCATAAAGGAATGTTGGATTTTGTCAAAGGCTTTTTCAGCATGTAAGGAGATGACCATGTGTTTTTTTTCCTTCAATTTGTTTATATGATCAATGACATTTACAGTTTTCTGTATGTTGAACCATCCTTGCATTTCTGGGATGAAGCCTTCTTGGTCATGGTGGATATTTTTTATATGTTGTTGGATTCACTTTTTCAGAATTTTGTTCAGAATTTTTGCATCAATGTTCATGAGGGAAATAGGTCTGTAATTCTCTTTCTTTGTTGTGTTTTTGAGTGGCTTGGGTATCAGGGTTATTGTGGCCTCATAAAAAGAGTTTGGCAATATTCCTTCAGTTTCTACTGTATGGAACAGTTTGAGGAGTATTGATATTAGCTCTTCTTGAATGTCTGGTAGAACTCTGCACTGAAATTATCTGGGCCTGGGATTTTTTATTTGGGAGACTTTTAATAACTGCTTCAATTTCTTCTGGTATTATAGGACTGTTTAGGTCTTTAATTTGATCTTGATTTAATTTTGGTTAATGGTACCTGTCCAGAAACAGTCCATTTTTTCTAGGTTCTCCATTTTTTGTGGAGTATAGATTTTCAAAGTGTGACCTGATAATTATCTGGATATCATGGGGGTCTGTTGTTATTTCCCCCTTTTTATTTCTGATTTTGTTGATTTGGATACTCTCTCTCTGCTTTTTGGTTAGTTTGGATAAGGGTTTATCTATCTTGTTGACTTTCTCAAAGAACCAACTCCGTGATTCATTGATTTTTTTTTGTATTGTTCTTTTTGTTTCAATTGTGTTGATTTCAGCTCTAAGTTTGATTATTTCCTGCTGTCTATTCCTTCTAGGTGAGTTTGCTTCTCATTGCTCTAGGGCTTTCAGCTGTGCTGATAGTTCACTTGTGTAGGATTTCTCTAGTCTTTTCATGTAAGCATTTAGAGCTATGAATTTTCCTCTTAAGTTTGAACAATAGGATGCATGGATAAAAATGAGACTTTATTCATAATAATAATAATATAATAAATTTTTTAAAAAGACTGCTTTCATTGTATCCATATGTTGTGGATTCATTTTCATTAACTTCTAGGAAGTTTTTGATTTCTTTCTTAATTTCTTCCTTGACCCAGAGTTGGTTCAGTTGAGTGATGTTTAGTTTCCATGAGTTGGTAGTCCTTTGGTAATTCCTGATGTTGTTGAACTCTAACTTTAGACCATGGTGATCTGATATGGTAGAAGGAGTTATATCCATTTTTTTTTGTACCTGTTGAAGTTTTTTCTTTCTAATAGAAATCTGAGGATAGACATAGAACTTTGACAGTTCTCTGCCACAGTAACTTAACTCTTCTATCATGGAGAAAGCTTTTGTTGTTGAAGTTGGATACAAATTTTGAAAACCCATTGATGAGAGAAGTAAATCAGTTGGATTTCTTTTGATTTAAGGGAGCAATTTCTCTTCAAGCCTTCCAGTTGTAACATGTATCACTTACTGAAATTACTGATGTTGTGAGTGAAAGACAGACACATAGGATATTCCAAGCATTGATAGATGCTAGGAATGTGGAGGTGGCTCTTAGATTTTTTTCCTCCAAAGTATGCCATAATGCTAAGAAGTAAAGATGAAGAACTGAGAGTGTGAGCAAAAAAATGGCTGTTTAACAACATGTATGTAGTAGCAGCTTGCTTGTGAAGTACATGGCATTGAAGCATCTATCTTTTTATGGTTGAACAATGCTATGGTTTAATTTACTAAATATCTTAAATTATAAACTGTATATGTTATTCAAGTCTGAGAAATGCATTTAGTATTCTGTACAAACATTTGGCCAAATGTCTTCATTATCCTATACTGCCCTGAACAAAATACATGTATTTTTTAGAATGTCATGTGTTCTCAAGGTAAATATAATTTCTTTTAGAAGATAAGTAAAGAATTTTCTAGAAAAATTGTAAAATACCCCTTATGTAACTTAATTATATTTAAATCATTTGCTCATTTTTATTCAAGCTGTATTTTAAAAACTAATTAAAATATATTAAAAAGCTATTCATGGAGGAATGACTAACTTATTCCTCATGACTTGTGAGGCTGCATTTTTAAACAACTCATTACTCCCTGCCCAGTGCTGGCTTAATTCTTTGTAGACTTGGCCAACATATTCCCCATCACCCATCACTATTTCCTCTGAACTTCTTGTGCTTCCTTCTGCAGTATACTTGGTGCTGTCAGTGGTGCATGAATGCAGGAATATCTACTTGAGCATGGTAACTCCCCACCTCCTTGAAGTCATCATTTACAAATATTTAAGCAAGAAGTGGGACTTCTTGAGTGTGCAACATGCACGTTGTGCCTGGCCAATACTTTTGTAATTTTTCTGTCCCCTCCTAAAGTGGTTCCTTAGCCTTTAGAGGAGGGTATGTGATATAGATATTCCATTTATAGGTGCACATTCTATATTTTCTTGTTCTCTGTATGTTGACCAGTTGTAGGTTCCTCTATTAATATCTATGTACTACAAAAAATAGCTTCCTTGATGAGGAATGAGAGGTGTGCTAATCTATGTGTATAAAGATAAGTATTTAGGGAGCAGTTTAATATTATGACCATTTAGCAAAATAACAGTACTAAGTTCTCACTTAGGAGCTATGAGGCAGTCAACCACTTTTTTCTTGGACAGTTAATGGTACCAAGTATGAATTTCTAAACAAGCAAGATTTTAAGTAAAGGCCTCAAATAAAGCCCTTGCTGATGGGGGACAATAGCCAGCAGTAGAAAGAGAAAGGTGTGGTACATATGACTCTATTGTTTAGGATAAAGATGTTTCTAAGTAGAGAAGCAAGAAGGTGCCTTTTATGTGTAAAACAAAAAGTGTAATAATGTGTGTAGTGTTAGAACTGATCATTAAATGGCAATGAAAAAAATTAGCAAGTAATTTAAAAGCCTAATGCACTAATTGCTAACTCCAAAATTATACAAGCTGAGAAGGGAACAGACATTTGTCCAAATTGAAGCTTTAAAAAAAGAGAATCATTATAAAACTCAAATTCTCTATATTGACCCATAACTGCAACCTAATGATTTTTGAAGTTGGTGCATAAAGAAGTGAAGGACTCTGTTGGAATGAAATTCTGTAAGAAACATGTTTAGGTGCATATATGTGCATAGACACATGTAAACAGAGAGAGAGAGAGAGAGAGAGAGAGAGAGAGAGAGAGAGAGAGAGAGAGAGAGAGAGAGAAATGGTAGCAAAGAATTGAAACTGAACTGGACAAAAAGCAGAAAGATTTAAGGAAAGAATTTTCTACTATCCCTACCTGATAACCAGTCTCCAGTCAGCTCAGGGTCAAAGGGAAATCCACTGAGTTGGTGCCTACCAGACTTTTCTATCCAGGGGATTAGGGAAAAAGACACTCACACACTCTTCTGATGGTTTCCTTCAGACCCTTTCTTTGTTCTTCTTTTACATTCTCTATTCTTTATTTTTCTTGTGATTTCTTTCTCCCATTCTTGTGATTTTCTTCTAACTCATTTTACCTTTCTAGTTCTCAATCTTTTCTTTCTAACTCCCATTCTTGTTTTTTTTTTCCTTCTAGCCCATTTTAACTCCAACTCTATTCTTTCTCTTACAGCTTATGTAGCACAGCAAAATCTTTCAGGCAAAATGAAACTGACAATGTGATTACATTTTGTTTTGTAAATGAATTATTACAATAATTGTATAAACATGTTTTTCATCTCCTTTACATAACTAAACATTTTACATATTGCAAGTTAAAAAACAAATGATCCCACATACTCAAGCAACTTTTTATAGATTAACTGTGTGGGCAAAGAAGATATTTCTCTCAGTCAGGTCTTTAACTTGCAACTTACATATTTCAGTTGCAGAGAAAGGGCAAATTACTTTATTACTTATCTTGAAAGATAATTTTATAAAGAATCCTAAATGAATCACAGACCTAAATCTTTATATACGAAAAAGAATCAGTCAGCTCTACTTTAGGGCACATACACACTCATCAATAGTTTCTTATATCAGGAGATTGAGAGCAAAAATGGACAAAATCATCATCTTTAATTATCAACCAAACCTAGCAAGAAAAGTGCATCAGATAGTAATAATTGGACTGCTTTGTTCTTGTTCCCTGACCTTAAAGAGTTGGACATTCAACTTTGTGTCTTTCAAACTATTAGATTATCTTGTTTTTCACCTTAAACCTATTTGACAAAAAACAATCTTAGTCTAAATTTAAGTTCTTTTTAAAGCTTTGTTTGAGCTGTGATGCACTCCCCAAACTTGTGAACACATCTCCCAATGTTAAGGTTAAACAAATTGAAGCTTTCTAGGCTAACTGGGACTCAACTGCTTCTCTTAGTCATTAACCTAAGCCACAGTCTATATGACTCAATAGAAACTCATGTGTTCTAGCAGTGTAACACTTTCTTGTTTATTTTTTTTATTTTTATTTTTTAAAACTTTATTTATTTGCCTTGGTGTTTGCCTGGAACTGGAACTACAGACAGTTGTTAGCTGCCATTTGGGTGCTGGAAATCGAACCCGGGTCCTCTGGAAGAGCAGACGGTGCTCTTAACCGCTGAGCCATCTCTCCAGCCCCCTTGTTTATTTTTTAATTACAAAAACTTTATTTCAACTAACATTATTATTTTATTATTATTATCATGTAAATAGCACAGATTATGAAGAAATCATCTTCATGATAAACCACAGATAAAAATGCCCAATGGAATGTATTGTTTCCATGAGATAAACACATTATAGTATAGGTATTGGGGTTCTCTCTACGCCGTAGCAGATACCAAAAGGGAAAAAAATAGCATCACAGTACAGGCACAGCAGAAGCAAAACACACTCTAAGAAGTGGTATTGAGGCCTTGCCTCTATCCAAGATTCAATCATCAGAGAGTTGTCTCCTGGTAGGTTGACATTCTGAAGTCATTTGCTACCTGTTGCTCCTCTGACATGTCCACTGGCATTCTACTAAGGTGTATGAAATTTATGTTCTGTTTATTGCCACACTGCATTGCACAACAAAAACATTTCTATTAGAAGGTGCTTATGAAGGCTTTATAAATAAAAGAATTGAGTAGGACTAAGGATGGATGCACATGATTTAAAATTTATTTATGTTTTGAAGTTTGTATATAGGTGTTTATAGGATGTTGATCATACTCCTCAATGTAGACCTTTCCTGTCCCCCATTTACTTCTAACTTTATGTCATACATATATATGATTTTATATAACTATATAAAATCTAGGAACAACAAATGATAGAACAGATATGATATATGTCCTTCTGAGACTAGATAAGTTTATTTAATATGCTTATCATCAGTTCCATTCATTTTGGTTTATGGTGTTACTCTTATGGCTACAATGCTTCATACCATGTAATGTATACCACATTGTATATGCCAAGCCTCAGTGAAGACCTACATGTGTATGTTAATGTGCTCTTTCAGTGATTTATGAAGAACCAGTAATCAAAACTATGACTCAAATGCCAGAGATTTTGACTCATTAATATAAGCATTATTTTTATTTTTTAATCATTATTTACAGAGTCCCTGCTATTTATTTATAACAATTTAAAATTTATTTTGTTTTAAATTCAGTTAGTTCAGATAAACAATGGACATATATTAATGATCATGAAAGAAAGGAAAATGTAGAATGAATTTTACTACCTCTAAAATAATGCCCTACATGACAGCCCAAATACCACAATCTCTGTGTGCATTATACCTTGGTTATTATTTATCTACTAAACTTTAAATAGAAAATAAATCACAGTGCTTCAAATGGAGAAAAGTCCTACTATTTTAAGAAATAAAAATGCCCTAGATTAATGACAAATGTAATTATGGAGGAGAAAAACAGTCTCCTTTAGATATATGATGAATTCCAGAGATCACTAATTCTCTAATCAAAGAGATGACAGTAGAATGCTTTGGTGGAATATGTCCATTTTAGCATCTGACATTCTTTTAGATAATCAAACTTCATCCTCTCAAGTAACTTCCTATCTTTCTTGATGAACTCAACCAACATTTCCAGTAACCCATATATTGCACAAATTCTATTTGATATATAATGAAAACCCAGAGCCAGATATTGGAGAAAAACTGGAATATCAGATGGATAGAAAAACAAAGCACATCCACCCACCAACTACTCAGGACTGTCTCAGGAATCTTCCAACAGCAAGTGTCTATCCTTAGCTCTCCAAGGAAGTGTCTGGGAAAGCTGAAAAATCTCTTTTCTTCCTCCACCCAGCTATCTTAACTTTCTCTTTCCACATTTCTAAAACTAGAATTAAAGTTGTGGTTCACCATTTTCTGATCTTCATGGCTTGGCTCTGTGGTTGCCTCTCTGATATTCCAAACTAATTTTATTAAATATATATCACCACACCCACATGAACTTACTATTAAAAAACTACAAAGTATATTATTATATAGAATAAAAAGTAGCAAATTTTTCATTTTCTATTATTTTACATATTGTATTTTTATTCTTTATCAGATCTATATGCTTATTATGATAAAAATTATTCGAAGATGTTCACTAAAAATATCTAGAACATAATTACAAATGAAGGAACTGTGAGTTTTATTTTATTTGTAATGGAGATTGAACTCAGGGGCTCAACAGACTGTATAGGTACTCTATCACTGTACCCAAATCCTCCTCCTTAGAGAATGGAAATACAAGAGGATGGAGGAACAGTGCTTGAAGTGAACACATTTTTTAAAGAGAGCCTTGAGCCAAGGAATATAGATAGCCTTAAAAACCAGAAAAGTCACAGAATTTCCTAAAAGAACACTTCCCTGAGGCTCACTTTTAGATCTCTGACTTAGAGAACTCCCAGATAATAACGCCTGTTTGAAGCCACTATGTTTGTACCAATTTGTCATAGCAGAAGCAGGAGACTAATTCACAATTGATGTTCACAAGCTGCATGCTGAACACAGGTATCCAGTCCTCCCTTTGAGGTTCTTTGCTTCCTGTGAATTCTTTGGGAGTTCCTGGGGGTGGGGACCTATCTGTTCCTACTATGTGTTCTTACCAGAGTCTTGACTGCTGACCACCATGCATTATGTTCTGATACAGGTCTGTCCTTTGTCACTGTCTAATTTATCCTGCATTTTGATCTAACATCAGAAGTTGCCTATGCTTCTGATATCTACTACATAAGCACAGATGTGGGAATCTGCTGAAACAATCCTTATCACTACAACCCAAGTACTGTCATGGAAATTTTCACAAAGTGTATAGCAAGAAATAACATGGTGAGATTAACATTTAACTGGTTCTTAGATGGGATTCTTCTTAGATCATAGGATTGCATGCCAATTTTATCTAAAACTTTCAGTGTGCCTTCTTGCTTAATTCAAATCTAACACCTTGATTACCTCATCACATATCTCAGCTACAGAATCCAGTGTTCTCAACTCCCCCAAGCATGTTCTCAAAAATATAGATTCCTTAATCCTATATTCTTAGTCATGCAAACAAAATTCTTGCTCAGTCCTATTTTAAAGTTTTTTTCAAGTATTCATTTTTTTTTCACTAAACTGACCTCTTTCTAAGACTGACAGGTAGTGTAATTTCTAGTATTTTCCAGAATAATTATCCCAGTCAATAATAGGAGATTGTAGGAACCCAAAGGATTATTACAACATAGCAATCTAACACCAGTAAAATAGATTCAGGTATAGGATTTGGATTATTTCTTCATTCAAAACCTTCACAACTATAACCCCTATTTCAATTTTCAATATTTGTCAAAATCTGGATAAGTTAGTAGTAACTAACAGTTCACATAGAGCAACAGTTTAATCTATCAATCTAAACCTAATCCACCAATAGTTTGATAACTATTTATTAGTGTTATATGTATTCACTTTTCCAAAACTTGAAATTATTTAGGTAGATAATAAGGTATAATGGACATAAAGCAAACTGAACATCTTTAAAGTATATAATCACAAAATTTTGCATAATAAAATCAAAATAACAAATTTGTGCTTTAATTTTTTGTAATCTCTTTCTCTCATCCCTCTCTAGTTTCCTGAGTTCAATTCCAGTTATCATATATTTTTATAGGGTAGTATATATTTTTGCTAATCTTATGTAAATAAAATTATATAATACATACTTGTTTTGTCTTTACATGTTTTATTTAAAAGCTATTGTGGCATACATCAGTTTACACAATACTATACATATATGATAGATGGATAGGTGATAGATAAGATAGATAGACAGATAGATAGATAGAAGTCAAAAAGATACCATCCCTAAATGCCCCAGCCTCATAGCTAAGACTTGATGCAACAGAGGCAGTGAGAGAATGAAGAAAGAACAGACATACAGACATATGTACAGAAAATCTGGAATAAGTTGGAGCATGTGTACTATGATTGAGTAAAACAGACTGTATGGCAACCCAGAGCCTCAAAGTATTCATTATGTACGGTGCAGGGGAGATGTGTTGGCTAGATTTGGTAGGAGGTCTTTGTAAGAGCAGTCTTGGGATATAGACTTCTAGGAGAAGAAAGTGGCAGATGCTAGTTTTTGCACCAACTGGTCAACCATTTTTAAACAATCATACTTACACACACTGTTAACAGTCATACCAAAAGAAGACTTTGTGGTTCCTCTGAGTCTCATTACCAGGGGCAGAGGCAAAACATAGGCAAATCCTATGGGTTTAAGGCATTGGTCCTTGACATGACCTTGTCCATATCAACAATACATATTCCCTTGATCCACTCTTTACACTTTTTATCAGGGGTTCCTTAACTCACCACATGTAAAAGATCATTTTTCCCTGTGAGGAAGTGATTTTTACCTCAGTGAAAATCACATGAATTCATGTGTGGTGTGCTATTCCTGAACTCTCTGCTCTTCTATTTCATTTATTTTTTCTCTGTCTTGATGCAAATACCTCATTGTTTTGATTATCGCAATTTTATAAGTCTTGAAATCAGACAGTTTGAATCTTGTAGTTTTGTTTCCTTTTTAACAAATTAAATATTTCAAGTTTTTTGTATTTCCATATAAATTTTAGAAACAGCATGTTAATTTCCTGGTTGTTTTGCTGAAGTCTAGTTTTGTTTGCTGATATAGCCCAAGTTTCCCTCAGATTCATGTTTCTCCTGTCTTAGCTTCTGGAATGCTAGGATTAACCTAGCATTGGGACCATGCTAATGCATAATATATAAATATATGAATATTCTTTTCCACAGACATGGTTGGTTGTGAATGACCTCAGAAATGCAGTCACTACAAGAGAACAGTCTTGACTGATACTATTTTTCTCAAAGTAGTAGATATAACATAGAAAATGAAACAAACATACAGAGAGAGTTTCAGGTCAGCATGAGCAAAATAGCATGACATTGTTTCAAAGAGAAGAAGGGTTGGAGACAGAAATGCATGGTGAGCTCTTTGGGCTTGAAGGCAGACTAATGAAGAAAGTAAAAAGTAAGGAAAGAAGCTAAATTGTTTTCACCTACTTTTACATGTGGAATGTCTTTGAGAAGCATATCCTAGTAAGAGTTAAGTCCTTACAAGTTTTACTAATCAGATGAGTTGGCATTTAATGGGGTCTAATAGAAGAAAAAATAAAGTACCAAAAATATTTGGTATTATCCTCTCCTAAAAAGAAGAACTGTATTTACTCTAATGTCTTGTAGAAACATCCAGCACACTCCATTTAAAAGAACAACAACAACAACAAAAAAAAAATCTAAGTAAAAAACAGAATCCCAGAAAACAACACAGTTCTGCTATGCTTGTACTTTTGTGGTACCTGGCACCATTTTTTAAAATTAACTTCTCAACCATCATCTTGAAAAGAAGACATCTGAGTAACATCATTAAAAACAGCTCTGATGATGCACGGTCACTACTATGCATCATAAAGCAGAAACAAGCTATTTTACATTCACAGAGATATGATACATTACTGTCCTACATCTATAATACTAGAGGATACAATTTAAATGGTATTATTTGAGACTTGATTCTACTTTTCCAGCAGAGAGCCCAAAGGATGGTATGACATAGCTCTATAAAGAAACACCCCCTTACATGATTTCCTTTCACTAGTGCACAGTTCTAAGAACTCATCCTCTTCATGAACAACTAAAAACCATTATTAAAAAATGAAAAAATACCCCTAACACAAAACCTTATAACCACTGGATTCTTAGGAAGATGACCTCCTGGAGACAAGCAAGATCTCACCTTACCAACATTTATCAAATCTGTTGTTTGAATGGTAAGATTTTAAAAGACACCAATATATAACTATAAAGAAATGAAAAGATGACCCTGTAGTTAAAAGTGCAGTACTACTATTGAAGAAGACCTAAATCCAGTGTTTGGCACTATTATTCAAGGGTTTGCAATCACATATTATTCCAACTCAAGGGAAACCTGATGCCCTCTACTGGACCCAAGAGAACTGCACTCACATAAACAAATTGCTATGTTTTTTGCTGTGGGTGCAAGGGCAATCATGCCCACAAATGCACACATACAATTAAGAAATTTTAAAATATAAGAATACTCTCTTTAAAGTACTAAAGATAAATCTTTAGCCTCATCCTATTTTTTTACATTGATTTAGGAATAAAAAGTAATAATGAGTACTATGCTCTGGCTTACAGATTCTTAGTTAATACTTTCTCACTGAGTTTTTATTTGGATTTAATGAGAGGATGTCATAGTTTACAAAATACATATATTAAACCTAGAAAACACTTAAGGAAGCATTGTTATTTCTTTCCTAAAATGCTAGAAAGGAATCAAAACCTTAGGGGGGGTCTATTGAATTTATTACCAGATTGCAAGTTTAAGAGAACTGGCCATTGAATTCCTTATTAGAAATTCTGAGTTGTCCCTAATTGCCAATAATTATTTATTTTTCTCAATTTTAATGTAAATAACTTCAAAACTGCATAATCTACCAGTATATTTTCATTATGCCTTTGATTAATTGACTCTATCTGTGTCATGTGAACACTGAGTACTCATTATCTTCCCCACAATGATACTTTTCATTTTATAAAGCATGTTGTGAAGTTGTGTAGTTTAGGCTGCTCAATTATAATCTCTATACCACTTGTTAATAGCTATAAGACCTAAGGTAAATAGCATAGTGACTCTGAGATTGTTTTATAAGATATTTATCCCACAGAGATATGATGTGGTGGCTCAAATGTGTGCCCTTCAAAAATTGATAATCAATGTGTTTGTATGAGAGGTAGTTCTTTAGAGGAGTAATTAAGGCATAAGAATTCTACCTTCCTGAATGGAGAAACTTACCCTTATAAAATGACCAAGGGAAAGTAGTTTAATATATTGTGCCATCTCCTATCTTGTAAGGGCACAGAAAGAGGTCTCCCTCCTAATATGGAATGTCCTAACCTTGACCTTCTCCCTGCCTTCGGGATTGTAAAAAATTATTTATAAATTTTGCGTACTGTGTTATTTTGTAAAAAGCATTACAAATGGACAAAGTGGATGTAAATGTCTACTAATTGAGATAATTTATGCTAGGCACTCATCAATGCATGATCTATAGAAATTAATCAATACATACTTTAAGCTAACAAATTCAAGAATTTGTTTTTTGAAAACAGATTGTAATCAAGAAAAAAAACAAACATTTACAGCTATAAAGACAGATTTTGGCAGGAAAAAGGAAATAACTATTAATTTAGATTGTTGTTAAGGCAAAATGTACACAAAGGCACAGCCTCTAAGCTTTTTGAAAAGCTTCCATTATGCTTTTCAATTTAAAAACCACAACACTCCACTACAGTGCTTGATATATGTAAGTCAGTCATTTGATATTTGCATAACCCATTAACAAGTGAATGGACTGTAGTATAAAAACCCAGTAACCTTGCTTGGACTTTTACAGACAAAGTGCTTCTGTTGGCTGTAAATCATCCCAGAAGTATAGAAGGTGGGTCGCTGTCCGCGGTGCTGAACTCTCCCTAGGCTGGATCTGTTCTTGTTTGGCAAACTGCTTTCTTCTCTCTCTGTTCAAAAATTCCTTTCATGCAGTTTCCTTTCAAGGCACGGAGACAAACACTCCCCCATATGTTTCCCAAATGGGCTAATTCTCACCATCTTTGAATCTTTTAATGTTCTCAAGTCTCAGTGTCTTTCCTGCTGAGCCTTAAAGTTCTCTATCTAAAAAAAATTATAGATTTATTTCATCTGAGTCTTGATTTTTAATGTGTTGGCCACCTGGAGTCCTTAGGTGGAAAGAGAGAGAGAGAGAGAGAGAGAGAGAGAGAGAGAGAGAGAGAGACTTCGGCCACACCTCCTTCTTAAAGAGTAGGCAAGTCTGCCAGCGGTTCTTTTTTAGAATCCCCGGAGGCAGCAGAACCACACACTCTGGTTCCTGCAGTCAGCCAGCAGCTTTCCTTCCTCTCCCCCCCGCCCTCCTTGCCGCCCCACTTCCCAGTGCAAAGAATCTCTAGACTCCCTACACTCCGTGCAAGAATCCGGGAGCCCTCTGGTGTAACTACTTTGGCTCTTATGTGCACCCTATGATACCAGCAGTCTGGATGTCTCATTCACTGTGTTAACAACACTGCAAACAACACGGTTTTTCCACCCACCTCCTTTCTTTTCACTTATTCATTCTTTCTATGCTTATTGGACCTAGTCTTACAGTGAATTGGCTTCTAAGCACCAGAAATATGAAAGTACAAAAATATTCCCTATGGGTTGTGCGTGTGTTTGCTGTGTGTGTCCATCCGCGCTTATGCAAAATCTCCCAACGTCATACTTCGATATCCGGACAAGCACCTCGAGAAATCCTAGATCTTTCCAGGGATTCCCTCTTTCCTGTCCTCTTCATCAGAACCCTAAAAGAGGTAGGTCTGGGGCTTTCGCCAACCACTTCTGCAGTAATAGCCCCACACAAATCTGCTGCAGCTTTTTCCTCCCCCTTTCTCTCTCAGTCCTTTTAGATGAACAGTCCAGAGTGCAGGGTTTCCGCACATTTACCGGGCTAACGCTCTGCATTCCCAGGCAGCCTTTCCCGGGCTAAACCACCGGCGGACCGGCTGGCTCTGGTTCCGCCTGGGTGGTGGGTGGTGCTCTTGCCGCCCCCTCCTTCCCTTGGGACTCCAGAGAACCGCGCGCTGGGCAAGAGTGCGCGCGCGCGGGCTTGCTGGGGAAATCATCCCTGGAAGCTGCAGAGTGTCGCTGACCAAGACTATCCCGGAACCCTGCAAAAGCCACCAAAGCATTAGAGGGCTTCCCTAAAGAAAAACGGCGAATGAAAAACAAGAAGGGAAGACCAATCCCCTGGAGGCCTGGATTTCTGATGGTATCGGATCCTCCCGTAGCTGATCTGCTAGGGATGCGCTTGGCGGCTACTGGAACCCGGACTTAGAGCGACGGTTGAGGAAGGAGGGAGGAGAGGGACTTGCAGGCAAGAGTTGTACCTAGTCTGGGAACCTGCAAAGAGAACTGTGGGGTAAGTAACCCTTTTCTGGCATCCAAACAGAAAGAAAGAAAGGGAGGAGGGTGCAGGAGCAAGAGGAAAAGGATAAGGCAGGGAATGGATTAGGGAAGAAAAAAAAAAATCCTTCAAATTCCGCTGCAGAGGGAAAGAAAGAGCACAACACAATCCTCTCAGGATGAGTCCTGCACGGCTTTTCTGTGCAGAACGACCTGCCGCGAAGTTCCTATAAGAGAAAAGAAACTCCAGTCTCCTGGAAGGGAACCAGGGCAGCCAGGCGGGGCGGAGCTCCGAGGCTGGCGCCTAGGGTCATGGCCGAGGCAGGGCCACTGTGGCCTGAAGTGCTGACGCCCGGCTCTGCTCCTTATGGCCTCACCGCCGCACCCGGGACGGACTTTTGCCTCCGCCCCCCGGTGCCTAGAGGCCGGACTGACGTGGGGACTCCGGGTGGCCGAGCGGACGCTCACCTGGACAAACCTTCTCCTCCCCCTCCTCCTCCTGCCCCCGCCCCCACCTGCCCTCCTCTCCGAGTGGGAAAGCTTCGGGATCCGTAGGCGAGGAAATAACGACCCCTGCAGTTGCATTGCGGAAAATCTCGGCGCTAGTTGCGGGCGATGGAAGCAAGGCAACTGCGGGGTTTGGGGAGCCCTGGAAAATAGCAGAAAAGCAGAAAGCGCGCGTGCAACGTGGGGAGCCAGTGAGCCTCCAGACGCGCCCCTGTCCCGAGAGCCCAGCCTTGGGCTCAGAGTCCTGGAAACATAGCCTATACCCGGCTCGGAAGGCGGCAGGCGGCGAGCGAGCGGATTTAGGGAGCAGGGAGGGTCAACGGAAGCTGCTGGTGGCCGGTGTTTTCGGGCAATAATCCCCGCTTCTCTCTCTTTCTGTGTGCTGTGTTTGCTCCTCTTCCCCCAACCTCCAGAAGCAGGAAAACCGGCCGGATCGGAGTCAGCCGCCATCCTCTGACCATGCCCCGGTGAAGGGGGCGTACTTCGAGGGCAACTTGTCGAGGACTACCTGGGCTCAGCTAGCATAAGGGAAGAAGCTGCCCGGAACTGCACTGCTCGGCCCGGTGGGGGGCTGTTGTCTATGTCTTCTTGGGGCGCCCGGCGGAGGATCGGGGTCTCGGATTTGCAGGAAGAGCCCAGTGCGGGTGGCTTCAGGTGGCTGACACCGCCACCACCGCAAGTGTTTTTTCCACCGTTGGTGAGAGGAACAGAGACGCAAGAGCGGGGAGACATCCGAGGCAGAGAGGCATCGGACATGTGTCAGCACATCTGGGGAGTACATCCGAAGAGCCCGAGGGGAGATTTGCCAAAACAATTCAAACTGCGTTATTGATCTTGGGGGTGACTGCCCCTGGCCAGCTGTCGGGTGGGAGCGCGAGTGTGCGCTCTCTGGAGAGTGTGTGCCTGTGTGTATGTGTGTGCAGTGTCGGGCTCCCCCCTGCCCCCCTGTTTTCCCCGTCGAGTGATGCACCTGGAATGAGAATCAGAGGATGGAAATAGTCTGGGAGGTGCTTTTTCTTCTTCAAGCCAATTTCATCGTCTGCTTATCAGGTACGGGACGTGCTAGTGTCATCGGCGGGTGGTGTGTTCTATGGTGATATTTGAAATGTATGAGGTTTTATCCTGTGTAGATTTAGGGCGGGAAGTGGGGAGGTGGCACAGCCCTTTTTTCGTTCTCTGATTTTTCTGTCTTTGGAATTGAAAACCTAAGCCCAAGGGTGTGTGTATGGGTCTTATTCTCAATCTCTCTCTCTCTCTCTCTCTCTCTCTCTCTCTCTCTCTCTCTCTCTCTCTCTCTCTCTCCTGTGTGTGTGTGTGTGTGTGTGTGTGTGTGTGTAGGAGAGAGAGAGAGAGAGAGAGAGAGAGAGAGAGAGAGAGACTGTGTGTGTCTCTGTGTGTACGAGTGTGTGTAGGTTGTGTAGGTGTGCCATTGTGGGTAAGATCTTTGTGGAGTCCTGGGAGGGAGAAGGGATAGAGACTGGAGGAGAAAAAAAAAAGAAGAAGAAAGAAAGATAAAAGAGAGGCAAGTGGGTGTTGATTTTCAAATGCTTTTCTGGCTGATAACTCTGGCGCCGAAATCTGAGCCTTTGCACCCCCTCCCCCTGGCTTCCGAAGTTCCCAAACTCAGTGGTTCCTGGCTGGCAAAATGGATTCAGAGCTTTGCTTTGGTATCTAGGCACTTTAAAGAGACTGCAGGAAGATGTGGGACTGGGGAATACCAGGAGAGACTGGAGTGATGTGGAAGTCCTCTCTGCCTTTCCCAGATATTGAAGAATGCATTGTGGTGTTTGAAATCCAGTGGCACAGCCCTCACACCCCCAAAACACCTGAAACCACACAGCATTGGTAATGCTGCCTTAGAATTAAGTTTTAATCCCCAGTACTAAGGATATGCTGGCTCAGTTGCTGATCACATGCTACCTCTGTGTGTGTGTGTGTGTGTGTGTGTGTGTGTGTGTGTGTGTGTGTGTTTCTTCTTCTTCAAATGAGAATCCAAGGTGTTGAGGTGTCTAGGGTAGGGATTGTACCTGCCTGTTCCTGTGTTGGGAAGAACTGTCATTTTCAAGATGTGTCTTTCTTTGCGTAGGAATTTACGGTGGGAGGGAAACTGTGTAGATATTTCCCAGTCCTTTGGCTCCTCCCATTGACCAGCATCCACTCCATTCCCTTGCACCTGCCATCCAAGCACTCAGGGTGTAGCCCATTTGTGTCTCTCCCTTCTGTCTGCATTCCCTCTGCAGAATTAGGGTCTGAGCCAACTTCCCATGAAGTCTCCATAGGCAGATGAGCAGGCACACTTGAGCAGCACTGGAGGAAGACAGATTTTCCTTACCTCCTCCTTTAGCTCTTACCAGGCGTCTGCACCCTCTAAATCAGATCATGAAAAACCTTTCTGTGTTTTCTTTACTTTGGACTCAGTTCTAAATACTGTTGTTTAGTTTCAATCTTCTTTAAAACAGAATGGGTATCTGTTATGTGAAATCACATTTGGAGCTTGGCCACTCTACTAAGAAACATGTCACTGTAATACTTTAGTGATTTATATCCACAGAGCAGACAAGGGACATCTGGACACACACACACACACACACACACACACACACACACAATGGGAATTCTCTTACTCTATTGTGTATCTTACAGTATAAATATTGAGGTGACTTGTGAGGGTTTATTAGTCTTATACCCTGGGTGGCATTTCATAAGGCCACATTAGATATCTTTCATTGTATCTCTTTTTCTTTCTCTTGTTCCATATTACTTCACTATCTAGAAAATACTTTTCTTACCTCTCTCTAGTATCATAAATCATTTTTAGAAGAGCCATCTAAGTTCCTGTAATACTGGATAAAGTGCAACATTTGGTGAGGGGCTGGGCTTCCTTAAGTACCCTATTAGTCCCCAGCCTGAAGGCTTTATCTTGCACAGCAATGAGGGGGGGGGGTGTAAGATGAGAAGGAGTCTTTTTTTAGCCTCAGAAAGAGTTATTAGTGGGATACCTGTCCTTTCTGCATTTGAATTTGGTGTCAACAGCTAAATTATTCAGATAGAAACACTAGGAGAAGGAGGAGGAAGAGGAGGAGGAGGAAGAGGAGGAAGAGGAGGAGGAAGAGGAAGAGGTTATTTCCACCCCAGAAGAAGTGCTATGGAGTGTGTGGCCTTTCACATGCATTTACTAAATAATCATCATTGCAATGTAATGAGGGGGATAAGAGTGTAAGCAACATTGGCAGCTATTAGTTAAACAGAAAACTAGGTTACCACTCCAAGTGCTCAGTTAGTCTGCATTGATTTGCACTTCATGAAGGCATAGGTAGGCAAAGATGCCGCATTCTGTGCTTTGTATTTGCACATCACACATTTGACTTCAAAAGCCCATTCTATCTCCACAGCCGAGGGGTTTTCCTTCTGTCAGCACAACTGCATAATCACTGAAGTTCATTTATGTCTAAATTATGATTAGTGATATAATCATGACTCACAATTGCCACAGTTTAGGGACTTCAACTTTTTTCCCTTCCCATCTGACAGCCAGAGGATGTGCTGGAATGTGATGTACTAAGGTTGAATAATTATGCCTCAGAGAGGGCTTAGTGGGTCTTTTATTTCTGTTTCCATGATTTGCAGTTTTAATTTACTCATGAATGAGATTTACCAAAATGAACAAAAAATCCTCTGAACATAGAATTCACTATTGTGCATTTTAAAATATAAATGAGGTGGGAGCCCCTTTTCACCAAATTATAGTGAGCCTCCCTGGCCAGTAAATGGGTGCTAATCCATATTACATTACCAGACAGTGAAGGATGATGCAGTTAGACTTAAATTCATTACTGAGGAGCATAAGGTTGGGAAAGGCCAGTAAAAATCTGCAGTATAAACATTTTGCAGGAGGAAATGTTGGTAGTAACTTTGCCTATGGAAGGCATGTGTAGTGGATTTCATTTGGTAGCCTTTGCTGTCTCGAACACTCTGGGCTTTGTAACTCAGAAATTGTTAACCCAGGATTCCAAAACACACACACACACACACACACACACACACACACACACACACACACACCACAGATTTTCCTTACTGCATTATTTGGCTATGTCATACAAAATATAAATACCTGGCCTTGGTCTATTTGGTAGTTTTGCTGAAATAATCTGGTTGTCAAAGGGACTGAGAGCTCATTTGGCCAGGGTTAGCTTGCTGCTAAGTACAGAACATGCATATCTTACACTGGAGGGATTATACCAATTTTGGCAAGTTAGTGACAAGTTTTAAAAAGGAATGCCACAGTCAGGGAATTAAATGCAGATCTCCTTTGGCTAAAGATGTAAAGTAGCAGGGATCTGTAGAGAGACCAGGGAGGGAAGAAGAGAGAAAGAAGGTTGAAAGGGAGAGAAAAAGGAAGGGAGGCAGAGAGAGAGAACTGAGAATGAATATGCTTTTTTTTCTGTGCTAGCTAGAGGACCATTCCCTTTCTGCAAAGGCAGCTCAGGCCAGCAAGAATGAATACTGAGTATTGGAAGGAGAGAATTTCCTGGTCAAAGGACAGCTGCTTGATCTAATTCCTATCTGGTACTTCACTTCCCCCCTTATGTAACTTCACCATGTGACAATTTATTCATGATAACAGCAATAACTGTTTAATTATAAGATACCATCATGCATTTTACATTTAATATGGATTTTTTATATGTTTCTTCTTAGAAATTGTAGAGGGTAATTTTATAGGTGGATCAAACAAAATCCAAAGAGATTTAGAGAATTCACATCCAGGTCTGAGTAAAAATATCCATATATCATTTAAATTTTAGTTTTAGACTTCTTTTAGGTTTAATTTTATTATTTATTTGATTTTTTTAAAAAAATGATGTATCTAATTGGAAGAATAATTTGTTAAGTGAATGTTCTTCTTCAAGAACTTAGAAATAAAAATTTAAGGAATTATTTCATAAAGTTAGAAATGTGGTAACATTTCAGTTGGATTTAAATCTGTCCATCAAATATATGAAACTATTATCCAAGTACCTCTGGCATCTTTTTTAATCATTATTCATTATAATCAAACACTTCTTTTCTAATCTAAAAGCTAAAATTGTTTTGTGTATATAAAAGAAATCATAGTAGGGTAGTACAATATTATGTGGGCTAGATGGGATAATAAATGCTGTTTAATCAATTTCCATTTAGCATAGTATCTGACACCTCACAAGCATCCACTGATAGCAGCTATTATTTATTTTCTACAAATGTAGCTGTATATTGATTTGATTCACATAGAGTAGAACTTTGCTTTCTTCCCTATTGGCTTCATTGAAAGCAAAAAGAATTACCAGTCATGGACTAGGGAAAAGGCTCACTTGTTGAAGTTCATGCTGTGCAATTGTGAGTACCTAAGTTCAGGTCTCCAGTACTCTTGTGAAGGCACAGTGGCATACATTTATAATTCCCATGTGAGAAAGTGAGACAGGCAGTTCCCCTGAGCTACTTAGTGGAATCAGTGAGCTCCAGATTCAGTGGCAGACCTGGTCTCAAAAACTAAGATGAAAAGCCATTGAGGAAGGCACCCAGTGCTGACCTCTGACATTCCCATACATGCATAAAAACATCCATGTGCATATGAATGCTTGCCTACCTCTCTCTCTCTCTCTCTCTCTCTCTCTCTCTCTCTCTCTCTCTCTCTCTCATACACACACACACACACACACACACACACACACTCATCAGCCAGCACATTTTCTAACATTCAGCATAAATTTCACTTTCAAGAAAGCCTTGGGAAAATCAGAATTGTGTCTTGATTGACCTTTTCATGCAAACAAGACAAGCAGATTTATATTTTAGTGCATTATCAGGGATGTTTCCTACTCATTTATTTTACTCCATATTGAATGAGATAAGACTTGGGAAGTCAAGTATCACTTAGTCACTGTGTAATGTTTATTACCAAGATCAACAGACTTTCCCACATTCTTCTTAGTTCTATAGGTCAGTAAAGACTTCTCTTTAAAGTTCTTCCAAATTGGAAAACTGTGTATGCATTCACTATTACTTGAAATAAGATATTCAATTAAATAAAATTGAGCTCCACTATAACAGGCTGTTTATGTCATGAGCAATATGATGTCTTTAAATCATTTTCCTGTGTGATATCATAGTCAATCATGGACAGATAACACCATCCCCAAAGAAAGTCTTTAAGCAATGGGCATAAAGAACCTTACCAGGTAATAAGAAATTCCAAGAGTGGAAGAGAAATGTCCATGTGGAGAAATCTTCCCTTTGGATGAGGAGGGATTGACTGACATATGGAGACACCAGGACTAAACACCTTGTCACATCACCTGCATTAAATATTTTGTATTTAGATTTGAGATGTCAGCACAGAAGAGAACCAGATATTTTAAAAAAAGAATATCATGTATGTCGAAGGTTCACCCCACTATCCAACCCTACTCTGGTCACCTACATGGTATAGGCAATTGCCTCTGCTTCTTACTCCTGGGTTCCTCATCTGTCAAAAGTTTTTATTTGCATTGCCTTTGCCTAAAGAATTGTTTGAGGCAACTTCAGAAATAATAAAGCATCCTTTATGCTCTGCGTATATCAAATGCTTACATTGTTAGGTGAGTCAAGATTACAATGCAGCCATAAAGGCAAAGTTGGGAGGCACACAAAAACATGGAATGATATAAAATGGTATGAAAATGCTTAATTGCTCAGATGTAATTTTGTATAATGCATTAGTATGTCTAATGTTAGAAAGCATCAAAAATGATATCTAAATGACTAATAAATGGCATAAACACTATAAATGGGAAAACATGATACAGAAAGAAAATGAAGGAATTGGTATGATGTTAGAATTTGGAATAAATGAAATAGAAATTACATTAACTTAAAAAACCAGGAGCATGAGTGAGTGGATGTTCAGCAAGAACTAGTGCAAAAGACACACATACACAAGCTATGCATTAAGAGACACTAGAGCATCAGGAAAAGCCTTCCTAGGGAGCTAAAATACTAGAAAATACCATGTACAAATACATTTGGCGCTTTTCTTATGTGATGCTAATACAATGTTGCACCGTAATTCAATGGATTGAAAACATTTCATATTTGTTCATGATTCTAACAGTCTGGGCCTCAAATCAGTGTTGACCACTTCCAGTTACTACTGAACTTAGCATAGTTTGTACTCATTTGAGGGTTTTATAATAGGGAGGGAGGGAGTTGAGCTTTTTTATCTGTATGGAGAAATATGGATTTGACACTTCTCAGGGTTGTAGTTACAAGAACAGTATAAGGATAACAAAACAGGATTGGTTGAATGTCTAGCATAATGTCTAGAGTTCAATAACCAAAGGTCAAATTGTGTGTGAGATAGAACAGAAGAGGCTGTAGAACAAACACAAGCCAACATGTGAAGTTCAAGTATGTCAACTACTCTCTGGGAAGTCATTATCTGGTAGCATTTGAGAACTAAAGCAGTCTCAGTAGGCCTCTCTTTATCTGTAAAGTGAAGGTTGAAGAAACACACATAGAATCTGTCCTTGTACCTGGTGTGAAGTAGATGCACAGTGAGTTGAAGCTTTCCCCCTCAAAAAAACATACTTCATCATGACTGATATCAATAATAACCATTGTTCTTAATATTAGAAATGGTATTTGTAAATGCCAAGTAATCCCTCAACCATCTTCTCTGCTCAATAGTAAATGTAGCATATTTAAAATATACAATATGTAATACACATACACACATAACAGATTAAACAATGCATGGTTCTGAGGGTTGTGTAAGATAATGCATTCTGTGTGATAGAGGTTTACAGACTATACTGAAAGTGTGGAGGAAAAGTAGTCAGCTCTTGGTATATGTAAGCAAGGAAGAGAAAGATTTATAAAGATGAAAATATTTGAGCTGGGAAAATACATGGGATTTCAAAGTAAAGGGCAAGAGGGAAGAGTGAAACCATGAGGAAATAATAAGATGTTCATAGTACAAAGCAGAAATGTCAAAAGTGCAGTGAACTGGGCATATGGACTCAAGGGGTTGGAATAATTGACTGGAACTAAGGTTACAGTCTAACCTGTGGTCTCAATGAAGGTTTCTCAAGTGGAGACGAGATGCTGAGACTTTAGTATTTTTGTTACAAGGAGCTCAGAAAAATGATGTAATCAATTTTGTTTGCGACTTACAATGTTTGTACTTTAAATATAGGAAGCAATAGCCTAGAAACCAAAACTCCCTCTTCATTTCCTAACACCTTTATTCTCAGTGATAGAACCCACAAAATTATCTTTTTAAAACCCCAGCTAGAGCTATAGAGTGAGCCCAAGTCTCAAACAAATCTAACAAGCCACTACCACCAGCAGCAACAACAACAATCCTATTTTTCTAAATAAAGTTAGAACAATGAGGAACATTCTGAGTGGCAGACCAAATGTAGGAGTCATGTCCTAACACTTGGAACCTTGATTTTTAACCCTTGGTATTTTCATATTTAACAAATGAAAATATCTCAATTTTGTTATTGAATAATAATGATTTTATTGGTTAATTAGGTGAATGTAAAGAAGGAGAAACTACCTACATGTGTATTTGTGTTATGAAGACTAGCCTTGGGGCACACTGTCAATGCCTCCCTTGCATGAAACAGATGGTCGGCACTATCTATTATTCTACAGCACTTGTACCTAACTACACTGTGCATAAATCTTGTTTCCAGTAAATTTTCTGTTTGCTTGGGAAAACATGTTTATGAGCCTCTGAATTATAAATCCATTGTACCCTTTCAAGTTTCTATGGATAGGAGGGGATAGATAGATAGGTAGGTAGGTAGGTAGATAGATAGATAGATAGACAGACAGATAGGTAGGTAGGGAAATAGATAGGGAGATAGACAGACAGACAGATAGATGGATGATAGATAGATAGATAGATAGATAGATAGATAGATAAGTAGGTAGATAGATAGGGAGATAGGGAGATAGATAGATAGATAGATAGATACACAAGTAGATAGATAGATAGATAGCTAGAAACACATAGGTTGAAAATGTAAGTACTGTTGTTCTTTGTCCAGTTAGTCACATAAACTATATCAAAAGTTTCCTAACTTTTGCAGGCATTTGGAATCAGTCAAAGTAAATAAAATACTGAATTTTTCTCTAAGAACTTATTAATTAGTAAGAGATTATTTTTAAGATATTGGTAATTTATTAAACAATTTGATAAATATTGTAAAAAGGATAAAGAAAGTGACTTTATAAAAAGAATATCTGATTCATTTAGCAGCTGGGAGGAGAAGGGAGAAGAGAGTAGGTACCCTTAGAATGACTGGACCATACCTTGATGTTAAGTATTAGCTTGGAAGATTTGCACTGATTAAATAGAGGTAAAATGGAGCAGTGGTCATTGGAAGCAGCATCTGCAAAGGCAAAGCTACGAAAGACAGGCAGCCATGAGTTCAGTGGGTGTCACAAGGGTAATATGACAACTAGAGAGTGGAGTGTGAAGACAAGGTCAAGATGGCATTGTGTTCATGAAGTATGTCGTCAGTAATGACAACATTGGATAAATAATGCCAGAGAAGACTGCCTCATGCCACTATGTGTCCTAAAGGTCTCCATTTGAGACCCAGGAGGGTCTGGTGTTTGATCATTCACATCAATAGAAACAAGCCAGTCAAGTAAATGTTTGTGACTGTAGTCTAGCTATGCTCCATTTGGCTGAGATCACTAAGCATTTTCCAGTGTTGTCTCTGGATCCAGGTGGTTTCCCAGAAGCTTGTGAAGAAACTTGGGTATAGATTACAGAGTTTAATCTCCTTATGCTAGTCTCCTCTACTTTAGAAAAACAGCCAGAAACCTATTGGCCTGCCCTGGGTTTTGCAATATCTTAGATATCATCTAATTTACTTTGTTATTGAACATTGCCTTTTTTATTTTGTTGTTTCCATCTTAGGTAATTTTAAGAATCACTTTAAAGAAAGATAAGCATGCAGAGTTTGCGGGGGGGGGGTGGATCTTTCAGTCATAAGAAATAGTCTGAGTGCATCATAACTACTCTTTATTAGCAGGATTGGGCTGTTAATAAGAGTATTCAGGCTTTGGGGCTGATTACATTTGCATGAAGGAGCCATCAGATGGCAGGGCAGAGATTATCCATGGTTATGAAGGAGATAGCCTACAAATGTCTTTGCCTTCTGGTCTGGGAAAGGTGACACTTTTGTCACAGCAGATGCCGAATGCATCCTTAGCTCTGTCCAATATTTCATGCCCAGTGGCTAAAGGATTTGGCAGTAGGAAATGAGGCTTGTGACTTTCAGTTCAGTTTTCCAGAGCCAGGTTTTGCTGGCTTTGCAACACATTTGGCAGTGATGTCAGAGCTGGAATAAACACATTTACTGGAGGATATGAGTCAACATATTTCCATTCTGCTCCTCCTTTCTCTGTCCTCACTACATACACTGCTACCTTTTACCCTCACTAAAAATAATCCAGATGGCAGCACTTACTGAGTGAGCCCAGATCTTTCCTCTGAGGTTGAGAGTAACAATAAATGACTTCTAGGGCTCTAGAAACCAATGCACAAAAAAATCATATCTACAGAAGGTGTTTGTTTCCTTTTCCCAATGTTTGTTTGTCCATTCACAAACAAAAGCTAATGAAAGGATGCTTCTTGTGAGGTAGGCAATGATCCAGGCATGTGGTATAATGTAGCAAACAAAAATCTTGCTCTTGGTCCCTGTAGAATATACATGTAAATGAGAGATATACAAACATTATGGTTTACATTTCCCATTGCCTAGCCTGGTGATTGTCATTTAGAAGATTCTCAATAACCAACAAATCGGTTACTATATAAATAAATAGAAAGGAGTGATTTAGAATTCTTTACTTCATATGAGAACAAGAGACAAGAACTAACACTGTAGGGAAATCAAGCACTCATGACTCATGTCAGCTTTTTTTTTTTTTTTTTTTTTGCTTCGCTACAGGTAGATTTTCCAATGTGCAAGACTCTGAGACAAAAAGAGCAACCTGTTGGATAGTTTACTGTTTCTTTCTCAACTTGAACTTAGCGGTTTTCTGGACAAACCACCCTTATTTGAGATAGGCATTCACATTTGCTTTAATGTATTCTAGCTCTTTTGTGTTCTCAGCACCATAGTAAAGACATGAACTCCTGAATTCATGGATTCAGTGTTGTTCATTTATTTGAGGCTTCTCTGTCCGTGAGCATATTGTATGATATGCCATAGTTTCTGTCATGGGAGAAAACAGTCCATCTGGGTGCTCACTGTCCTTCAGTTAGAACTCTACTAGATTATTCAAAGAAAGGTCCCTTTCCTTGAGTCTTGATACAGAGAATTGCAGAAAATGACTCTAATGGTTATGGTATTTCCAGATTTATGGTTTTATAAAAAAAAAGGCATTTGTCATGTTATTTCCACATTGCATGTTTAAATACCTGATAAAAGTAACCTAAGGAGGGAGAGGTTTATTCTGGCTCATCGTTCTGGGACATGGTCCATCCTAGCTGGAATGCCACAGAAACAGGAGTGTGAGGCAGCTGGTCACATTACATCTGCAGCCAAAAACCAGAGAGCAGGGAATGCTGTGCCCCTCTTGCTTGAGTTCAACCAACAGACCAGTGCTGTCCTTATTCAGTGTTAGACTTTCCCACCTCAATTAACCCAGTCTTTAAATGCTCCTACACACACATACCCTCATGACATGTATTCTCTGACTTTTTGTAAAGAAGAATGACTACTTCTTACCAGAAATAAGAGCTGGCAAGAGCCTTGGAACTGAAGTAACAGAATAGAGGTTCTGTTTGGGGCAGGCATTCTCCTCCTACTCTGACTGACCTTAGCAAGTATGTGGAAATGGATCACTTGGATAATTCCTGTTTTGTTTCCTTGCTATTTTAATTATAGGGAAGGGAGTAGGTTAGAGACAAAATGTTATTTTTGTTAGCTTCTGATTCCAGTAGTACAGTGTAATATTTGAAAATTACACTGCTGGTCAGGGTGTAAAGTATCTGAGGGCATTCTTGTTCCATTGCTTACCCTGGGTATGAATAATGATGTATTGCATGCCATTTAGTTAATCATAATAACCCAGCTCTCAGCTGCTGTGACTTAAACCCCTGTAGAATAAAGTACAAAGTGAAAAAGTCATTTTGTCCATATATGTAACCAGTGTCTTCCCTGGTTTCCCTTTTGGAGAAGTTCTTTTTGGCTTTTAGTTTATATTAGTGCAATGGTGTGCCTAAATGACAGCTGCTTTTAGTCTTGGAGATATGAGTGGTTGTGGTCTTTGTTGTTCCTTCTTTTGCTTTTGAAGTTGCTGGGGCTGCAGTTTGTGTCAAATGAAGTGCTGTATTGAGCTACAATTACAGGTAAGACATGTCAAGTGAACTAATGGGTCAATGCTGTACTAACAGCTACTATTTGGGCTAATTGTGTATTCAAATGAGAAGCTCTTCATTCTCTTGCTTGCAAGAGAGGGATTACAGAAGTGTTTTTCAGCCATACACCTGATTGACCTCATGACTCACTGGATTTATTTTAGTATACATAGTATAAGAGTGCCAAAAATTTAGGAAAAAATATTTGTCCCCCTATAGACAGAATTTTTATTTACCAAACTTGGAAGTTACAACTTTACAATCTTAATATACATGTGCCTTTAAAAACTTTATATATCTAGTATTTCTCCCATGTGGCTTCTTTACAGGAAATCTTGGAATCAGGTAAATCCCAACGTAAGTAACATAACACTTAGAAGCTTCTTGCTCACATAAATTGTCCAGCTGGCATCAACACATATGTGAGGCAGCTTGGGGTGCCCTAGCTTAGCATTGCACCCAGCAGGAAAGAGTCAAATGTTTGCAAAAAGTTAATGCCTGAGTTTGAGTTTTATTGTTGTGAAGAGATATCATTACCATAGCAACTCATAAAATAAAACATTTAATTAGGGCTGGCTTGCAGTTCAGAGGTTTAGTCCATTCTCTCCTATGGCATGAAGCATGGCAGCATACAGGCAGACATGTTGCTAGAAGGAGAGCTGACAGTTCTACATCTGGACTGTCACTCAGTAGGAAGAGAGGATTACACTGGGCTTAGGCTTCTAAAGTCTCAAAGCCCACTCCCAGTGACATACCTCCTCCAACAAGGCCACAACTTCCAATTGTGCTACTCCCTATGAGTCCATGGAATCCATTTTTATTCAAATCAACACAGTTAGCTAATGATCATTTTTTGTTATATTTTATAATAATTTATGCATTGAAAACAGTGTCTTTTAATAATTATTTTCTATTATTTGGTGACATGTTGTTTCTAGTTTATACCACTTTTTGCTAGCTTTTTATATCTATAGATAATTAGTTCTGTTAAATTAGCTCTCTAAAATGAGCCTAACAAATTATAATTTCTCACACATGAAATTCCATCTGGTTTCCTCGAGATATCCTGATGTGTAAACTGTTAAGGTTCACGGTATGCAGAATTTGCTGAAAGTGTATATGATACGTTGAATTCTCATAGTTCATTTTAACAAGGGTAACCTCTGCTTTGAACATTACTTAACCAAAACTGAATAGCTCTGGCATTCAGATGTTACTGTAATTCACAAGTCAGACCCAGAACAGAAAGCTATACATGAGAGTACATGCCTCCCTTAATCTAGAAGTTCAAGAGTTGGGTAATATTCCTGGTACATATTTTTATCAAGTTTCAGAGGGCAAGAAACAAGCTGGTTTGTTAATCCATTCTTCAGCTGAGGGGCATCTAGGTTGTTTCCAGTTTCTTGCTATTACACCCTTGCTGGGGAGGAGATAAAGAGATGTGGAGAAGACAGAGTGACTCGAAGGAGTGGGAGGGGGAAGGAAACTTGAACAAGGATATACACGGATAAAAAATATGACTTTATTCATAATAAAAAAGAAATAAACTGGTTTGCAGAAAATATTATTATTTGCAGAAGGGAGTTAACACCTGACATAATTACCATTAGGCTGCTCTCGCTGTGTGTTGACATCAGTCAATCACCATCGCTTCGATTCTTAGTGTTCTTTTAAGTTGGGATCCTATTCTACCTAACTTGGGCACTGTACAGTACTAAGAGGATTTTGCAGAAAGTTTTCTTTGATGCTTAGTTTCTCAGGTTCTTGAAAAGCCAAAGTAGCAATGTTTAGAGTATAAAAGACTCCCCCCCCACTCTTTCTCTCTCTCTCTTGTGTGTGTGCGTGTTGGTATGTATGAAGGAGAGCTTGTGCATGCCATGCCACACATTCAGTAGAGATGAGAGGACAATCTGGAGTATCAGTCTTTACCTTCTACTTTGTTTATATTGAGTCTTTTATTGCTTTTCTGCTCCATGTGCCAGGCTAGCTGGCCTGCAAACTTCAGATGATTCTCCTTGCCTCCACCTCACATCTCCCCATGGGAATGCTAGCATTATTGACGTGTATTTCTTGACCAGACTTGTGGCTCTAGAGATTTGAACCTATGTTCTTGTTCTTGTGTAGCAAACACTTTTACCCATGAGGCCATTTCCTCAGCCCCAGGCAGAACCATAAGAATGTAAAAGTAGCAAGATACTTTAGGTAGGAAAGCATGAGATGGGAATTGTAAGAGAATAGTCCAAAATGGATTTGTAGAATGGTGACATTGTAGCCTCTTAGCAAGACCCTGGGGAATAATGAAAGGGTATACACTACTGCTATACAAAAATATTTGTTGGAAACCTTGTATTCTTTTTTTTTTTTCTAATTCACTCTCAACTCTGATAATATTGTGTGACCTTATCTCTGGGTAAGTCTCACGATCTCATTTGTGAACTGGAGCTGATAACATCAGTCTGTGATGTTAAGAGAAATTGTCATTTAAAAATGTAGCATGCAGCTTGAGCTATAGACCGCACTTGGTACATGGTAGGTTTAGCTAATTGTTATGGTGAAAGCTCAGAGAACAAAAGACACATTGGATAAAATTAAGAATTTGGTAATATTATGTAAAACATGGGGATTAAATGAGCCAATGCATGTGAAAGTGTTTAGCACAATGCCTGTGCATAGCACATAATCAGTTAAGGTTGGTTGAATTCCATTCACTTAGGGAAGCTAGGACATTTGGAATATTTTAAAGGTAAGAAAAGGAAGGCAGTTATAGTAGTTCCTAGAATGATCATCAGAGTCAGTTTACTGGGTCTAACCCATATTTCTCTTTATTTCTGTTTAGTTAATGGACACATTTTCAGTTTTAACTGTGCTTTACACTTATCAACATTTCTACTGTGTGTGGTCTTGTGTCACCCTATACAAATCTGACTTTGACAGGAATGCATAAGGAGAATCCTGATTCAAAGGTTTTATTTACTGTTTTAGTAGTAGTAGCAGTAGTAGTAGTAAATGTTGACATGTCGACTGGCAATAAAGAAATTAAGTATCACATGCCAATCCATTTTAATAGAAAGTAGAATACTTGACCCCATGTGCTTCAAGACTGTCACTCATTTTTACTACAAACTGACTGCTTTATCTTTGTTCGTGTCTCGGTCTTGCTGGCTTTCTCTACATATTAATTTGTGCACATGGCAACCTTAGCCATGTTTTCTTCAATCGGTTTGCAAATGAAAACATAGTTTGATTTGTGTTTAATATTCACTTGGGAGAAGGATTTTTAAAATGATAATTAAATGCTGGGCTAGTGCTGGCATTGTGACATGGTTCATTTTTAAATATTAGGTCTGAAAGATTTAGCAAAAAGCCATAAAAGGAAAACCAACAAGAAATAGGACGGATGATAAATGCTGCCTGTGTTGATGTTAAGTAAAGACAAGTAAACTGTGGCCTAAGTAGTTCTCTAGGGAGCCTGTTTTAGAGATTTTTCTGAACATGTAGGCTTTGTGTGAGATTTTTTTCCTCCAATCACATTGGCAGAGGCTGGATTACAACTGAGAATGCAGAGACTAATGGACTGTTGTGACTAATCCACTAAGCCTCTACTCCAGTTTCCCTTAAATTGATTGAACCTAGGGAAGCTGAAGAGAGACCCACACCAACTATCCTGGTGTTAGATCTGCATAATGTAATGAGTTCCAAGAGCTTTAAAGGACATGCAAGTGAGGACCACGGAATACTCATAGGGTATCATCACCTGGTAATGCATTCTCTTAGCAATTATTTACTAAATCTCTTCGTTTTATTTCATTATATTAATTTTATAAAGAATGGTTTTCACATGCATAAATCTAAAATTAATAGTACTGGGGATGGGAAGGTGGTTCAATAGTGAAGAGTATTATTTCTCTTGAAAAGGAAGCAAACTTTGGCTTCCAGCACTTACCTCAGGTGGTTCAAAATGACCTGTAACCCAGCTTCGGGGGTATCTATCTGATACCTCTGGTTTCTATAAGGACCTGCACTCATATGCATAAACCCCCTATATACATGCACTTTATTAAAAACAAAAAATAATTCTTTACTAGTATTAATATAAAGCAAGTTTAAATAACTTTTTAAAAAGTGTTATTACCAACCTTGCTACTATGAATATTTTGGGCCATTTTCAAAATTGTGTGAGATAAATATATTGTGTATGTTCAATAAAATCACACCCACCTAAAATGCAGATTAAAACAGTATGAAATATATTATATGCACATATAGGATATAACACTGATAAAATAATAAATTTATGCTAACATGTTGTGCTTCAGTTGGATAAAGCATGATGAAACTATAAATTTAAAATATTTTAAAAATAGACAATAAAATTATTATTAATGGATGTGAATCTGTGTGTGCAAGAAGTGTGTGAGGAGAATATTTGTGCCATGCCCCCACTGTGGAGGTCAATAGACAACCTGTGAAGTTAATTCTTTCTTTCTACCTTTGTATGGCTAGGTTCCAAGCATTGAATTCAAGTCCCTAAGCTGATGTAGTGAGCACCTTTGACCACTGAACCATCTGCCTGTTCCTAAAATCTTTTATTTTTAATCCTGTACTCTTAAAAATAATTAGTAGAGCTATACAAGTATATAAAATATGATTATATTAGAGACTTTGACTAGGAGAAATATAATTTGGAGAGACATTATTTAGAAATGAATTTTTTAAATGCTTTGTTTATGCATACACATAAATATGTTGCAGTGGACAGAAAAGCCATATCATTTGTACCTAGAATGATTTTGCATTAGGATTATGCCTACATTGTGCCTGTAGAAGCTGTCAGGCATTGGGGAAGCTAATTTCTGCATCATCTTAGTTTTGTAATCTATAAAATGGGGTTAAAATAAGTGCTTTGTTAAGTTGTTTTTCATGAGTGTTAAAGGAGCTATGAGATAAGGTGCTTAAACCATGACCAGATGGATCATAGGTTATACATGTGTCTGGTTCATAGCTTCACAGTACAGTGAACATGCACCCACACCTTCTCTGAAAGGTTCTGGAGGGTTCTCTGATTAAATTATAGGAACCACATTTCTAGAATATTTTAGCTTCTTCCCATGCCACCAAAATAAGTAGATGATGGATAGATGATAGATAGGCAGTTAGATGATAGATAGATAGATGATAGATTGATAGACAGACTGATAGACACATGATACACAATAGAAAAGAAGACAAGAGCAAAGGAAAAGCACTTACATTCTCATGACAGCATCAACTTTCCTCCAGTATGCCACTCACCATTCTGTGAAAGACACCCAACTCTGCTTATTCTGGATTGTGTTGTTGTTGTTTATCTTTGGACACACCTGAATCTCACATGGACTAGCCCACACATTCTCCATTGCCATCCAAAGTCTCTTTCTCTCTAAGAGTAGTGACTTCTACCTACTCAAGGCCCTATTGGTCTTCCCATTTCTAGTAAGCCCACCATTTGTCTTTCTGCCTGTGAGAGATGAAAGTTCATCCTGATCAGTTTTTATCTAAGGTTCATATGTTTCTTCTCCAAACTCCAAGTGGAGCCTGATGATTGAAATTCCTTCTCAGTTCACAACTATGCCTTCTCCTACATCCTTCCAACACTACCAGCTTTCTAAGTTGCTAATTTTCCCCAACACAACAAATTCTTTGTAAAAATACTATATCACTTGAGCTTATCAATAAATAACCTGGACCACTACCTTGATAGTGGAGTTATGACATTGCAGTTAAGTTCTTATACCATTAAACAGAATTGAGAAGTTGCAACATTGACCATATTGTCTACAGAGCTCAAAAGCCCTTGACAGAAAAGGTTTGCAAATTCCCCTTACCTGTAGTTGTTACAGAATCCATTTGAAGCTTGAAATATTGAAGGGTTGCAGTATATTTTAGTGGGGAGTCTATGGAAGAGATGATCAGTTTATGGCTACTAGAGTGTCTGGTAGAGGCTGTTTACATCATGATAGATCAAGAAACAGTGTGATAGGAATCAGGGACTGAGTAAAACTTTCAAAGGTCTGCACTTAATAGACTATCTGGTCTAGCTAGGTTCCTCCTAGCAATTCTACAACCTCTTGAAATGGAGTCAGTTAGGGAAGAAACCTGCAAAATATGAGCCTAAAAAGAACATTTCAGATTCAAACTGTAACAGTAGTTGATCCAAATGCTTCCAGGACATGTAAGGGAAAACCCAATACCTGGATAGTCCATTTTCTTCAATAAAGTATTGGTTAAGTTTTAGATGAAATATTCAAACTTTGTAACTCTTTTCTATGTTTTGAGAGCCTCAGAATGCCATTATTGTCTGCCTCCTTTGGCAACTTTAACCTCTCAAGAGCAAACTAGCATCAGAAATCCAAAAGAGATCTTTCTGTTGTCTTATATCTAGATGACTGCTTTGTGACTGAAGGAGCTTGGGGTTGCTCAGGTCCTGCCCCCAGCAAACATTCTAGTGGGATTCAACTGTTCCAGAGTGATTTTTTTTCTTGGGATGCCAGATTGGCAGGGGGCAGCAGGCTTTCTGAAACTATTGTAGTGCTGTTAACTTAAAAAAAAAAAAAAAGAAAAAGAAAGGAAAGGAAAAGGAAAGAAAAAAAGAAAGAAAGAAACAAACAAACAAACAAAAACCTGGTCTTTTGACAGTGGAGGTCAGACCACATTCAGAAATAGGAAAGTAAGCTAGAGAATAAACGTTTTTTGAAATAATAGCCTGAAAATCAAACCTTTCCCCTGGTGACCAAGACAGACCAGACTTACAGTCCAGGCCATGAGCAGCCTCTTACACTGAATCAGGAGAATGAGCTTTCCAGGGCTTTGGGTAATGGTTGTGGCTCTTCCTGAACACGTAGTGAGAATAGAAGTCAAGTAATGGTGGCTTGAGCTAACTATGGAGGGAATGGGTTCTGGCAGAAACTCTCAGCAGCCAGTGCCCCCGCCCTTTTAGTCTTGAGTGTGCACTGAAATCTTAAAGCAAAAGAGCTTTTATATCAAAAGCAGAAGATGCCAGATGAGAGACTGATAGCTAGAGCCAGCCCATGTGGCCTACTTCCCAAGAAGGAATGAGAGATACTTCATTCCAACATGTTTTTGTAAAATTTAACTGGCAAAAACTACTTATTGACACATAAAATTTATAAGACAAAATTTTGGAACATAACTAAAAATTTACTGTAACGAACGTATATTTATTTATGTATTGTCTCTTATCAATGGCTACTCTGACAATGAGCTACAATGAAAGAACCAAGTATTTCTGAAGGAGCTCATGGGTGGAAAAGTCAGGTCCTTCACAGAAGAATATTTGCAAACATTTACTCTAGAGAGTATATAGTGATTAAAAACAGTTGTACAGAAGGATACTATAAATAAAGTAAAATGGGACTATTTCGTCTTCTGTTTGAGAAGCTTGGAAAAGGAGTATGTTCCCTAAGTCACCATCACTACAGGATATAGAACATTCTATCAGTCCTAGATTCTCCTGTTCTTTTGTACTTCTTTTTCTTTTTGTATTCTTGCTCTATGGCAGTCAATATCCCTATGTCTGTCACTAGAAACAGTTTTTAGTGTTCATTTACCAAGCCTTTCAGAAGGCTGGGGACTGCTGAGGGAGGATTATGAGAAGTATGAAAACACAAAGTTGATGTTATGCTTCCATTGGATAATTTCTCAATTCATTCCTAACAGCGGCTCCCAATAGCCACTTTTCTGTAATAGTAGAAGCTAACAGACACCGGATGAAGCACTCTCTACTTATATCATTAAATCCTTTAACCCTCTGAGGCAGCTCTAACTCATAATCCACTTTGACTATTAAAGAACACACATTCATTTAAATGCCCCTGGAAGCCATATAGTTTGCACTCTGAGTAATTAAAGACTAAGTCCAAGACTGCACTCTGCACTCCTTACAAGGTGGAAGGCTCTGAGTAAGTGACCTTCTTCTGCACCACAGCAGCTTTCTATTTTGCAAACTGGAAATAAAAAATAATAATAACTGGTTGAGGGAACTCAGGGGTAGTAGTGGCTCAATTAGCAAAGCACTTGCTTTGCAAGCAGAAGGACCTGATTTTGAGTCTCAGAACCCATGTAAAAATGTCAGACATGAGAAGCAGACACTTGTAATTCAAGTGCTGGGGAAGTGGAAACAGATTTATGGACATTGCTGACCAACTATCCTACTTGGTGAGTTCCAGGTCAATGAAGGATCCTAAATGAAAAGTAAAGTATTCGAATGACATTCCTAAGGAACTACACTCAAGGTTGATGTCTGGCCTCTACACTTACGTACATGCACCTTTCTATGTGCATCCCCCATATATGCATATTCACATACTTAAAATATAAATAAATAGCCAGTTCATTGATGTTTAGAAGAGAGATGCCTAGATTAATTTTAAAAAAGGAATGTATCTTTCAAAGGTTATGCTAAGATTTGAACTCTGTCCTATCTGAATCTACAGTCTGAGCTTTGTCACTATGTCACAATTGATCTCATGTTTTCTACAAGTTGACTTGTGGGAGCATCAACATTTTATAGAAGAATCAATCTCAAAGAGGTTAAGTAACTGGGTTATTCGTTCAACTACTGACTTCTGGAAACAGAGTTTGAGTCAAGCTCTTTTGAAAACAGTTGTGTGCTTATTTATTTGGCAGTTTCATACATGTATTTAATGAAGTTTAGTCATGTTTTTACCAGTGTTAGCCACTCACAAGTCTATTGAAGCTTTTCTTTTTCCCCACATAATTTTCCTCTTACATTTAATGCTTTCTGAGTGTGATACACAGAGTTTAATTAGGGTTGATGGCATAAGCATAGGTGGAGGTATTTACTGGATGGAGTATGGTTGACTTTTCAGTGGCTACACCACTGAGGAAAGTAATACCTCCTTCTCCAGTAAGCACTAACTGCCAGAAGTCCCCCTGGAAGAGATAGGACCTCATGAGCTCCTCTTCCTTTGAACCAAATTCTTGAACAAGTGAAAAGCATAGCATAGGTTGAAATACATTGCTTAAAAGAGTCACGTGGTCCTACAAGTGGGGGATCTTATAGCTATCTGTGAGTTCTAAACAATTCAGGAGTGAGTATGGCAGAGGCAACAAAATAGTGTAAGCTTTTGCTTTCTAAATTACTGGATGTCCCAAGTCTATGTTATTTTCTATAAACAACTAGTGGTTGTAACAAGTCTTCAAAATACACTGGGCAAGGGCACATCTGTCTTAATCAACATCAATAATGATAATAATAAAAAACCTCCTTAGTTTTCCACAAACAGTATTCTGCCTGCATTTATCTGTTTAGACTGAGATGAAAATGAACATCTTCAAAGAGAGTCCCTTGGAATATTCTCTTTCCTTCCTTTCTGGTATACTTAACACTACACGGATTGGTGTAGTCTACCCAATGTTAGTATAAATGGCTTCACTGTATGTCTTTATAGTCTTTTTACTAACTGTATGACTCCTATATGCTCCCTCACAATATTGTTTATGATCCAATTTTCTGAGTATATTCCATTGGCCCCTCTATAGATAAAAGAAAGGAGATTATGTATATAGGAACTGTGATTAACAAAACCTCTTCAAGTTGAGTATAGGTAGAAAGTCAGTGTTGGGGTAGCCTTTATGCTCAGTACCCTGCTAGTTATCCTTGAAGGAGGGGGCAAGAGGGTGCAGAGAGCAAGGACACAGCCTCTGAGGACAGTTTAAACAAGCAAGTACAATTTTATTATGAAGGAGAAAACCTTAAATACTCATTCCAGATGTTCCTCCCAGCCAGGAGAAGAGCTTTGATTTGCTGGCTTCTGTTGCTGTGGGCAGTGGTCTCCTGCTGGTCTAGGTGACCTTGTATCAAGACTCTGCCCTCATCAAAGTCCTATGCAGACCCAGGTTGGCTTATGCGGAAGTGCTTAGGAGCACATGTCTTAAGACATTAGTTATCATCAGTTTGTACTGGCTGAGGCCAAGTTGGTCTCCAGAGAATTAGAAGCCTCTATGGCCCATACATTCTACAGAAATTAAATTTATTATGCCATTTGAGATGAATCTAAGGGAGGTCCAAAGTATGGAAATTAGAGGTTGGAAGTTACTACTTTAGAAAGACTTTAGCTCCTAAGCAGGAAAAACTAGATTTTCTTGCTAATTAGACCTGGTTACTGGAGCCCCTGATGGTCAGAAAGCTAGATACTTCTGCTACCAGCATCTCCAGAAAATGGATTCTGTCCAGTTATGCATGCTTCCTCACATTGTCATTTGAGAATGAAAATGCTAGCAGGGCCAGAAATAAAGAAAGTTCCATTCAGGATCCCAGAAAGTGGGATAGGACACAAATGTCAAGAAAATATTCTATAAATAGTAGGTTGGCTGGGTCATGACTTATCAAAGATATCTACAATCTAATGCCAGGATCCCTTGAACATGCAATGTTAGATGGTAACAGGAACTTTAGAGCATAATTAGGAAGATTAAAAATCATCTGAGTAAACTAGATGTGATCACAAGTGCAATTATAATGGAGAAGCAAGAAATTCAGATTCGGGAAAAGAGTTGTGGAGGAGGGTAAAGGTAAGGTCTAAATGGTGTTGGTGTATTTTAAAGATGAAGGAAGGGTATTATGAGTCATGAACACCAAAGGTCTCCAGTACCTGAGAAAGGCCAGGAAATGGTGTTGCCTATGGCCTCCAAAAGGAACTTTGGACTGCTGATTGGTTTTAGCCTGTAAGATTTGGTTCAGGCTTTTGAGCTGTGGACCTACTTGGAAGCTGACTTATTTGAATCCATTAAATGTGTAGTAATTTCTTTTTAAACCTATTTTTATTTATTCATTGAGAATGAAATATGTGTATAAACATAACATACTTTAATCATATTTGCTTCCCACTCTTTTCCCCAATTCCTCCTGAATCCTCCCTCCCACTTTCACATCTTATTGATGGCTTTAAGTAAGCACATGTCAACCTCCCTGTTATCAGTGAGTTCTGTAGGTGCTCTCATCAGCAATGGGGCCTTACCATCAGCTTCAAATAACTATCAGTAGCCACGGTAATAGCCTGGGTTGTTTAGAATGTCCATGGGACTCCTCTGGATAAAACTTAATTAAATATAATACATTTCTGTACTGGAAGATTCATTTAGTTATGAGAGATGATCATTGGGCTGCTCTCTTCTGCACCCTTTCTTGAACATTTAGGAAGTGGGGTATGATATTGATGTCCCATTTATGGCTGAGAATTCCACAGATACGAGTGCTTTGTGTTTTGACCAGTTGTAAATCTCTGTAATTTCTCCCAGTGTCAATAGAAGACCAGTACACATAGAAGAGGCTATTAAAATGTGAGAAGAAGCCAAAAAATATGACTAGTTTTTAGAACAATAACACCAAAAAAAAGCTGGAATCCTCTTCCATGTCCAGTTCTCCAGATATACCTATATACAGTATAAGTGCTCTCAGACTTTTGGACTAAGGTGAATGAGCAAGCTTTGCAATACTGCTTGTGTTTGTTCAGTTTTTGTTTGTTATTAGTCACTTGACTATTTATTAAATAAATTCTCTATTTTTTATGTAGATATTTACTGGATTTGAGTGCCAAGCACAGGGACAGCTTTTGTAGTTTCAAAGAAAAATGCCTAGTAAGAGTTAAAAGCAAAAATGTCAATACACTATGTCTAGATTTTAAGTTACCACTGTTTATGAAATCACACACATGCACACACACACACACATACATAGAGACAGACAGAGACACACACACACAGAGAGAGAGAGAGAGAGAGAGAGAGAGAGAGAGAGAGAGAGAGAGAGAGAGAGAGAGAGGAGAGAGCGAAAACCCTGGGACGTATCCTGAATATCCTGAAGAGGATAGATGGACAGATGAGCTGTTGGGATCAAGATGAGTACAAAAGTGCACCAACCGTTTATACTTGAAGGCACTTTGGAGCGGACACTTGGAAACTGAATATGCAGTATAGCAGAAGTCAACAGAAGGATTAAAATAATGATTAATATTTTAAATAGTCTTTATCTTGTTAATCCCATGTGTGAAAAATTCTAATTCTCCTTTAACAGGTGAAAACATTTCTGGCTTAGAAATTATGAATACTTTCATGTGGATGTGTAGAAAGCTATATTTTGGGTCATGGGACATCTACCTCATGGCTTCACACACTTAACCACCCTGATTACCTGCCTGGCATATCTGATACTAAGGAATAAAGATAGATATGTATAAGAAACAGTCTCCATGTAGTGGATGAATTTACAGTTTCCATAGGTAAAAATGAGCTATAGACATACTATGCATTGTGTGGCTTTTCATGTAGATTAACTTGAATGAGGAATTCTTTCATTTGGATATGCTTTACAATTTGTCTGGTCAATGATTATTATTTCACAAAGAAAATGGGAACCACTCTTCAGTTACTTGTATAATTCTAGATAATGTCAAGGAGTCTTTTTTTTTCTTTTTACTTATTTAATAAGAAATATTCATGAGACTAGATCTTCTGTCTCTCCTCTTATTCATTCATAGTTGTGCCAGTACTTTGATTAAAGGTGTCCTTTACATCAACCCCTGTGATGTCTTTAGAGAAACCATATCAATCAAGGGAGGAGGGGCAAAGATGATCCTCTAAGACTCGTTCTAGTCTGTGAGTCTGTTCCCCCACAATGGCTCATTAACCACACAGAAAGAGCTGGCTGGATTGAGAACACTGCCATTAGAAAATCACTATGACTGCCTGCTTGAGCTGTTTGCATGCACACAATTCCTAGGCCACTGAGCCCAGGGTTGCATCTTGTGCGAATGGCACTCAAGTGTTCCGCTCGTTGGGTTTCAGGAGCAGCTATCTGTATAATTCGTACTCAGCAGTCCTGTTGACAGATGGTGAAAGTTGCTCATTAAATCAGAATCTTCCCCACTCCAAGGGCCTCAGGCATCTTAGGAGACAGAGTTGGTGGTATTTTCTAATGCTGAATAGTCTACAGCTCAAGAGCACAAAGATAAATATTCTTTCCATCGTGCATCCACTAACTTAAGCCTTACCTAGCCCTTTCCCTTCCTGTTGACAGGGAACATTTAGAAAAGTGAAGTGAAGTGCTTTTAGGCATCAACTCCTCCATCCATCACGTTCTCTTGTAATACAACAACCTAGCTCCCCTCACATGTTTTGAAACATCTTCAAGAAGTGTATTATGTCAGTGATGTACAGTGTTCTGATCCACACTCCCTCTGTAAAGACCTTAGTTCATCATAATTTTCCTTTTGAAGCAGTTTTAAGCAAAGTTTATTTCTCTGGAGATTCAATTGAAGGAAAAGTCTTTGCAAAGATGAGGGCTGATACAAAGACAAGATGGCTGCAGCATAGGTAAGTTTTGTGGATAAAAACTATGTCAATGAGCTTTATATTTCTCCTAAGAGCCATGGAAATCTATTAGTAGCAGGTTACATGGACTCATGCTTTTATTGGCTTTTATTGGCTGTGAAGAAATGACTGCAGGTATGAAGGAAGAGGATACTGGTGACAGACTTTTGGAATGCTCTGGTTAAAGATGGAGACCATCTGATGAATGAAATGAATCAGAACCCTGTTTTGTGTGAGAGACTCTGTAGGCCCTTGGACCTCAACTTTAGGCATTATTCCTGCTTCTGCCCCTTAAGTGCTGGGTTACAGACATGTACCACTAAGCCTGACTCAGAATTAAGAGTTGTAAGTCATGATCAAAAGACCCTAGTGGATTGCATATGGCAAGGATAAAATGAAGCCTGGGTTCTGGTCTATGAATCATGTAGATGGTAGGAGTTTCCTGAGAGCGAGGGTACAGTAGAAGATGAAGCCACTGTGTCAAGAATGGACTTTGTACTGGCTCAATTCAAGAGTTAATTAGAAGAGAAACCTTGAAGGAAAGAAGGAGATGTGATGTTGTGGGTAGAATGAAAGGAAAGCATGGGAGTCCGTTTTCCAGGAAGTATATACTTAAAAATAAACTTACTCTTACCACTATCTTTGACTAATATTAATTAGCTGACATGTATTGTTTATATGTTTCTAAAACTTACATCACCCTTCACATAATAAATCACTCCTTTCAAGTTGAACATGTCAAGATTCAGAGGTACTAAACAATTCATCTGAAGTTAGAAAGCTAATGAGTGGCCAAACTAGGATTTGAATGCAAGTTTTTGTTTCTTTGTTTGGTTGGTTTGTTTGGTTTGGTGTTTCAAGATAGGTTTCTCTGTGTAGCCCTGGCTATCCTGGAAACTGCACTGTAGCCCAAATTGTTCCAAACTCAGAAAAATCCACCTGCCTTTTTCTCCCCAGTACTGGGATTAATGTACTCCCCCATCACCTGGCTGAACACAAGTTTTTTATTGCCTTTAAAGAGCAGGTCTTAACTTTTGGGGAAAGTTTTACTCTAAGTGAGAGTTGAACAGGTACAGAAGTAGAATGGTGGCATTTGATAATAGAGTACTGAGAATCCAATTGGAGGTCATTGTAAGAATACTTCTTGATAGAATGGAGGGCTGCTGGCTTTAAATTATTGATATGTATGTACATATAATTTTGGGTGCAAGTGAATAAGTTTAAAGTAGAGATAAAATAAATGAGACTGACAACATTGAAGATGAAGTGGGTACCTGGGCAATGGTATAGAAAATAGCTCTTTAAATATCGTTTTACTTTATAACCTCTGATTCTTCTGACTTGTCTGTGAGATAAAATGCAAACTCTTTGCTTGTCCCATTCCCCTAAATGATGTACCAATATACTTAGTCTCTTCTCCTGCTTTCTCCTTCCTTTGTACCCTTTAACTTTGGATCTAAACAGCCCTCCCTACTGCCTTTCTTCCTTAAATTGTCATATTCATTATTCACTTTTACTAAGAAGTTATAAACTGATCACCCACTATGTTCTAAGTACTGTTCTAAGTACTCCTATATATAAGGATGGACAGTCTTGAGAAGTAGGAGATTATTATAATGCATGGTCTATATTCATTGCCCTGTACCTTGGATATACATTATTATAAACACTGGACTAATAAAAACAGGGGCCTGGAACTCATCCTGTTGGGCTTTGTCTCAAAGAGGTGAGCTATAAACCAGTAAGAAGAAATTCTGAGTCAAGCTTTTCTAGTGAAGTGAATGTTCCTGAAAATTTGATGGCTTATTTAAAATGGAAACGTTAATTTGAACAGTGTCTAGCATGTGACAGGTTGGTTTTATTTGCTTCCTTCTTACCATATTTTGCTTTGCTTTTCCAAAATCCCAAAGCCTCTTCTGCTTCTTTCACCTCTTTGCTGATTCTCTGAATTAAACTTTTCATTGTGGACCTCTGACAGCTTCTCTCCTGCCTTGCTAACTGCTTTAAAAAAAATAGACATTTAAAAGCCTTCTGTGTGTCTCCTGCTATGCTATGGCTGTCATGCTGTGTGAATCCAGACTACCTGCCTAAAGAACAGGTACCCTATTGCTAGGACCCTGGAGCGGCAGAGGCTTGCCCTAGAAGTTGGCACCATAGGCTGGGCTGAAAAGGACAGATGGGTTTCCATTCCCTGGGGTTAGTCACCTGATGTGTGCCTGCCTGAGGCAAAGTGCATGGCACCAGCTGCTTGCTCTTGCACAGGATAAGGTGTGGACAGGGCAGTGAAGCAGCACCTTGTAGTATGGCTCAAGATTAGAGTGACACCAGCTATCCCAGGCCTTTGGTGTCACATTACCTGCATTTCAGACTTGGCCTGCTCATGGTTCTCTGGGACACTCTTGAGTCTCAGCAGACATAGAGCTGATTTAAGTCATCCCATCCTATATTTTAGGCTCTGTTCCAAGGCATCTTTGATGCTTGCTCATTGTGGTCCTAAACTTACACATGTGTCTTAAAGTTAGTCCCCTAACTCATGCCCTGGTCCTGATGAGAGTGTCTTGTGTATAATATATTGTTTTTCTGTTCTAAACTATGAATGGAACTTGTACTCTCTAGGATAAAAACAAATATCTTCTCTAAATTTGATGCCATTACCTATGACTTAACCTCATTAAAATCAGCTAGACTCAGGTTAATTCTGGAAGTCTGCTTCCCCTTTATTTGCTTTTGATGTGCTGTACATATTATGCATCAGGAAAACAGGGATGATATAGTGCTATTCATGGTAATGCCCAAGGTTTATAAGAAGGTGTTCCTTTTGGCATGAGGCACCTTAGACTTGACCCACACAGTTTCAAAACAACTCTGTGAAGAACACTTTCTGTGGCACCAAGTTTCAGTCCAGACACTCATCCTCAAAAGCCCATTTCCTAGCTTTACTGTCCTGCTTCATCTGAACCATATTGCCTGGCATGCTCAGTGTCTTTGCAGCCCCACCCACTCTTTGGTAGCATCTTGCCCTGAATCTACCTCTCCGGTGGTTTGTAGTTCTTGTGACAGTAACTGTTATTTTATTATCAGATAAAATATCCCTTTGTGAACTATATAGGACCTGATATTTTGGTACTGTAGACATTGTTCAATCATTAAGTTAATTAGCATTCATACTGCCTGCTATTACTATCTTTACCATGATGAGAACACTTGACATTAGTCTTTCAACTTTTGAGTATATATCTATCAAATAGAGTCACAATGATGTACAATTCTATCAAACTGAGTCACCATGATATACAATCCATTGAACTTATTCCAACTATTTAACTGAAAAAAAAATCATGGTCTTTGATCAATATGAACCTAACCTCCCCTCTAGTCTGACAACTATTATTCTCTTGCCTTTTAGGTTTCACATGTCAGTGAGATTAAGTGGTATCTTTTGTGTCTGATTTATTTCTCTTAATGTCATCTAGTTAATTCCTGTTATTGAAGATAATAGAAGTCTTCCTTATTTAAAGCTGGCTAGTCTTTTGTCATGTGTATAGGTCATACTTCATTCTTCTGATGATGGGCCCTGAGGGTACACTCTAGACAATTCTGCATTAACATGCAGGTGCTTCTTTAACATTCTTTTCATTTTGTTGAGATATATACATAGAGGTTAGAACACTGGATCTTATGGTCAGTCTAGCCTCAGTTGTTTGGGGGAGACTGCATACTGTTTTATATAATATTGTACTAATTTACATCTCCTAATATCTGTGAACAAGAGTCAGACTTTTCTTTGGACCATCAGCTCACAAAATAAACTCACAGATGTATTAAGTATTAAAGCTCAATCTTAGGTTGGGCTTTTTTTAACTAGCTTTTTTATAAATTTTATAAATTAAATTAACCATTTCTATTAATTTACTTTTGGCTTGTGATTTTACTACTTCATCTTCATAATGCCCAATCTGCTTTGCTCTGCATTTTCTGGCATCTCTGCCTTCTTCTTCCCAGCATCTTCTCTGCCTGGAAGTTCTGCCTATCAGTTGGCCTTTAAGCTTATTTTTAAACCAATCAAAGTGACACATCTTCACTGTGTATAAAGATTTTTCCACAACACAAGGGTTTCTTTTTTATTCTTTTTCATCAACATTTCTATGTTTTATCTGTTTTGACCATAACTATTGTATAGGAGTGAGGTGACCCTTTCTGTAGTTTTAATCTTCATTTTTCTAATGAGAAAATTTTATTGAATGTTTTTCATATCCTTATTGGATAGAGATAACTAATTGGGTCATTTTTTTATTTTAAAATTAGATTGCTTTCTTCCTATTGAGTTGTTTGATTTCCTTATATATTATGAATATAATTCCCTATCACTAGTTCCAAAATACTTACTGTGTTTACAAATATTTACTTCCTTTCTGGAGGTTTTATCTGTACTCTAATCATTTACTTGGTTGGGCAGAAGAGTGAGTAAATATTATTTTAGTCTAGCCTTTCCTGTCTTTCCAGGTCCGGATTAATTATCATTAAGCCATGCACAATTGAGTCTTGCCATGATTGTCTAGTGTACTTGCTGAGACTGAAAAGATCAGGAAGGTCAAGTTGTCTATCACACAGCTCATGAATGAATACTTACTGTGTAGTGCTTATTGAGATATGTATTATGTGCTCAGCCCTTTTCAGCACCATAAAGAGATCACATGGAAGAAGGGAGCTCAGTGGTCAAGCATGTAGATTCTAGAATGCACTTGCATACCTGCCTTGCCACACAGTATCCATGGAGTCTTGTGCAAATCATTTATCTTAGTGCCTCAGTTCTCTCACCTGAAAGGGGCGGTGATGACAACATCTGTCTTATAATGCCCTTGTGACGATCAAATGAATTGATTCATTTGAACTATTTTGCACACAGTAGTTAAATAATATTGGGGATGATGATGGTGATGATGAAGAGTATGACAGTCCAGTCTCTGCTTTTAGATGCATTTAACCTTAACCATGGAAAGAGTAAATTACATAAAACAAAATGAATCAGTATAAAATTAAATGTTTTTACAGGTAATATGAAAAAATTAATAAGCTTGGCAATAATTTTTAGGGACAATTTGGAAAGACAGACTGGCTTTTAGGATGAGTAGAGCAGACTGAAGTTAAAGCAAAGGGGAGACAGTAGTTGAGTTTTCTTGAGAAGAGGCTACACCTGTCAATAAAGTAGTGGTTGTCCTTGTTAGAGTAATTGCCATCAGGTGCTGTGATAAGCTAGAGGCAAGAAGTTTGGATGTAAGTAATATTCTTGGGGGTTTCAATTAGTCATGAGTAAAATCTGACTCACCACTGAGGACCTGACTATGTATTGGGAACTGATTCAAGAGATAATATTCAAAGTTAAAACTGGCATGAAAGCAAGGCAGTCACATGATGCTTCCCTCAATATCTGAATTAGAGTACAAAAAAAAAACCAAAACAAACAAACAAAAAAACCCATCAAGAATAAAGAAAGGAAACACACCCAGGACAAGAAAGAAGCTTGGCAAAAAAACAATAAGAAAAACTGTGGAGGTAGGGAGCAGAAAGCTTAATATGGCTTCAGTTGGTACAGAGAGGCAAATAATTTTTTATGAAGGCACCAGATATATTAATTCGTGTTGCTATAAAGATCGGTACTAGTAGAGTCCTAAGAGAATGGGCCATAAGACAGCTGGTCACTAATGACAGAGATGGGATTAGGAACTGCCTGTGTCCAGAGATTTTGATCTGGGAATTAGCTCCTGGGAAGATCCACAGTCAATCACTCATAAATCATTGTCAGATTCAGCTTAAGGATACTCAATGATATTTTATCGATTGAAAGAAATTTTCTGAGATTAAATGGTAAGTATGTCTCTTTTTCAAAGTTATTTATTGATTCCCCACTATATATGACATACTACACTATTCAAAGCTATGATAGACAAAAGTGACTCTGTTATACACCTTTCAGTTGAGAACTAACATATATGTCCTAGTCACAAATAACCAATGTAACTATTAATTGGTGTAGGGCACAGAGGAAATACAAGGAAAGAACCTTAGGAAGATGAAGGAGGGGATAATGGTTTGTAGTTGCACCCACTGGTCCATAGCTCCTGAACTACCATTAAGATCAGGTTCAAATTTCTGTTCTACTGGATAGATATTTTGACTTGGGAGAGCCTCACACTCATCTTGGATTATATCCCATGGGAAGTTAAAATCTAAGTAGTATCTGCCTTAGGATTATTTAGGAAATTAACTGATTATTCATGCAAAGTTCATGCAACTTAATACAAGTAGTTGATATTTATCCTAAAGATAAATATCTGACTTCATTGGAGTCAGAAAATATCTGCTTTCAGAAATTTAAGGGCAGCTAAAATCTTAAATAAAAAATATACAAAGCAGTATAAAATGTGAACTAATTCTAGAAAAATGAAAATGAGAACATTCTGGCTAACAATCTTCTTTCATTCTTTAGGACTTTCATACCTTAGGAGATCAGGAGAATGGATAGAGATGGCTTTAATGGGATGGGTTATGTTGAAGGAATTATAAATCGGCACTTTGCTGATGGAGAATATGTCTCCAGTACTGCTTTAATTTAAGCAGAGAAAATTTGATACCTCTGAAGCCAAAATAACAACTTTCAGTTGAACATACACTGGAAAGCACATACAACATGCAGACATTGGCAATGATCTACATGCCCACTGGTCAGGTTTGGATAAACTATAGAAGGCATATACTGCATAACATCATACAATATTGTAAAAGAATATGATCGAACTTATGTTCCTGTACAGTGAAGTCTCAAGGATACATGTCAAGAAAACAACATTCTAGAAAATATACATACCATGTTGTTTATATGAAGTCCACATTTGTTTATAATTACATATTTAAATTTCTAGAGGGGCTACATCAATAATAATAGTCATTTAAAGGACAGAGTGTTATGGGAGAAAGGAGTAGGAAAAAAGGACTTGAGTCTTTTAATGTTTCCTGAACTACTGCAAGGAAGTGTTTGCATCTTATTATATAATTGCAAACAAATACAATTTAAAATTAAAGAGGCTTGTACTTGCTCTCATTTGCCATATCATTTCTTTATTCCAAAACACCTTTCAAAATGGTAGATACTCTTTTGCAAATACAATATAGAAAAGGTTTGACTTACTTACTTAGATGTACCAGTCTTTCAGAAAGCTTGTTTCTAAAAAGTATGCTGCCTTTTATTTTCAACTTTATAAGCAGTCACGGAATTAAATTTGGTTTCTAAGTTTCATGGGAATGAGTTAATGTTCTCCCACACATCGCTGGCATTCACATATGTCCCAAATAAAATGAGCTGCATAGAAATATAAATAACATTGTGTGAGATGGACAGTCTTGCTCAGCTTGGTTACCAAAATGAGCATGGAAATGCCCATTTAAAATTTACATTTAGACAGGAAAATCACCATTATCTCAACCGAACAGGGAAAAATAATAATGCCAGAGGTCGAAGCGTTCAAGTGCACAGCATGCAGACAGGTTAACAGAGTGCTCACATGAAGACTGAAACTGTCAGTCCAACATTTGCTCATTTTTATATACCTAGATGATGGGTGGACTTTTTACAAAGCCATCCATCGTCTTGAAGTTGATAGAGAAGCATCACATTTAAATTATAATCAACATAATTCATAGACTTGATGTTTTCAAACAAATCTTTTCTATTTATTCCTTCATTCCAGAACCTCATATCAACTCAGTTATTTAGAATAGATATTATTTATGACGTTTTATAATGCCTTTCATGACACTGAGTTTTAGATATATTTAATGGTCTTATTCAAGATGACATGGACAGTATTACATCCACATTTTCCCTTATCATGCTGAGCAAATGTGTCTATAACTTTGGATATTTTTCTTTATTCAGGTCTGAAAACTTTGTAAGGTATGTGGGTTCACTTATTCTTTTCATCACCTTAAAGAATATCTACCACACAGAAAGTGTTCTTCATCTCTTGAAACAATGAAGTTATCAATTTATAAAAAGGACCAGATCTTCAGATGTCACCCAAAATCTTATAAAATGGTGTTTGCAGTGTTCTGTAACTATAAAAAAATGTGACCATAGGCTGTGTCCTGATTAATTTTTTGTCATATTGACACAAGCAAGGGTCATCTGGGAATAGGATATCTTCAATGAGGAAATGTCCCCACCAGTCTTTCCTGTAGTCAAGTCTGTAGGGAATATTCTTAATGTTTGATGTGAGAATGTCTAACTCACTATGGATGGTGCCCCTCTTGTCAAGTGGCCCTGTGTAGTATAAGAAATAAGTCTGAGAAATCCATGAGGAGCAAGCCAGTAAATAGGATTGCATCATCATTTCCGTATTACTTCCCATATCAAGGTTCCTGTTTTGAGTTTCTGCCCTGACTTCCTGCCTTGATTTCCCTGGATGACATATATATGTTGTAGATTAAATAAACTCTTCTATCCCAAATTTCTTTTTCATGGTATCATAGTAAGAGAACCTCTAAGACAAGACTGTCTGCTGGGACAGAGAGAGAATATATCAAAGTTAAAAACCCAAGGACATATTAAGAAAGGCAATCATTATTGGTGAGGCATTGGCTATGACACCATATTAATATAATACTTATACAATAGAGAAGTGGGGGCACCAACCATGATTTAAGGCCATTTCTGAAAAGAGTGACACCTCAGCTGAAATCTCATAGAAGGCTGAATTGTAACAAAACATAAAAAGACACAGCTGAAGCTCTATGAGCAAAAGCCAAGGAGCAAGAGAAACTATGACAGAGATGTAGTTGTTCAATCTAGACAAAGACTATGGTGAGAAGCCATGATAGGTGTGGGAAATTACACATCTAAGGACATAAGCAAAGACCAGATTATGAAAGGACTTGATGACCACAAAGGCACAATTCAACTTTATCCTGAGAATATAGGAAGCTGCAAAAGTTAACCATGCGTCGGCAGGGAAGAGAACAAGCCTCTTTCAATGAAAAAGCTTAAGGCATGCATGAGTGAGTTTCACAAGGTAAAGACTTTTCCAAACAAGTGGTATATAAAGGACATTACAGAGGAAATAGCATCTACAAAGAGTTAGAGCCATTAGATGCAGGCTAGTGGATCCTGCCAAGTCAACATAATTGTTTACACTGTATGAACATAGGAGCACTCCATAGGCAGACATTGAGGTCAGAAGTACCCACATACAATGAAGATCAGATAAAACCAGTCTGTATATGCTCTGTTTCTCTTAAATGCACAGCCTATGTCACACTTCACCTTTTTAACCTTAGAAGCACTTTAGTAGGCTCTTCTACTTCCTCCTCCTCTTCCTTCTCTCCCTCCTCTTCCTCCTCCTCCTCTGCTTTTTTTGCATATCAAAATTGACAGCTTCATTCCTTTTCCACTTTGAGGTCATTGTTACTTGAAGTAAGAGTTATTTGAATGCAACCACTGTGCTAACAGATTTCAATCTGATAACTGAGGCAGCTACGTGATTAGTGAGTATGCTGCACACTCAGTCGGGACATGCTGGACAAAGAGATGATTCATGTTCCAGATGGGATAGAGTGGGATGGTGTGAGATTCCATTATGCTACCCAGAAAGACATGGAATTAAAAATTAGAAATGTCTCTTTTGTAGAAGTTTTCTGCTTTGTATTTTCAGACTGTGTTTGACCACAAAAAAAAAAAAAAAAAAAAAAAAAATACCTGGAACCATAGAAAGTAAGATCATGAAAAATGGAATATTACATGCTAAAGAATTACAGTCATATTCTATAGCACAGCAAGATATATGAATTTGTTTTACTCTACATCTTTCTGTATGACTTATATCATTTATGACCAAGACCTTCAGTGTGCTCCTATCGTTCATACAGTGTACATGATTGTGCTGAGTTGGCAGCATCCACTAACCTGCATCCTATGAATCTAATTCTTTGCAGATATTATGTCCTCTGTTGAGTTTTAAGCAGATACATACTGTATACAGACCAAGGCCTTTGGAAATATAAGGAAATTGTGTACATTTATAAAGCTAGGGAGAAATAGCTCACTTTGGAGAAAGATAAGTTTCTCCTATCTATATCTGACTCCTAGAAGAATCACTTCTCTAGCCCTCAGTTCTTTTATTCCTATAATGAGACAAATGACAATTGTTGCTGCTCTGTGAGAATCAGCTTAGAAATGCATAGGAAGAAAAAACTGATATCCTAAAATTTGCAGGCAAACAGACGGATTTGGAGAATATCCTCCTGAGAGAGGTCTCACAAACCCAGAAAGATAAGCAGGGGAAGTACTCACTCATTAGTGGACTCTAAACAAAAAAAGCTAAGCATGTCCAAGCTGCAAACCACAACCACTGAACAGTTTGGGATCTGAAACACCTTGGAGCCCATTCCCTCCAGAGGAACACCTGACTCAGTCTTGATGTTGGCATGAGGAAAGCGGATCTGCCTGGAGTGGTTGTTGAACTAGGCCACCTTGGGACCTTCTGACCTCCTGCCCTTGATGGGAAGGAGATAAACCGATGGAGAGAAGAGTGAGTGACTGGGAGGGGAGAGAGTGGAAAGGGAGTTTGAACAAGGGGATACATGGATAAAAAATATGACTTTATTCATAATAATAATAAAAAAGAAGTGCATAGGAAATTGCCCACACTGAATCCCATTGTAAGAATATAGAGTGGGATAGAGATGGGGTAAATGTAAGAGTAAGAGTAACGTGAAGTGTTAGAGTGGCAGATGTACAAGATAGAGCACAGAAGGAAAAATGGACTGTGGTTAGAATTAGTCTGTGGAGCAAGAGACTGGAAATTCAAATGAGATAACTGCAAGAAGAATTTGTGTAGATCACAGTTGTGGCTGTCAGTGGGCATGAATGATCAAATGAGGGGCTCCACAATGCGTCTGAATGATTTTTCTTGACAAGATGCTTTTCACAGGAAAAAGTCTAAAATTCTGCTCCTATAGTAGATTACATCTGCCTTAAAGGCATACTTCTTCAACCTGATGCCCTTTAAAGTAGATTCAGTTGCTAAAATGCTGGCAAGGAAGTTATTCACTCATCCATTTAGTCAATCAATATTTGCTGAATCTACCCTAGGAAGGCTCCTACAAGTTGTGGGGGCCCACAGAAAGCTCTGTAATTCAGGAACTGCAGAACTTTAGAAATTGTAATTCTAGTAGATAATGTATGTTGCCAAACTTCAGTCAACATCTGTTTTATTTCCCATTTCAATGGCAATCCTAGTGTTTACCTCACCATAAGCTGTCCAGTTTATCTCACTTCTCTGGGTCTGTGAGAATGGAGCTCAGTTATGATTTATTTAACAACTACTATCCACTTACAAGTGAATACATACCACATTTGTCTTTTTGAATCTTGGCTATCTCACTCATAATAATTTTTTTTTAGTTTCATTCATTTTCCTACAAATTTCACAATGTCATTTTTTACTCCCTTGTGTAAATGTACCATATTTTCTTTATCCATTCTTTGGATGAGGAATATGTAGATTATTTCCAGTTTCTGGCTATTATGAACAAAGCCACAATGTACATAGTTGAGTCAGTGTCCTTGTAGTAGAATGGAACACCCGTTGAGCATATGCCCAAAGATGAAACAATGTTGGCATAAAACTTGAGGTAGTGGCCAACCAATGTCTTTGTTTAACTTGAGTCCCATGCCATGAGAGGGGAGCCCATTTCTTACACTGCCTGGATGTTCAGGAATCAGAAACTGGATAGCACAGAGACCTAAAACAGAACCAAACGTGACTGGAAAAAGTCACCAAAATGATTCCTAATGATATTCTGCTATACTCATAGATCAGTGACTTGTCTACTCATCATCAGGTCCCTCTTCTTGGAATTCAGGAAACCCATGGAAGAGAGGGAGAAAAGACTGTAGAGGAAGGGGGATTGAGGGATGCCAGGAGATTATGAGCCACTGACTCAATTAAGGAGGGCTCATATGAGCTCACAGAGACTGAAACAGCAAGCACAGGGCCTGCATGGGTCTGCACCAGGTCCTCTTAGTATAAGTTATGACTATTAACTTGGTGTTTTTGTGTGACTTCTAACAGTGGTAACAGGTGCATCTTTGGCTCTTTTGCCTATTCTTGGGACTCTTTCCTTCTATTGAGTTACTTTGTCCAGTCTTCATATGAGGGGTTTCCCTTGTCTTATTGCATCTTGTTTTCTCAAGTTTTATTGTTGTCTCTTGGTGGCCTGCTCTTTTCTGAAAAGAAACAGAAGGTGAGTGGACCTGGGGGAAGGGGAGCTAGTACAAAGAGTGAAGGGAAGGGAAACAGAGGTAAAATGTATTGTGTGAGAGTAGGATCTATTTTCCTTTTATTTAAAGAGCTTTTTCATCCATATCTACCTCCGCCCCCTCCCTCCTTCCAGTCCATCCCCAGTTCTTCCTCAACCTCCCTCAACCCCATCAACTCATCCATTGTCCAAGGAGGGCAAAGAGTCCCAAGGTGGTTCAGTTCAGTCTTGTGTATTCAGTTGAGGTAGGTCTGAATCCCTCATCCCATTATTAAGGCTGGGTTAGGTGTTCCTTTGTAGGGAATGGGCTCTAAGATGCCAGTTCATGCATCAGGAACATAGTCTGATCCTACTGTAAGAGGCTTCACAAACTCTACATGCCATTTGAGAGTCATCTACCTTTGGAAGGCTTAGTTCCTTTCCTTAAAGGTTCTTCAGTGATAGTTTCTGAGTCAGTGAGCTCCCAATAGCTCAGGTCAGCTGTCTCTGTGGGTCTCCTCCTCATGATCCTGGTCCCTTTGTTTTTATAATCCCCCCACTTCAGCTGAACCAGGAACTCAACATGGTGCTTGTCTATGGATCTCTGCTTCTGCCTCTATCCATTGCTGGATGAAAGTTCTATAATGACAATTAGGATGGTCATTAATTTGATTACAGTGGACATCCTGTTTAGGCACTCTCTCTACTATTCCATGAAGTCCTAACCAGGGACATCCTGTGGGTTCTTGAGAACCCTCTTTCTTTCCAACCCTACAATGAATTCCTCTATCAAGATATTTATTTCTTTGTCTCCCTTTTTTTGTTGTTCTTCTCACTCAACCATCTCCTCTCATGATTTGTTCCCACCTCTCCTTGCTCATTTCCCGTTATGATCCCAATTTACTCAGGAGATCTTCTCTATTTCCCCTTTCCAAGAGGATCCCTGGATATTTCTCTTAAGTTCCTTCTGTTACTTAGCTGTTCAGCAGTTGTGGTTTGCAGCCTGGATATTCTTTGCTTTAATGTCTAAAATCCACTTATGTGTGAGTACATACCATGTCTACTTTTCTGGGCCTGTGTTACCTCACTCAGGATGATATTCTGCCTGCAAATTTTAGGACATCATTTTTTTTTAAAATGCTGAGCAGTGCTCCAGTGTGTAAATGTACCACAATTTGTTAATCCATTCTTCATTTGAGGGGCATTTATGTTGTTTCCAGGTTCTGGCTATTTTGAATAATGTTGCTATGAACATATTTGAACTAATGTCTTTGGTGTAAGAATGTGCTCCTTGGGGTATATGTCCAATAGTGATATTGCTGGATCATTGGGGATATTGAGTCCCAATTTTCTAAGGAAATTCCATACTGCTTTTCAAAGTGGTTGTGCAAGTTTACACTACCACAAGCAATAGAGGAGTGTTCTACCTCCTCCACCTCCCCTCCAGCATAGGCTCTCATTTGTGTTTTTGATCTTAGCCATTCTGACAGGTGTAGGATGGTACCTCATAGTTGTTTTGACTTGTATTTCTCTGATGGCTAAGGATATTGAAGAATTCTTTGTCTTTCAGCCATTTGTAATTCTTCTTCTGAGAATTCCCTTTTTATTTCTGAACCAGAGAAACTCAAAGCAATCCCACTAACATCAGGAACAAGACAAGGCTTTAGCTAAAGCAATAAGAGAGCAATAGGAGACTAAGGGTATAAGGGTATACAAGTTAGAAAGAAAGAAATGAAACTATCACTATTCTCAGATTATATGACAATATATATATATGTATATATATATGTATATGTACACCTGACCCCCCTAAATTCTACCGTGGAAATCCCACAGTTGATAAACACCTTCAGCAATATAGTAGCAGAATACAACATTAACTGAAAAAACTCAATAGCCCTCCTATACATAATTGATTAAAGGGCTGAAAAAGAAATAAGGGAAACATTACCTCTTATAATAGCTGCAAATAACATTAAATATCTTAGAGTAACTCTAATTAAAGAAGTGACAGAAAGTTTTGTTTGACAAAAACTTTAAGTCATTGAACAAGGAAATAGAAGAAGATATCAAAAAAATGGAAAGCTCTCCCATGCTCCTGAATAAATAAGATTAGCATAATAAAAATGGCAATCTTACAAAAATCAATCTTTAGATTCAATTAAAATCTCAACACAATTTTTACAGACATTAAACAAACAATACTCACCTTCATATGCAATAACAGGAAACCCAGGATTGTCAAAACATTCCTTTTAAATAACCGAACTTCAGGAGACATCACTGTCCCTGACTTCAAGCTATACTATAGAGATACAGTAACAAAAAACAGCCTGGTACTGCACGAAAACAGATTTATGGATCAATGGAATCAAATCAAAGACCCCAAACTTAATCCACACAGCTATGAACACTTGATTTTTGACAAAGAGGCCAAAAATATACAATAGGAAAAAGACAGTATCTTCAACAAATGGTGCTAGCATAACTGGATGGTAGTATATAGAAAAATGCAAATAGATTCAAATCTTTCACCCTGCATTTGCTCAAATGAAGTAAATCAAAGACTTTAACATAAGCCCAGCTACTCTGAACTCGAAAGAAAAGCAAGTGGGAAATAGCCGTGAACACATTGGCACAGGTGATCACTATATAAATCCGGTAGCACAGATATAAATATAAAATAAATATAAATATAAAACTAGTAGCACGGATACTAAGAACAACAATTAATAAATGAGACCTCCTTAAATTGAGAAGCTTCTGTGAGGCAAAGGACATGTTCAATAAGACATAACAACAGCCTATAAAATGGGAAAAGTTCTTCACCAATCCTACATCTGACAGAGGATTGACCTCTAAAATATATAGAGAACTCAAGAAACTAGGTATCAAAAACTCAAGTAATCCCATTAAAAAGAAAGTAGAATCTACTTCCAACTAGAAAAAAAGATAGAAAAAATAAAGGAAGAAAAAGAAAGAAACAAAGAAAAAAAGAGAAAAAAGTCTTAGGATAGATAGAATTGGGAAACATCGGAGTGATATAGAAATCTAGTGAAATGGAAACTTCTTGAAAACAGTGAGTTCTAATTAGGACTCTTAGTAGTGGAGTTTACGGAGTCTGAATTATCTTTTGTAGTCAGATAAGGCTTCCAGTGGTAGGACTGGGTTGCATTAGGTTCAGTTGTTAGCAAAGGGGTCCCAAGAAATCTCTGAACAACTCAGACTAATGCTAGGACAGAGGATTGCTGTCCAAAATCTGACAATGGGGCCTCATTACCAAGGACAACATCCTCACAGCTCACTGAACATAGAGAAGTTGAGCTGGTGCCTGTGTGGAGCTTTCACCCCCACACTTTAGTCTCTTTGGCATTTTTGTAATTAACGATTGATGTGAGAGGACCCTGCCCACTGGTGCAGTTCCACCCCTGGACAGGCAGTTCTGGGTAGTCTAAGACTGCAAGCTGAGCAAACCATGGGAGGCAAGTCAGTAAGCCACATCACTCTATGATCTCTGCTTCAATTCTGGCCATGTGTTTCCACCTTGGCTTTCCCTATAGCTTAACTATTGCCTGTAAGCTAAATAAACCCTTTCGTCCCCAGGTTGCTTTTAGTCTTGCTCCTATTATACAAGCAATAGAACTCAAACTAGGATGTTACTCCTGGCCCTGACTTGTTTATTTATTAGTCTCTGTTGTCTAGTAGAGACATGGCTGCCACATTATAGGGCAGCTCTATTTGATGTGTGTGTGTGTGTGACAACACAAATGAAGTTGACTTTCCCCTTCATGTGCTGTCCACAGGTTGTTGCCATGCTCCTCTTTTCGAAACTACTTTTCTACAGAGAATTAGGGAATTGATTCATGACTTCACATACCCAGGCCTTAGAGAGTGGGAGAACTAGTCAGCAACTTTGTTCTGCACTACAAGTTAGGCAGTGACTTCAGTTTGTGTGCTAAGCAGTAGTTATTTTGTGTATTTTCTTTATTAATAGCCCTTCTCACTTATGTCGTTTTCCCATTTTTATGTGATGACAGTCTCACTAGTGACAGCATACTCAGGCATTCTGAATGGCTTCCTGGTTATTTTCCAACAAACTGAGCAAGACTAGACGTGATGAAGATAAAGCTTTTGAGAGTGCTTAGAATCAACTTATTCCATTTTCCACAGCTATGCGACAGTGGGTGATTAAATCTTTGGGGCTATCTGACATGAGGAAATCTCTGAGAGCATCTGAGTTCACTTGATGACAAAACACACTTAGCAGAAATATAGAAATTATAGATCTGTTCACATGTACTGATGTGTTGGTGTGTGTGTTGAGGGAGTAGGTTTCAGGAGGACCATAGGAGAACTCTAGGTAGACATACAGTCATCCTTCAAGCAGCCCTGTTAAAAGCAAGATCTCAGGAAAGCACAATGTATGCGTGGCTAGAACTCAGCAGATAAATAGCTGGGTCTTAGAAACACTGATATTGACTGAAGTAAAGAATACCTGTAAGTGAAAACACTGCATCCAGCAAAAAGGCCACTTCAGTAGACAGTTAGAAATGGGTTATTATAATTGGGTCTTGTTGAGGTAACAAACATGAAGACGGAAATAGAATTATCAAGTGAATAAACTTTACCTTTTATATCTTCTTGTCTGGTCTCAGAAAAGGAGACACAACTATCCCTGTGGCTGGCAGGCAAAGTAATTAGAAGAAAGTATGACAAGATGTGACACCTTATATTTAATTAAGTGATCTTTAAGTACTGAGTTTTGTTTAAAAAGTTTCATGTATATTAGCTCATTTGCTCAAAAGACACTATGAGTTCATAGCTATAATACACACATGTATACACACAGGTACATAAATACACATCTATACATACATACAATACAGCATATACACAAACATTCACAAAACACAAACATACATGCACCTGCTTATCCATACACAGAGATACACAAACACACACACACACACACATATGCACACATACATACCCCCCCACACTGGGTTGTTATTGGATATACAGAAACTCAGAGCCACAATAAGCATCTTAATCAAGATTGAAGTTGTGAAAGTGGAATTTGAACCTTGGCTAATTGGGTTTTGAGACATACTTTTTACTAGTATGTTAGGGAGTCTGTACAAGAAGATAATGAAGTTACTAAAAGATGAGCTCAGATGATCTACATACATCTATACACATGTGATCTTGAATTTAGTAACATACCTGAAAGGAAGCCCTTTCCTCAGACATCTGAGAAGTAATGATGCCTTCAGGAAAGTGATGGATATGATGACCCTGTTTTTATATTTATGGTTGTGAGCCTAGCCTTTAACAGCTGAGCCATCTCTCCAGCCCATGACCCTGTTTTTAAAGAGGCTGCTTTGCAGGTGTGTCAAGATGCTCTTTCCACAATATATTCAATTTGAACCAAAAGCCCATTCAGTCACACTCAGCAAAGTTTCCTGAGTGCTGCTATGTCCTGTCAATGCTTGGTTCCACTGACTCAGTTCATGGCTTGATCTCATCTTCTTTATTGACATAGTCCAGGAGACCACATCCTTCTCCTAATAATTTACACATGTCAGAGCACCACCCTGTCCTCACTGACACAGGTCAGGATAGCACTCCATCCTCACTGACAACAGGTCAGGATACCACCACATCCTCACTGATACAGGTCAGGGTGCCACGTCATTCTCCTCATTGATACAAGTCAGGGAATCACCTCATCCTCCTCATTGACATAGGTGAGGGCCCCACCTAATCTTCACTGACACAGTTCAAAACACCATTCCATTCTTCTCAGTGGCACAGGTCAATGATCCATCCCATGCTCCTTATTAGCAATGGGATCGTGTCATCTAAAGATTTCACCATACCCTGTGTCTTGATGTCCACCTGAACCTTTTGGTCTAGAGTACACATTTTCTCAAAGACATTGTAACTGATATTTTTAGGAAACAATATACAGTGGCTGATTAACACACATTGTGAGTCTGGGAAGCTTGTTCATTAATGCTCATCTTAAACTAAAACAGTTTAAATGACTCATTTGAATTGTAAATACATATGTAGCATTAATGTTTTTAATCTTTCTTCAGTAAGAGGAGGAAACCTCCTATTTTCTTGTGTTTTGCTCAACAAAATCGTGTGTCATTTGGATCTTATCCTCCTTTAAATTTTCTATAATGTTAACTATCTGAACATAACATTGAACAACAAATGACTCACGACATGCAGATCTTTCCCATTGTTGTCTTGTACCATCATTGAACTTATTAATTATTATTTAACTCTCCCTGGACTTACTGTCCTCCCAAGTGGATTATCAACCCCCTAGGGTGAGAATTACATAATTGATATTCTCCATGGCACCATAGCAGTGCCTAGCACACTTTGGTGTGAAAACTATGCCAGTGCTCATGATGAAGCACACATTAGGGCACACACACACGCATACAAACAAAGTAGGAGACAGCAAAAAAGTGTAGTCCATTCACCCATTTGTATTTTACAAGGAGGTGAGTTATTCACAATGTTTACTCATTTTATTGCCTTCCCTACTTTTGCATCCCTGCCTCAGACATGGACCTCTTGCCCTGAGCAGAACATCTGTACAAACAAATATGCAGTTTCTAAGGAATGCAGGGCTGGAAATGTAAACTACAATCTCTGGATCATCTTCAAAGCACCTAATTGATTTTAAAACTGAGAAAGCAAATCCATTGTTCTATCAAGGTTGTTAGGCTGGCCTTCAAATTTTTTGGCAGGAAGCAAAGAAAAAAGGGTTGTCATCTCCGCTTGAGGTTTAGACTGAAGCTATCTTCTAGGACTAGAGTAGGAAAAAGAGAAAATGATTTCTCTTTTGCATGACTACTTTGAGATGCCTAGAAAAAAAATCAGTCTATATTCACAGTAAGAATGTGGAGATGAATGAATAAGGTTTTCCCACCAGGAGAGCTGGGAGCATCTAGCCACTTGATGGCACAAAAACCAGTGACCCATTAGGAGAGAGTGATCTGTTTTTGCTGTTTATGATACTAATAGCTAGTTGATATAAAATGGGAAGATACTACTCTTGATACTTCGCATGTTTTAACTCATTCTTTTATTATGGCAATAAAATGAGCGTTCATGTTAGTTTCATCATGGTGATAGTACTATTTCTTTTTCCAAAAGAACAGAACTGATCAATAACAGAGTCCTTCCCTTTGCCTCCCCTCTTCCTGCCACTGCCTCCTTTTAATTCTTTTTCCTTATCTTCTTTTCTCTCTTTCCTTTATTTCCTTTTTTCTTCCTCCTTCTCCTCCTCCTCATCTTCTTCTTCTCTACTTCTGTCTTTTTCCACCTCTACATAACCTGCTCAGTCTGCATAATGTTATTTGTATTTTTCAGGGCTGATTGCTATTAGGTAATCGGTGAGTGTGCTCTTCCCTGGGGAAGACTATTTCTCCTGTCTCATTCTCAATCCTCTAGCCTCAACATCTTAAGTTTATAATGAAAGTCGTAGATCATGATGGTAAGAAGCAAATATCTTATGTAAGGTGCCAAATGATGACTGTGTTTGACTACTTAAAATTTTTTTATTTAAAATTTTTTCCATATCCACCACTGCTTCCCCTCTCTCCCCATCTTCCCAGTCCTCCCCCAGCTTTCACCCAGCTGATTTTCTCATCCATTCCTCACAGAAGGTAAGGACTCTCATGGTGAGTTAATTTATCTGGCATATCCAGTTGAAGTAGGACCAAGGCATTCCCTCCAGTATCAGGGCTGAGCAAGGTGTTTCTCTTCAGGGAATGGGCTCCAGTTCATGTACCAGGAATAAACTCTGGCCTGACTACAAGAGGTTCCACAAACTGTTCACACTGTTCAACTGTGGGGTTTTTCTCTTTTTTTATTATTATGAATAAAGAAGTCACATTTTCTATCCTTATATATCCTTATTCAAGGTCCTTTCCCCCTCACACCACATCAGGTCATTCTCTCTTCTCCAATTCTGTTCCATAAAGGTTCTTCAGCTGTCATTTCAGAGTTAGGAAGCTCTCAATAGTTCCAGTCACCTGTCTCTGTGGGTTCCCTCATCATGACCTTGATCTCTTTGGTCATGTAATCTCTCCTCCCTCTTTTCAGCTGGAATGGAAACTTGACCCAATGCTTGGCTATGGATTTCTGCAAATGCTTCCATCAGTTGCTGGATGAAGGTTCTATAATGACAATTAAGGTGGTCATTTATTTGATTATAGGAAAATTCTCCTTAGGTACCCTTTCCACTATTGCTTGGAGTCTTAGCTGGGGTCATCTTGTGAGTTATTAGGTGTTTCCCTAGCACCAGGTTTCTCTCTAACCCCCAAATGGCTCCCTCTATCAATACAACAATTTTGTTCTTCCTCTCTGTTGCTACCTACATCATTAAATTCTCTCATATTCTCTTCCTACTTCTCCTTGTTCACTCCCACCCCACTCCATGTATGATCCAATTTATTCAGGAGATCTTCTCTATTTCTCCTATCCAGAGGGATACATGGATGCTTCTTAATTTCCTCCTTGTTACCTAGTTGCTCAGGGGTTCTGGATTGTAGCCTAGTTATCCTTTGCTTTTTGTCTAAAATCCACTTATGAGTGAGTACATAGCATGTTTATCTTTCTGGGTTTGTATTATCTCAGTCAGGACAATATTTTCTAGATCTATCTATTAACCTATAAATCTCAGGATGTCATTTTTTTTTCTGCTGAGTAGTACTCCATTGTGAACATGTACCACAATTTTTTAATCCATTCTTCAGTTGAGGGACATCTAGGTTGTTTACTAGTTCTGTCTATTATGAATAATGCTGCAATGAACGTAGTTGAACTAATGCCTTTGAAACAAGAATGTGTTCCTTTGGATATATTCCAATAGTGGTATTGCTGGATCTTTGGGGCTATTGATTCCCAATTTTCTAAGGAACTGCCATACTGCTTTCCAAAGTGGCTGTATAAGTGTACACTCCCACCATCAATGGAGGGGTGTTCCCCTTGCTCCACATCCTCTTCAGCATAGGCCGTCATCACTGTTTTTGATCTTGGCCAATCTGTGTAAGATGTGTAAGATGGTATCTCAGAATTGTTTTGATTTGCATTTTCCTGATGGTTAAGAATGTTAAGCAATCCTTTAAATGTCTTTCAGCCATTTCAAGTTCTTCCTTCAAGATTTCCCTATTTAGCTCTGTAGCACATTTTAAAATTAGATTATTTGGTGTTTGGACCTCTAGTTTCTTGAGTTCTCTATATATTTTAGAGATCAGTCCTCTGCCCAATGGAGAGTTACTAAAGATATTTTCCCATTCTGTAGGTTTTTTTTTTGTCTTATTGACCATATCTTTTGCCTTACAAGAAGCTTCTCAGTTTCAGGAGGTCCCATTTACTAATTGTTGTTCTTAGTGTTTATGCTACTGGTGTTATTTTTGGGAAGTGGTCTCCTGTGTCAAGGCTATTGCCCTCTTTTTCTATCAGGTTCAGTGTAACTCAGTTTATGTTGAAGTCTTTGATTCACTTGGACATGAGTTTTGTAAAGGGTGATAAATATGGATCTATTTGCATTCGTTTACATTCAGTTAAGTCAACACAATTTGTTGAAGATGCTATCTTTTTTCATTGAATATTTTTGGCCTCTTTGTCAAAAATCAGGTGTTCATAGATGTATGGATTAATGTCAGTATCTTCAATTTGATTACATTGATCCACATGTCTGTTTTTAAGCCAATAACAAGCTGTTTTTAATACTGTACTAGAGTTAGAAGTCAGGGATGGTGATGCCTTCTGAAGTTCTTTTATTGAACAGGTTTGTTTTGGCAATCCTGCATTTTTTAATTTTCCATATGAAGTTGGGTATTGTTCTTTTAAGGTCTATGAAGAATTGTGTTGGAATTTTGATGGGGATTGCATTGAATGTGTAGCTTGCTTTTGGTAAAATTTTTGTTTTTATTATGTTGACCCTACTTATCCTAGAGCATTGGATATCTCTCCATTTTTTTGACATCTTCTTCAGTTTATTTCTTCAATGACTTAAAGTTCTTGTCTTACAGGTTTTTCACCTTTTTGGTTAGAGTTACTCCAATATATTTGATGTTATCTCCAGCTATTTTAAAGAGTAATGTTCCTCTGATTTCTTTTTCAGCCTTTTTTTAAATTATGTGTGTATAAGAGGACATTGATTTTGGGGGTGGTTAATTTTGTACCTTGCTACTTTACTTAAGGTGTTTATCAGCTGTAGGAGTCCCTGGTAAAAATTTCTAGGGTCATTTATGCATACTATTATATCATCTACAAATAGTTTGACTTCTTTCTTTTCAATTTGTATCCTCTTGATCTCCTTTTGTTGTCTTATTGCTCTAGCTAAAATTTTAAGAACTATATTGAATAAATATGAGGAGAATGGACAGCCTTGTCTTGTTCCTGATTTTAGTGGAATTGTTTTGAGTTTCTCTCCATTTAGCTTTATGTTGGCTATCGGCTTGTATATTACCTTTATTTTGTTTAGGTGTGTTTTCTATAACCCTGATGTCTCCAAGACCTTTATTATGAAAGAGTATTGGATTTTGTGAAAGGCATTTTCAGCATATAATGAAATGATCATGTGGTTCATTTCTTTCAGGTTGTATGTGGTGGATGACATTGACAGTTGAACCATCCCTGAATCTTGGGATGAAGCCAACTTGATCATGGTGAATGATTTTTTTTTATGTGCTCTTGGATTCAGATTGCCAATATTTTATTGAGTAATTGTGCATCAATGTTTATGAGGGAGGTTGGTCTGTAATTCTCTTTCTTTGTTGTATCTTTGTGTGGTTTGGGCATCAGGGTGACTGTGGCCTCATAAAAAGAGTTTGGCAATGTTCCTTTTATTTCTATTGTATGGAACAACTTGAGGATTCTATTGGTATTAGTTATTTGAAATTCTGGTAGAATTCTATTCTTAAACCATCTCTCCCTGTGCTTTTTTTTGCTTGGGAGACTTTTAATAACTGATTCTATTTCCTTAGGGGTTATAGGTCTATATAGGCCATTTGTCTGGTCTTGATTTAATTTTATTAAGTGGTACCTGTCCAGAAAGCTGTCCATTTCTTTTAGATTTTCCAATTTTGTGGAGCACAGGTTTTTGAAATATAACATAATGATTCTCTGGATTTCCTTGGTGTCCATTGTTAGGTCCCCCTTTTCATTTCTGATTTTTATTTGGATATTCTCTCTGTCTTTTGGTTAATTTGGATAAGGATTTGTCTATCTTGTTGGCTTTCTCTTATATTTTTGGTTGTGAGCCTAGCCTTTAACAGCAGAGCCATCTCTCCAGTCCTATTCTTCATTACATTGATTCTTTGTATTGTTCTTTGTTTCAATTTTATTGATTTTAATCCTGAGTTTGATTATTTCCTGCCTTCTACTCCTTCCTGATGAGTTTGCATCTATTTGTTCTAGAGCTTTCAGCTGTGCTGTTATGTCTCTTGAGCAATATTTCTCCAAATTTTTTATGTAGGCACTCAGTGCTATGAACTTTCCTCTTAGCACTACTTTCATTGTATCCCATAAGTTTGGATGTGTTGTGAATTCATTTTATTTGAACTCTAGGAAGTCATTAGTTTATTTCTTTACTTCATCCTTGACCCAAGGGTGGTTCAGTTGAGAGATGTTCAGTTTCTATGAATTTGTAGGCTTTCTGTTGTTTGTGTTGTTGTTGAACTCTAATTTTAGGCCATTGTAGTCTGATAAGATATAAAGGGTTATTCCCAATTTTTTAAAAATACCTATTTATATTTGCTTTGTGATAGAGTATGTGGTCAGTTTTAGAGAAAACTCCATGAGATGCTGTGAAAAATGTATATTCTTTGGTGTTTGGGTGGAATGTTCAGTATATATGTGTTAAGTCCATTTTAGTCATAATATGGTAGATCCCTTATTTCTCTGTTAAAATTCTTTCTGGTAGACCTACTTATTATTGAGTGTGGGTGTTGGAATATCCTTCTATGTGTGGTTTGATGTGAGGTTTAAGCTTTAGTATTATTTATTTTACATATGTGGGTGCCCTTGTTTTAGAGGCATAAATGTTCAGGATTGAGACATCATCTTGATGGATTTTTCTGAGATTAATAAGCATTATTCTTCCTGATCTACATTGATTGATTTTAGTTTGAAGTCTATTTTGTTAGATATTAGGATAGCTATATCAGCTTTTTATTAAGTTCATTTGATTAGAAAGCCTTTCCTCAACCCTTTATTCTGAGGCAGTGTCTGTCTTTGAAGTTGAGGTATGTTTCTTGTATGCAGCAGAAAGATTAATCCTGTTTTTGTATCCATTGTGTTAGCTTGTGTCTTTTTATAGGTGAATTGAGTCCTTTGATATTAAAGGATATTAATGACCAATGATGATAATTTCCTGTTAGTTTGGTGGTAATGTGTGTGTGTTTCCCTTCTTTGGGGTTTCCTTCTGTGAAATTAATTATTACTTGTGGGTGTATCTAGGTTGAAGTTTTCCTTCTAGTGCTTTCTGTGGGGAAAGGCTTTCTAATCAAATGAATAGGTATTGTTTAAATATGGTTTTGTCATGGAATATCTTGTTTACTCCATCCATGATGATTGAGAATTTTGCTGAGTATTGTAGTCTGGGCTTATATCTGTGGTCTCTTCATGTCTGTATAGTATCTGATCAGGGCCTTCAGGCTTTTAATTTCCATTGAGTAGTTGGGTGTTATTCTGATGGATCTGTCTTTATAAATTACTTGGCCTTTTCCCTTTGTAACTCTTAATATTCTTTTTTTTTTATTCTGTAGTTTTAGTGGCTTAATTAGTATGTGGTGAGCAGACTTTTTGGGAAGTCTAGTCTATTTGGTGTTTTGTAAGCTCCTTGTATCTTTATAAGCATTTTCTTCTTTATATTGAGAAAGTTTTCTTCTATAATTTTGTTGAATATATTTTCTGTGCCTTTGAGCTGATATTCTTCTTTTTCTTCTATTCCTATTATTCTTAAATTTTTTTCTTTTTATGGTATACCAGATTTGCTGAACATTTTGTGTCATTACTTTTTTACTTTAGTGGGTTATATTTTTACTGACATATCTATTTCTACTATCAACTCTTCCTTCCACCCCAGAGATTCTCTCTTCCACGTCTTACATTCTGTTGGTTATGCCTACATTTGTAGTTCCTGTTTGTTTACTCAGACTTTCCATTGCCAACATTTTCTTGGTTTCTTTCTTCTTTATTGCATCTGTTCCAATTAAGTCTTAAACTGTTTCCTTCACCTGTTTGATTGTCTTTTTTTCTTTTTTTTTTTTTTTTTTTAAGAAATTTTTTTTTTTTTTTTTTTTTTTTTTTTTTTTTTTTTTTTTTTTTTTTTTTTTTTTTTTTTTTTTTTTTTTTTTTTTTTTTTTTTTTTTTTTTTTTTTGAAGAAATTTGTTTCTTCTTTTTTTTTTTTGCCTTTTCCTCTATTTCTTTAAGGTTTCTATTATCTTCATAAATTTTAAAGTCGTTTTCTTCTGCTTCTTCTACTTTAACATATTCAGGTCTTGCTTTTGTAGACCCACTAGATTCTGGTGGTGCCATCTTGCTTTTTATGTTGTTACATGTATTTTTGTATTGGCATCTGCCCATTTCTTATGCAGATTAATGCAATATTTGCCTGTATCTCAGGCAGCTGTTCTTGGTGCAATCTGCTCTGGCTGTGTTTGTGTCACAGGAAGCCTCTCTTGTTCAAATTTGAGCTCTTGGTTTAATTGGAGTTGGTGTATTCTGTGACTCAGTGAGCTTTCTTTATTTCTGTGTCTCAGAGATTCACTCTTGGTCCAATATGAACTCTTGATCCAATAGAGGCTGGTGAAATCTTTGTCTCTGTATCCAGTAGTGGCTGGCAATTTGTTTCTCAGGGAGCCACTGAGGTCTCAGAGTGATGAGATAGTTTGGGGGATGGGATGGGTCTTGTATGTGGAGGTGACAAAACCTGTGGTGTTAATGGGGAGTTCTACCCCACAGTAGTCTTCCCTGATTGTCTGGGATTGAGGTGGCAATGAGTGGAGTTGGGTTGTATAGATTGTGCTATGTTTGACTTTGTAAGCCAGGTTTGTCTTTGCCTTGATAACTCAACTCTATTGCTATATTATACAAGTAACAATGGACAATAAGAAAATGATTGTACATTATTATGCTCCATTATTACCTTATAGAAACAGAAGAACAGAATTGACCAATTTTCCAGATCTTATTTAAGAGCCCATCTACATTCTATTCCAAAATTAATCTTTTTGTTTTGCCACTAATATAGATTTACGTATAACATTTTAATAACTTCATAATTATCCATATCAAATAGTAACTTTGCTTTTGCTTTTTCAAATGCTTTATAAGCCTCACTTATCTAAAATGAAGTTGGGTAATAAGGTAATAAGTCTACTTGTTCCATTGAATTTTCTCAAACAAAGAAGTTGGTTGTTATATACTCATTTCAATAACCTTGTGGTAGTTGTGACAATGCTCAGGATCCTGACTTTCTTCTCATAAATATCTTACTTTCCCATGATGGAAGTTCTCTTCTCAACCACTACACTTGCTTTCTGAATACAAACTGGGTGGGTGAGGGAGCTACAAGAACTCTTTTTCTTACCATTAAGTATGAAATCTTTATAAGTTAAAAATATTATGAGTCAAAAGCATATTTAGTAAACTTAAACTATTGATCATCACAGTTAAGCAACTCACTACACTGTAGAGCATCAATCTCTAACATCATTCTTAGTTGGCTGGCAGGGAGCTGCAGGTGGCTGCCACTGTTCACCAACACCAGAGAGTATTATACTATATATTGTTAGCCTGACATACAACCAAAATTTAAAGTCTTACATGAGGTTTTACTGAATGTGTAATGACTTTGTACCATGATAAAGTCAAAAACTCTTAAGTCATAAGTCAGTACCACCAGTACAAATCATACCTGGACCATAATGTTGGTCCACAGTGATAAAGAAGATAAATTAAATTTCTGGAAAAGGTTGATTGACTCAAAGGAAGGAAATATGGAAACAGGACTGTTGAATATAAAGTTGATGTCAGAAGAATTAATACAGATCAATAACCTTTATAAAATAACTTATGATTTTCAAAATACTTTCCCTAATTTTATTAAGGCTAACCCAGATCACTCCTCCCTCTCTGGATGCCTAGGGATTTGTCCTAATAATATTTCAGGGTGTTAAGCCTGCTGGTACACTCTCCTTAGCAGGTACCAAGATGAGCTCATTACTTATTCATGCATTTGCTGACAGAGATGGAGGCCCAATTTTGACCTCTGTAGATTCAAAAAATGATACTTTCACGTCTCCTGTCTCTTCAAGTCTGGGTCTCTGCAAGACAAAAGAAAAAGTACATCATTTAAAAGTGCATCTGTCACTTACATGCTTGGAAACATGTCACAGTGAGTGGTGAAACATTATTAATTCCTTTAGCCTTCGAAGAATAATTCATGCACTTACAAGTACAATCTGCATCACAATGAAATATTTGAATGTAAGCGTAGGTGTAATTAATGCTGGAAAATCTCCTAAACAAGGGAAGCAAGGAAATTAACAGTTAAGTCAGCTTCAGACATAATCAGCATGCCAGGGAATTTAGGGATATGCTACAACCTTGTGTAGTCTAAGTAATTACAAGGACCAGTGAAGAGGAGAAAAATGAAAGCCACTGCCAAAGCTCTTGGACCCATGGACAAGACATGAGCAGTTCATACTGGTTTTACAAGCTCATATACTATAGTCCTTGAGTTTAGTTTGATGGAACACCTTCTTATTGAGTCCCAAAAGGCATGCGATGATGCAAATACAATAATAATATAGTGGTGGATGATGTTGCTGTTGTACCCAGATATTTTTTACATATCTACTACTAGCTTTCTTTAGAGAATTGTGTCCATGGCCAAAGGGGAACTATCTGGCCATGGAGCATGTGTCCTCTTCTTCAAACTAACTTGGCATGTTTGAAAGGTGTGAAGATAGGAAGAGATGTACCCTCTCCAGGACAAAACTAACTCTCTGCCACAGTTTGTCTTTCTGTATCTCCATTAACACCTACTCCAAAATTAGCTTCATTTGTCAACCTGACATATTTCAGAAGAGAGACAGACCCTCAATTGAAGAATTGCTACATCAAATTGGTCCATGGGACATTTTCTAAATTACTAGTTAATGGAGTAGGGTTCAGCTCCCTGTGGATGGTACCATCCCTTGTCAAGTGGCCCTTGGTTATATAAAGAAGGTAACTGAGTAAGCCAGGGGAAGCAGCCAGTTAACAACATTTCTCCATGGTCTATGCTTCAGTTCCTGCATCTGAGTTTCATATCCTGACTTCCTTTGATGATGGACTGTAACCTGTGGTCTAAATAAATCCCTTTCTCTCACTATTTATCAGAAGTCTAGAAAGTGGCACTCAGTTTATCTCCTTCCTCTGCTCTGTCTTGCCTCTTCAATTTTGTCTGCTTCTGTCTCTGATTCCTTCCCTTAGTTTTATTTCAGACATTTAAATCCCAGTCTCAGATTTTATCTCCTGCCACCCAACTGAGGACAGAGTCCTATTGTGTCAATTACTAGGGCCAAGGCAGTGGCTAAGCAATTTCCATGCATTATCTCATTGGAGCCTTACAATTACTGCTTCACTGTCGAAACAGGCTCAAAGAGGTTAAGTGCTACAAGTCTAGCAGATAGAAGGGCCAGCTTTCTGAGTTCTTAGACTCCAGAGGCGTCATTCCCTCTTACTGCCAGAGGTGAGCAAGATGTAAAATGATGCACACGCTACCCACAGGATCTGATAGTTCAATCAGTAGAGAAAAACTATTATCCTAGAGATGCAAGAAATGTGATGAACAATCAGAGGAAAGAGTGTTTGCATCCACTTGAAAAATAGAACTGTTGGAGATTTTTATCTAATTCTTACATAAAGATCATACAGATCTTTGAGTTTTACTAGATGCACTGGTATATTTCAGGGTTTACACTTAAAAAGCCATCATACAGATGAGATTGAGGGGCTGAAGCACACAATTACTTCAGATAAGCTCCTTTTGCACCTGTAGCAGATGCAATTATAGGCATGGTACCAAAGACAGCATGAGGTGGACTTCCTCCTGTTGCTGGGAATGAGAATAATAGGGTCTCAGATCTTTTAATAGTCATAAAGGAAGAGGCATCTTCTTGGAAATTTCTATTCATGAAGCTGGCCACCTGGAAATCATAAACCAAATCTTAGATGGCTCTGTTCCTACCTACCTTTTGGGTGAGTCATATAGAATAGTAATAATAGAAAAATAGAGCATGATGGAATTGGAAGTATATTTTTTAATTAGTAGGGTTTTCTTTTAAGAATTTGATCATGGGATTGGATGCAACCTGCCTTAACCCCCTTCTCATTGTTTTCCCACTTAAAAATTAGCATCCTTCATTTTGTCAGCAGACTTCATCCAAAATAGAGATTAATCTGCAGTAGTTTATCTCCTAGGTGGTCCATCGACTGGCAGGGATCATGATCTCCTAAGGTGTGATGATTCTCCCATACAATACTTTGTTGAGGCTGACCTCACAGTCTAGTCTAACTTATACATTGAGGAAAATGGTGCAGATTCATTTGTAAACATTTCTTTCTATCTCTGCTGCTTTTCTGTCCTTTTTCCAGGTGAGCCATTGCTTATTTTGTGTTTGCTATCCTTGGAAATGCATATCACAATGCATATCAAGGCTGAAGCTTGATTGTTTTAGAATGACCGTGATGTTTTCTTCAAAAATCCATCATAGCAATACTTTAACTATCAGAAGAGACTAGTCATTATCTCTGTGATTTGGCCTTTGCAGGCAGGTATGTAATCTCCTCAGACTCATCAGCAAAAGAGCTTTATGCTCTTAATGCTCCTATCACCCTCTCCCTTTCCAGTGTCACCTTAGGAAACAAGTGAAATTATACCTTCAAAAGTGCCTGGTAGACTCAGTGCTTAATTAAATGTAGAAGAAGTTATTAGTTTTTTTTTTTTATTCATGAAACTCTGTGACTTTTCACTAAGCCAGATCATTACGAGGTCAATCAATGTGACGCTGATTTATGTGGCATTTTCAGTTTTCCCCTGTGACAGGAAAAGATGCCTTGACTCTGAGTTTCTTAAATGTTCTTAGCATTTGTTTCAAGGATGGAGGATTGCTCTGCAGTCACTATGTCTGAGAAAATGTCTCCTTTGAACTGTGCACGGGGATGAAGACATAGAACACAAACTAATGGAAGTTAAAAGGTTGCTGGTCACACATCAGGTCAGCTTCACCACAAAATTGTTTCTCATCAGGAACTCACAGGCTGCTCTTCTTCCTTGGGCATCAAGAGTCTCATCATTTTATTGTTTTCAAATTATAAAAAGCTGCAGAAATGTTTGTGCCTGGAACCTCCTGATGCATTTTTCCCCCTCTGTAATCTAGACAGCAAAAAAAAAAAAAAAAAAAAAAAAAAAAAAAATCACATTTTATTCATACTGTATCTATAGAGATGTTAATTTCTGGTGTGTGGGTCAGTAAGACAGGGATAAACTTTGTGTTTTCTGGGGAGTTTCCTGAGCAGAGCAAATGAAATGATATTAGCAGAAACTATAATTTTGGAAGTAAGTCCATGTCCTTTCTGTGTATTCAGGCTTAGTGTACCTTAAATCACAAATCAGCATATCAAAACTCAAAGGAGCTCCCCAAATAAAAGGAACTTAAGGCTAGACTTCAAAGTTCTTAATATCTCATTGAGGTACAGTTCATACACCACATCATCTTGAGGAACAAAAGGCACCCACGCTTGTCTTCTTTCAGTCTTATAAATCCATATAAACTTTATCTCCAGGCTATGTTCTTCATCAACTACAAATTTCTGAAATCTATCTCTTTTTGAGAAGCAATTGATGAAATTAAGCAAACAGTTGGATCTATTTCACATGTGTCTATATCATAAATATATATATATGAGTGTTTCTACAGTGCTCGATATTCAATAATTGACTTTGAGTAAATGTGCTTGAGTTTCAACACCTAGGATGCTCTATAAATAGTTAACACTTTTATAGGACCTTGTCAGAAACAGAGTTGTCCTCCATTTATGGCCAGTAGAGGGCGAGCAAGTTAATATAATCTTTTTGAGCAGTTAGGCTCTCAATTAATACAGGGGTGTGAATAAATAAAACAAGGAACCAAGTTTTTCTAAATGTTTTAAAGTAAACCTTTAATCAATATCCATTAAATAGAGGAAACATGCTTTGCTTTGTATACTATAGTTCTTAATGAAGGAGGGCTGCAGTTATAGTGTAATCTGTAAGATTTCATTAAGACCCCAAAATGGAGGCAGTTGTCTACTCCATCATTGTCAAGGACCAGGGCTCTGAGTAGAAGACATGGAACTTGCCTATGTTTTCAGAACAGTTGTAGAAATTTTATATCGGCAACAACAAAATGTGATCCTGCACCAAAGTGAAAGGACCTCATATCAAATGTGATGGGGAATGCTTTTGAGTTCGTTTCTCATGCCTCCCCCCCCCATCCTCCCTATTCAATTTTCAAGGACTCAGCAATAAACTAATCAGTATCACAGGGCTATATTTCTGGCTCCCTCCACAGGCAGCATAAATCAGACCTGCTGTTGATTAAAGCCACCAGCAGGGCTGCATCTGCCAACAGAATGGATAGTCCCATAGTCAAAAGATTTTTACAGTCTTGAGACTTGGGTAAGATTGGTGTAAAGCATAGAGGTAGATATAAAATTCTTGGAAATTCTCTCATTTGTGCATTTGGGAATCATCTCTGAATGCTTGATGCCTGCCAGCTCACTGTACCCAAAGCTGCTAAGATATTTGGTTTCAACTAAGAAACCAATTGAACTTTACTCTTGGACAAGAAACATTAAAATATTCATGTGTTATCAACTGTTGTTGAAAGTCAGCCATTTCCAGTAGTTACAATAGCTAGCATTTATAGGGTTTTGTGTTTATTTATTTAGTGTGCATGTGTTTGTGTGTAATTAAGATGAAGTCATAAAGTGGAAAGAGATTAGGCATCACCAGACAAACTGAGGAGAGAAGGGGAGGGTGTGATAGACATGTATGAGTATGACAAAGAACATACGTGGAAGTCAGCAAACAACTTGCAAGAGTTGCTATTCTCCTTCGATCATATTAGGTCAAAAAAAAAACCAATGAAGCTGAGAACGTCACTCTTGGCAGCAAGCAGATTCACTGATTGAGCCATCCCGCTGATCCCAGTAGCTAACATTTGCAAAGTCTTCTAAACACTGTGTGCGATATTTTGTTGAGATCTCATTCCCTTTATGCTGTGCATAAACTCCTAATGCACAAGGGCAATGAGGAACCGGGAGATGTTGTTACTGCAGGAGAGCTGAGACTATGTTATACATATAAGTTGTGATCACAAAATGCTCACTAACATAAAAAAAAAAAAGGCCCAATAAGTAACCACAACTGTTACTTGAGAAAAAATGCTAGGCATGTGTCAAATATTGTGCTTAATGATGCCAATCTCACTTTAATAGTTTTAGTTACTTTTAGTTATGTGTATGTGTGTGAGGCTGCATGATTTTAGGTGCACTATGTGTGTGCAGGTGCCTACAAAGACCAGAGGGCAACAGAATCCTTGAAATCTTTGAAAATGAAGTTACAGTAAGTTGTGAGTCACCTGATGTGGGTGCTGGTTCTCTGCTAGAGCACTGGGCATATTTAACTGTTGAGCCATCATTTTAGCCCCTGAATGATGTAGGCATTTTGAATCCACATAAATGTTCTGCTTTTGTGGGAGTGACCGCATTTATCCTCAGCTTATAGGTGAGGAATTAGTTGACTATCTTGCTCAAAATAATGCAGTAGGAAGGTTAAAAGTGTGGATTTGTACTTGAATTTCATTCCAGAGCTGGGCCAGGGCTTACCTAGCAATAGGAGAGCTATTGGTTTCTGCCAAGGTGTATGTGCCATTCATCATTGTACCCTTAGGATCATAATGCCATGCTTGTCACTTTGAGGCAGGAAAGGGAAGAGGAAAATGATATGATTATATTATGATTTCAAAAATAAGACCTCTTTAAAAGGATCATCTCAGATCTTAATAAAGATGCTTTGACCATGCTCTGGTGATTCGGTCCTGATCACATAGGAAGTCTGGAGGGAGCTTTATAAAATTAACTATTGGCCCCACCCTATGTGAACTGAGTGAGAAGGTCTGGGGGTGGGGTTTAGGCTTTTATGTAGCCTGGAAAGTAAACTAATTTGGGAGTTCTTGGATGGAACTCCTTAACATTTTCCATAATATGTTAATGCTTATAGTCATGATTTGCAGTAATTCAGACATGTATATCATACATTTTGATCACATTAACCCCCTTACCTTCTTTTGTTCCTTCTACCTTTTCCTGTCAGTCTACTTTCATGACTTAAATGCACTTTTTTTAAAAATTAGATTTTACACATAAGAGAAAACACACATATATCTGAATCTGTTTTATTTCACTTAACATGATGAACTCCAATTCCATTCACCTTTCAAAAAATAATGTATTTTTTCTCCCCTTGTGGCCAAATAAAATTCCATTATGTTTGTATACCTCATTTTCTTTCTCTGTTCACCTTTTGGTGAATGTCTAGGTTAAGTCAGTGTGCTAGCCATTTTGGATAGTGTAGCATCAAACATGAATGTGCAAGGATCTCAGTTCTATGCAGAGTCTGCATCTTTTAAAAACACTCCAGTGAGGAAAGTTGCCTAAAGGTCTCTTCTTTTAATTAATCTCAACTGTAACATTATATCTTAGCTGCTGAGAGAAATGATCTGGTTTGTGAAGCAGATGGTGAATTGGTGGAATGATGAACATAGTGGGGGCCTGGGGAATATGACTCAGTGCGACAACAGTTGTCTAATATGTGCAAGGATGGTCGTTCAATCCTTAACACTGCAAGGAAGGACACAGAGTAAGAGTGAGATCAAGAAAGAGAGAGGGAGGGGAGCGCAGAACACTAGAAAGGCAGAAAGATATGATGAATGGGGCAAAGAAAGAAAGAGAAAAGGGAAGAAAAGAACATACGAGGCTGACTAAAGCAAGGCACTAACATGCCTCAGAATGATGGGAGTAAGCACCTCAAAAATCCTAGGGATTTCACCTGTCCGAGTTTACCAATCCTAGAAACATTCAAAGAAGGCACAAATAGAGGAGACAATGCTGGCAATTTTACAAAGAATTGCATCTAAACATGGGGAAATGGATACTTTTTCTTCTAATAAGTACCATGTATACCCTTGTTAAGGTAAAATACAGAGAAAGCAGAGTGTGTGCTATTATAGTCAGAAATTTTCTAACCCTTCCAGCCTGGCATAGCCCAAGATCCAAATGCTCACAGCTGCTTGGTGCCAAATAATCACACAAAGGCTTATATTAATAGCAAGCTGATTGGTATATGGCTCAGGCTTATTATTCGCTAACTCCTAAACTTTAAGTTAGCCCACATGTGTTATTTATATTTAGCCACATGGCTTGGAATCTTTTTGCTGAGCACAGCATTCTCATCCCAATTCCTCCACATTTAGCTGTCATCTCTCCTTGGCTCTTCTGATTCCCAGAATTCTCCTAGTTTGTTTGCCCTGCCTCTGCCTCCTGTTTAGCTACTTGACCAGTCAGCATTTTATTAAACGAATACAAGTAACAAATCTTTAGAGTAAACAAGAGCAATATCCCACAGCACGCTGTAGACTCCTTCTTTGCAACATAAGAAAAATGAGAAATAAATATGAGCTAAATGCCTAAACCATTCATTACCATCATCTTATTGAATTCCATTTGACTTTTAAGGCAAATATCACTGTTTTATCATTGTTTCCATTTTATGGTTAACAAATGGAATCTTAGTTAAGTTTGCTTATTAGTTCAAGGTCTTAGGACTTACAGGAAAACATGGAGTTTGAACTCAGGCCAGCAGGGCTCCAAATCTTGAGCCACCATCCCAGGATAGATCCATGCACATGAGGAAACATTTGAGGCATAATGTGTCAAACCCCACACTGACCAAGTTGTGAGTGGTCTACCCTGTCATGTTGAGTAAATTGAGCTATGTGCCTAGAACAAACAAGACAGTCTTGGAAGATGAAATGCAGTGAATTGCATTCTTTGATTTGTTTACAGGAGTCATCCACCAAGCAGTCTATAAACGTGTGGCTGAAAAAAAAAAAAAAAAAAAAAAAAAAAAAACCTTCAAAGCTGAAATCCCCACAATTCATCTAAGGAGCACCAATCAGGGTGCATCATTAAATTAATTATCCACTTGGAAAAATAACAGTGGTCTAAAATTCCTAATTTTAAGGTCATTATTCTGGGATGCAGGCACAAACCTCTAAGGCCCTTCAGTTAAGGCAGAACCTACCTATCCTCCAGCTTGAGAACAATTGGCTAGCTCCCTAAAGTGGGGACAAAATGAGACTATAGTGATAACTATGCTATCACATATTTATATGCTAACAAACATGTGCCTGGCTCTTAGACCTTAGAAGACACTGTACTGTGTACAGATTGGAAATTGACTGACAGGAATCATTTTAATAAATAACCAAGGATTAAACCCTGTGGTCATTGGTAAATGTATCTCTATCTCACCACAGCATGTGGGACACTGATACCCAAATTAAGAAGCCATAAAGATAGGCTGGGAGTATAGATCAGCTGTGGAATATATGTCTCGCTACATCTGAGGCCCACGATTACATCTCTAGTACACACACACACACACACACACACACACACACACACACTGCTATGCTGTCTTCCTTCATTGAATACCAGGTGAGTTGTACTCAAGGTAGGAACAGAGATAGCTGGGGAGGGGGATATTTTTATAAGCACAGATTCTTGTGTCATTCTGGATTCTGATATAGGAAGAAGGAGAAGCAAAGGGGAAATAAGAAAGTTGTTTATTTGTGTGTCACCAATTTACCTGGGGCATTCCTGTTTTCATTTAATATTTGATTTAATCTTTGAAAATTTCTTTTAAATTAAAAACAATTACATTTTAAATTTCATACATTATAATATAATTGTGTCATTTCTTTCTTTCATATAACCTCCTATATACTCTTTATTGCTCTCTTTCAAATTCATGGCCTCTTTTTTCATTAATTGGTGTTTTACACCTAACATCTCATATTGTGACCTTGATGACAGAGACCTTCATTAATGGTCCTAATATACATAAAATCTCACATAGTGCATCCTGATGATATCTATCTTCATTTTCCCCTTAGCCTCTCCAGGCCTCTCATCACAACTCTCTTTCAATTTCATGTTGTTATTTTATAATTTTGAACTAATTAGTTAATTTTTAACTCAGTGAGTCCACTTAGTGTTGTTCCTATGTGCATGGGTGTGATGTCATCCACAGGGGCAGGGGAAACTTAACAGGGACCACATTCCTAAGGAAAAGTGACTCTCCCCTGCCACCCATAGCCATCATTTGTCAATAGCCACTCAGTTATGAATGGGGCCCCAGGAGCTTTTCCTCTCTGCTTTTAATTCTCATGACGTGAAATCTAAGGAACAATAAAGGAGCCACTGATTGAGCTAAGGAAGGATGCATTTAGAGGAAAGGATATTGTAATATATGTAAGATGATAGTAGAGAGGGCGACTACTAGAGAAGAAGTGTTCAGGCAGATGGTAGAATAATGTGGATGTAGAGCTATGTAAACAGAGGCAGACTAAACAAAAATAAAAATATGTATGAAGCACTTGGGAACTTATGACCTTGCAATCCAAATATATATACAATATATATATATATATATATATATATATATATATATATATATCACTCCACTACTCCTCATGAATCAGAAAACATCAAGTTACAGAGAACATAACAATGGAAGAGCCAGGAGATGGGGAGGAGTCCTGTGTAATGTTGTCCTCTGGACATGACATGGTTGTTGCACATATAAACTCATAGCAGCTGTCCTTATGTACATAAGACCTGCATGAGAATCTCACTGTTTAAACAAGTTGTTATCAACCTGTAGGTCATGACCTCTTGAGGGCTCAAATGTCTTTTTTACAGAGGTCACCTGAGACAATCTGCATATCGGATATTTACATTATGATTACAGTTATGAAGTAGCAATAAAATAATTTTATGGTTGGGGTCCCTATAACTGTATTAAAAGGTCGTGGCATTTGGAAGGTTGAGTACCACCAATTTTGATCCTGTGCTATGCATTATGTGTTTAAGTTAAGGTTAATGCATATCCCAAGAACAGCTAAGAATTAAGTACCATGAGAAAGAATACACAGTTCAGAGTGTAGCATTCGTGCAAAACACTAATTAGGTGTAAAGAGATCAAAGCATGTCAAGAGATCAACTCACTTTATTACAGTGAACATGTAAGTAGTTTATTGATCACTGGCGGAGATGCTGAAAACAGTTCTTTGTTGGTGGGATGATGCTATGGAAGATACTTGCCTAGGCAAAAAAGCACCATGTAGGCCTGTTAATAAAAGAGGTGTGATGACCTAGCAGAGTCAAAAGATTTATTCCCTTCTTATTGATGTCCTCAGTTTAGGATTCTATTCAAGCTGCAGCTTCTATAACTTAGTAAATGTGCTGTCTGATTCCAGCATGAAGATGGCCTACATTTACTTCAAGTAGCTCTTTTATAGAGGTTTTTATAGAGCCATGCATGTGTGCATGTATGCGTGCATGTGTGTGTGTGTGTGTGTGTGTGTGTGTGTGTTTGCCTTAAAGAATAGAGATAAGAGATAGGGAGACAGTTCAGTGCTTACCACATAAGCATGAAGGATGGAATTCAAATCCTCAAAGCCCATGTAATGCTGGTCTCCCTACATGTATCTATAATTCCAGTCATTCTGTGGTGAGATGGGAGGCAAAGACAGAGAACAATGCTACCCTGTAGTATATATCAGTGAATGAAAAACACTGTCTCAAAGGAGAAGGTGAAGACTGACATGTAATGTCCTCTGACTTTCACACACATAAATGGCATATGAACACCTCCACTTATATATGTAAATACTCTATACAAGCATACACAAAAAGATCTTAAAAATAAGGTTGTTGCTCTTTTACCTGTTAACAAAAGTAGTAAATATAATGTGAATGCCCATTAATAATATTTATTCTGTAATTCAGAAATTGATCAGAGATATATTCCTTTTTTTGTGCATCACAGTTCCTTTATTCACGTAGACACTGTTGTTGTTTTCTCATCTTTTTATTTGCACTTAACACTGCTGTGAGTCTGATGGGGAGCATGATGTAAAATCACCAAATAATAAATATATTATTTAAAAGAAAAAGAAAAAGGAAAAAGAAACAGTGTCATCTCATGTTTCCAGAGATATATTTAATTGTAATATCCTACTTAGTGGTGGATTGTCAAGAACATGACTACGGTCTCAACTGTGTCTCACTATTGCAAATCATTAATATGTACCCAAAAGATCCAAACAAATATGAAAGGTGGCCTTAGTTCCCAATTTATCTGCCTTATTGATACAAGCATCTTGTGGGAATGTATTAAAGGCCTGTATTCTGAAACCATATTGACTTAGAAACAAAATGTGAAAAAAATCCTAGGTAAAGGATTAGCTTATGTGTGGAGCATGACAGAACACAAAATAAAATGTAGAAAGTATTTAAAGATAGCCAAAATATCATTATTTCTCTTTAAAAAAAACTTAACTAAAATTTTATTGCAGAATGAATGTTCTAAACAATTTTGTGAAAATGAGAAATCAAATGGCAGGTATCAGTGATGAAGGCGTTGGTTGCTGTCAGGAAAGACTCGGAGGGGATATATTCTACAGGGACCATGGAGAGTGAGTAGGTCCTCAGCAGAGCAATGAGAGGCAGAGTGTCTTAGCCACTGGTCTGTTACTGTGAAGACACCATGACAAAGGTAGCTCACAAAAGAAAGAACTTAATTTGGGATTGCTAACAGTTTTAGAGGCTTAGTCCATGATCATCATGGTGGGAAGCAGACAGATGTGGTGCTGGAGCAGTAGCAGAGAGCTTTACATCCTGATCTGCAGGTGGAGAGAGATGGGGCAGGGGAGACTGATGGATCTCGCTTGGGCTTTTGAATTATCAAAGCCTACTCCCAGTGACACATCTCCTCCAACAAGGACACACCTCTTAGTCTTTTCCAAACAGTTCAATGGGGGACCAAGCATTGAAACATATAAGCCTGGCTGTGATTCCTTTAAGATTCCCTATAAGATTACCTTTCAAGAAAAGCAATAAAGTAATTGGCCCTTTCTTTGTAACTGCGAAACTACAGCCTGCCAGTAAAAGATCAGACAGAAAAAAATATTTTTCTTGCCTACATGGTTAGTCTGTAACAAGTTGCTTGGGTATGAGTATATGTGGGTTCTTACGATAATTTTTTTTTCACCTGTAATAGGTAAAATGTTTAGTCATGTAAAGGATATAGAAAACATCCTATTTTTATTGTTTGTTTTGTATTCATTTAACCATTCACTTGCAAAACAGAATGTAACCACATAGTAATTTTTATATTGCCTGAAAGATTTTGCTGTGGTATGTAAACTAGAAGAAAAAATTAAAATAAAGTTAAATGGGTTACAAGGGAAAAAAGAAACATATAAGCCCATGGGGACCATTCTCATTCAAAATACCAGAATACAGGAAGAAGCCTGACCCATTTTATGTGTCAGAAATAGTAGTGGGGAAGTAGGGTAAAATGGGATACGATTCATGAATTGTAAGTGACTTCTCTTGTTTAGAAGTTGTTTGACCATTTTCATGTGGAGTTTTGCCATTTTTTCATTAGTAACTAGTAAATTGCACCAGCTGTGGGTTTCTCTTGGGAACTGGTTATGCCATTTTAATTAGAAACACAGATAAACCCGAGGCAGATGGAGATTCCTACATCTCCTCATGGCTAGAAATAACCTTTCTTCATCTTTACTCTCTTTGCTTTATCCTGTTTATGTGGGGATATTATGGCTGCTTCTATAAAACCTCAGTCCCAAAGCTATGAGTCCCAATCTCTTTAAGCAAGGTTTCTGCTTCTAAAATTACAACCCTGAATCCTCATGTTTTTATTTCTACCAGTTCATCACTGATAATATATAAATATGCTCATAGTCCTGCCATAAAACACACTGCTCTTTTTACTCCCATCTTGAAACATCTTGAGCTGCGTATCCACAGTGACTCTGTCCTCACAGAGATTCTTCTCTTAAACCATTGAATTAGGCCTGCTTCCCTATCACGTCACTAGGGCCACTATCATCAGTCACTGTGGATGTTGCCCCTGCTATTTACTATGAACATAGAGCAGTGCCTTATGTTAGTGCAAGTACTCAGAAACTTCTTCATTGAGGCATAGATGGTACTTGATGAGGTCTGTGTCTTCTTGATGTCATGACCTGTATAATTCATGACTCCAGTAAGGTACAAATCAGTGAACACACAGGTGTACTAAATCGTTATAAAACAGAGAGGTCAGTTGTCAAGCCATCCTATTAATGCAAAAGCTAGTGTACTGGCAGGAAATATCAACAATGTACATTTGATTTCAACTTAAAGAGAAAACTTCTGAGAGCCAAAGGTAGATGCAATGCTTATTGCTAGGAAGGGTCCAATTCCCTGGAACCAGAAAGAATCAACTTAATAAACAATTTAGTGGACAGTCATCAAGACCTAATGAAAACTAAGAAATTCTAGCAACCATAAATACATGAATAATTTTCTCAGCTTCTGCTCTCTTTACTGGAATTTAACAGAGATTAAAACTGCAGTGATATTGTATTTAAACCCATCCTATTAGCACATTTTAAAACTGATTGCACCAGAGAATGTAGGCAAAAGATGTGGTAAATTAAACTGTTGCAATCACTTTAGAAATATCTGATTGATTTAAGGCTAGGCATACTGTATAATTCAACCATTCAACTTCTCATTCCTTCTCCTAAGTTTCTTCAAGATGAAATAGCCCAGCGCATAAACAATGAAGTCTACATGGAGACATGTAATGTAGCACAAAATAAAACCGCTTAAAATAAAGAGAAACTAACTCTGGGTAGGGGAATGGACAAATCAGTGGTCATTTACCCAGTGGATGACACAACAGTTGAAATGTATGAACTGGGCCATTGAGTGAAAAAAAGCAAGTTATAAATAAGGGCTAGGATGTATGTTGTGTAACCTTAATAGTGCCCCAATCATCAACCTGAGGATGTGGATTTTAAAAAAGGCATGAATGCATGAAACTTTGAAATGGAGTACCTCATCAGAGGGAAGACGTTGAGAGAAGGGAACAAGAGTAAACATCAGTCCAACCTTTAAAAACATTGCTTAAAAATGGAGCTTTACCATATTTAGCAAAATGTCAACTTTCCAAGCAGGTGGTAGTGACATTAGTACCTATTTTATTATTGCCTGAACGTTGGGAGTCTTATATAATATTTTTTTGAGACAGGGTTTCTATGTGTAGCCATGGCTGTCCTGGACTTACTTTGTAGAACAGTCTAGTCTAGAGATCAATCTCCCTTACCCTTGCCTGCTGAGTGCTGGAATTAAAGGCATGGGCCACCACTTTCAGGATTAATTTTTAAAAATGGGAAGATGACTGGGAACGTAGCTCAATGGTTCAGCACTTGTGTAGCAAGTATAAAACCCTAAGTCTTCTTTGAAAAAAAAATAAGTAAAGGTAACCAGTCTCCATGGTAATTGATAGGATGGGTTTTAGAAGATTTCTCAGTCTGACCTCTGAGCCAGTTCCTATCTGCTTTATTTGTGATCAAACATGCAAGAGTAACCTGGGACGTTTTATCTCTAAGGATGGATAGAAGGCAGAGGCAGAGACCAGAGCTCCCTGGTCATTATCTGGCCAAGCCTCTTAAGACACGTCCACAGGTTATTGTTAAGCTCACCTTCCTGACATCAGATGGTGTTGGTTCCTTAGTGGAAAAAACCTACCAAGCTCCAAAAAGAAAAAGTAGGTTAGAGGACAAAAATGACAGATGGAGAGCAATGGGTCCTGGAGCTGTGGTGGAGACTCAAGCTTGCTGAAGCTTGTCACACTAGCAAGAGAGTGAGCTCCTCTACTGTGTTCATACTCAGAGGATGTCCATGTGCATTATCTTATGAGATGCCCACAACATGCATGACATCAACACTGGTGTCCTGGATTTCAGGAGTGATGGGTAAAGATTTAATAATTTAAGAAATTTGGGCTTGTAGGTAATTAAAGATATAAACCTGTTCTCTCTCTCTCTTCTCCCCCCATCCCTCCATCCTCCTCTTTCTCCCCCTCCCTCTTCCTCTCCATCTCACTTTGTAGCCCAATTCTAGTCTGGAAATTGTAATCCTCCTGCCTTAACTTTGTGTGCAGGCTACTTTTATACCAACTTAACACAAGATGAAGTTAGATAAAGAGAGGGGAACTTCAATTCAGAAAATGCCTTCATAAGATACAGCTGTAAAGTGTTTTTTGATTAGTAATTGATGGGGGAGGGCCTAGCCCACTGTGGGTGGGGCCATCCATGGGCTAATGATTCTGGGTTCTATAAGAAAGCAGGCCAAGCAAGCCATTATAAGCAAGCCAGTAAGCAGCACCCCTTCATGTCCTCTGCACTGGCTCCTGCCTCCAGGTTCCTGCTCTACTTGAGTTCCTATCCTGACTTTCTCCAGTTAACAGTGATGTGGAAGTGTAAGCCAAATAAACTCCTTTCTTTTTGATTTGCTTTTGGTTGTGGTATTTCATCACAGCAATAGTAATGCTAAGTCACTAGGGCTATCAGACATGCATGGTGCTAGTTTCTTGATTGTATCTGAACAGCAGATATTACCTTTTAATAACACTTTTTAGCTAATAGCCTTAATACTTCACTCATCTACTACCATGATTGTCTTGTGCTTGTACATATATCCAACATGGTTTTGAAGTGATGACAAATATAGTTTACAAGAGTGTAAATGAACATATAAGGAACATAAATGAAGATATAAGGAACATAAAGAAGTAAATATACCAAGCCCAGGGCCAGGAGAGAGACCAGTATTAAATTAATGTGAAATACGACAGGGTATATAGTTAAATTGTTATGACCAAACAAAGCTTAATGGAGTCTCCAGTGAGAAAATGCAACATTAACTATAGAAAGAAAAGATAATGTTACCTTGTATACACCACACTGAAATAGTTACAATTATGTTTTGTTTCTTATTCACCATGCTGTCTCATTGGTACAATCATTTCTCTGATTATTTTCATCAATCTTAACATTTAAAATGTACACATCATAATTATGCCAGTGTGTATAATATATGTGCATATAATATTATATATGTGTGTATATATGTATGTATATATATATAGAGAGAGAGAGAGAGAATGAGAAAATATAAATGTTATTATAAAGAATTTGCTCTTTTAGGAACTGTACTGGAAGTAGCTCAGGTGGTAGAGTACACAAAAACTCTGAGATTGATCCCCAACATTGTATATTTAAGACTCACAGGAGCATCCCATCACCCCAGCAAATAGGAGCTAGAGGTAAGAGAATCAGAAGTTCAAGTCATCCTTGACTACATAGTGACTTTTAGACAAGCCTCTACTATATGATACTTTGTCTCAAACAAACAAAACTCAGCAACTTGAGGATGTATTCATGAGATTCATTTTCATTGTTGGAGATCATATTTATTCCTTATTTTAATGAATATATACCAGAGATATTTAAGCATGTTTATAAGTTTCATAGCATGCAAACCAAGTATTGAATCTTTGTTTCATCTACTTGTGAGAAAAAGTAGAAAACCTGAAGTAATTTTGAAATTCAGTTTGCTCATGTGTTAAGTGAGATGAAATATACCTAATGAATTTGCAGTGAGGAAGAAAGGAGCCACATATATCAGTCAGGAACCTCTTCAGGAACAGGACTGATAGGATAAATATATGCATATCTATCAAAATAACTTATTAAATCAGCTTATGTTAAAATGTTAACAACAATTGTCTCCTACCTGAGAGGCTTAGAGTCCAATAACTGGTTAGTCTAGGAGGCTGGGCACCTTAGCAGTCCCACTTTGATAAAACAAACCTAGAGATTCCCTGGAGAGCTGCTGGTCCTCTGTCAGTGATGGAAACCTGCAAACTCTGGTTCTGGTATCATCAAAGGGGCAGGCAGTTGCAACAAAATGGTAAATCAACTTGGTGGCAAGAGAGTAGGCCAGGCAGACAAAAGGCATAATCTTTCTCCTACTGTGTGCTTTTTTATCTGGGCTGCTACCAAAAGAAGCCCCCACCCTGAAGGTGAATCTTCCCACATCAGTTAAATCAATTAGGACTCAGAGAAGTTCTTCAGGTGAGGCTTTCTGTGCAGATGATTCTAATTTGTGGCACATTGACAGTATAACCAAGCACCACAGCATTCAGGTAAAGCATATTTGGAAAGATAGTTAACTCTCTCTTCCCTACTCTGTCAATAAAAGTTAGCCACTATTAGGAACATTCATGTCTTGCACTCAAAATATCAATAAATTAAGCATCTGTAGTTAGGCTCAGACAAGACACAAATCCTTTCATCACTCAGCAGTCACTGGAAACAAGGAAGGTTGAGGTAATATTAAGAAAGTTAAGTTATAATCAAAACATCAATTATATAGTATTCACAGGCAAGTTAAGAATGAACTGACCGATGAAGTCTTGCACAAACAAGGATACAGACTATAAAGGATGGTTTCCCTGGGCAGGTGGTGGTAGCAGACAGGAAGTAAATAACATTTGTGAAGAAGAAACTACCCTCAAATGATATCAGTTGACAGTTACAGTAAACAAATGGCATCGGCAAGAAGCACTTAATTCTAGTTGGCTGGAGTGCAAGACTGGTTAGAGTAAAGATTTGGAGATAGTGTTGTGAGTGTGTAATTTATTGATTCAACAACATATCTTTAGCACCTATTGCTTTAAAACCAACTGTATCATGAGTTTTTTTTTTTATTCTTTGTAATAGGGGTCTCACTATAACATGGGTTGGCCTGGAACTCAGAGGTTTGTGTAGCCTACTCAGGGCACACTGCAATTCTCCCATCCTCCTGCTTTTCAGGATTATAGGCTGAGCCACAATTTTCAGCTTGGTCCTCTTTTTCTCTACTGTGTTCTCTCATTTGAAGGATGCACACATATGCATTAACATATACATACATGGCACATGTTTACCTTTAGTATTATTTTACTTTAAAATTTATTTTTAAATATATTAACTACTTTAAGTGTAATAAACGAAAAGAATTTGAATGTAATACATTACACTAGCTAAGGGGGGAAAAAAGCAAATAAAGAAAAAGCCAAGTCAGATGGAGAAGTGTCATTACCATGCTGCTCAGTTCTCAGACAGAAGGTAGAGAAGGAATTAAGATCCCAACAATGAATCCTGTGCAGTGGGAGACAGTTGGAAGCAAAGTATATAATGTTTGGGAAATGGAATAAGCTGGGAAGAAGTTAAGGTGAGAATAATAGGAAGGGTGGAGAGGTAGAAAGCCCAGGGAGCTGGTTGCCTAGCTGCCTTGATAATTGTGAGCGAGTTCATACTTAGGATTACTAGCTATGAACTGGGAAGACCAGCCCTTCTTCCACAGAAAAGATACCTTCTGCCAGCATGTCTACATCATAGAGAAAAGAGTATTTTCTCCCAAACAGCCCATTGAATACTTCTGTGAACCTCAGTCTCCTTCTCTTACGATTACTCCGTGTTGTGAATTAAACAATGCATAATAGCACAAAGATAGTGTCATGAAATAGATGACCATAGCCAAAATTTCCCTTTAAAATAAACTATTAGCAACAACAACAAAAAAATGAAACATTAGAGAAAAATGTAGAAACACAAAGTGTAACAGATAAACCTAGATAATAATCAAGAGACACTCTGAGAAGGTAGCAGGCAGTGATGAAAGGAGACACAGAGAAAGACAGGGAATTTAATCTACCCCTACTACAGTAATGGGTCATCTGGAGAACTGTATGCCGGGCTACAGAAGCAGAAGGGTCTGTGAAATGCCGGAGGGAGCAGCATTTGCCTTGCCAAGCAGTTTTACCCCTACTCTGGCACATGGAATCTGATTAGTGTAGTGTGCAAAGAACAAGTATTAGAATGCTGTACTGCAGAGCCCTCATGTCATGGAGATGGTCTTTGGTTTCCAAAAAGTATTTGAAGTTTTCTGAAAAACAGCCACATGTGTAATGAGATTTGTCACTGTGGAGTCCATTGTTCTTTAGAGTGAGAAAGTGAAATTGAGTCCAAGGTGTTAACAAGTTTGCTGAGAGAAGCATTTAAAGAAGCACTTCAGGCTTCTTACCTTAATAATCGCCCTTAAGGATGGTTCACTGATTTGATATGTATCTATTAATGCATTAATCAAAATGAGTAACTAAGAATGGGGGAAATTTTTTCAGCCAGAATCATCATCATCTTAATTATTGGTGACTATTTTGCTGACTGAAAAATATGAATAATTATATTTGGGGGCCAGTTTTCTTGTTCCCAACCATACAGTTAAATATTTATTTTGGAGAAATTTATTCTTCTTCACACAGAAGAGAAGCCATTTTTAGAGTCTTTGGTAAAATATGGGTCATGATTGTGGATATGTTCAACACAGAATTGGAATGTTGTTATGCTTTTTATTTTTGTAACATGTTTACCTAATCATTAAAGAAAGTTAATGTTATAAAACTGAAAATTATGGGTTGTAGAAGTCTCATGAAAGGTTTGGTTATGTTTCTTTCTGTATTTCTGTGTCCTCTAAAAATTAGCATCACATCTTATATATTTTTCAAGATGTTGCTTTTCTCTTAATTTTTAAAGAATTGTTTCAGTTTTCAATCTTCAAAAAATTGATTTATTATCTTTTCATATGGTCATCTCATGATGAACTTAGCTAACAGATCATTATTTAGTATCTTTTCATCTGTTGTTTGTTTATTGTAATTTTCAGGAAGACAGTGTCTCATGTAGCCCAAACTCACTATGTAGCCGAGGGGTGGTTTTGATGTTCTGCTTCTCCTACCTTCATATCCTTGGCACTGGGGTTAAAGGCTGGGGCCACCATGCCCAGTTTGTACATTGCTGGGAATTAAACCTAAGGTTTCATTTATTCTAGTTAAACATTCAACCAACTGAGCTACATGTTGTAGTCTGTAACAGTACATTCAGAGATCATTTTCATGAGTCCTTACCTTTATTTGACTCTTCCAAGGAGTCTGCTTACCTTTTCTTTGCTTCAAGAAAACCAATTTCAAAAGTAATATATTCCTTATAATTTAATTTTAAATGAATTTTTCATTCATACCCATACTGATGTGATTTGAATGAAAATGGTCCATATATGTTCAAAGGAAGTGGCACTATTAGGAGATATTGCCTTGTTGGAGGATGTCACTGGAGGTGGGCTTTGAGGATTCATATGTTCAAGCCAAGATCACACTCTTCCTTCTTGTTGTCTGCTGATCCAGACCCAGATGTAGAAGTCACAGGTGCCTCCTCTCCAGCACCATAACTGCCTATATGTAGCCATGCTTCCTGCCATGATGATAATGGACTAAACCTCTGAGCTAGCTCCAGCTGAATGTTTTCTTCTAAGAGTTGGCATGGTAATGACATTTATTCACAGCAATAGACACCATAACTATGACAATATCTCATAGGGAAGTGGTCTGCATTCCTTTCACTGTCTCTGAATGGTCTGTGAGAATTAGGACACTGGCCTACATTCAATGTATAATATAGCACCTTTTAGGGAAAGACGTTAAACTTTATTGACGTTACTTTTTTCCTGACTCAGGGAAAAAAATGTTTCTTTATTTTATTTCTCTAGTTCATAAATTTTATTTTAAAACCTTATTATAAAAACTGCTGCAGATTAAGAAGTAACCACACACTGAAATTTAACAGACCCAAAGACTATAACTTAATGAACTTCTATACAGTCAGAGTAGCCATTAGGACTAGAAGGTGGGGTGTTCCACATTGGATTTTATATTTTCATTATCAAATATATTCTTATACATTTGTCTACCACCAAAAATGAAAAGCCTGTCACAGAATCAGAGTTATAAAAACAATGAGATGTTTCTCCTCTTTCCTGACCCATGTTTATTTTCTACATTCAGTTCTTCCTTATCCACCAATACATTATCTTTCTTCTTCTCTTTTATACATGTTATATAAAACCCAAATGTACATTTATTTAAATACATATATATTATTGACTAGATTCTTTACAAGAGGGAGAACATGCAGGGATTTTTTCCTTTATGAGGTTGCATGGCCTCAATTAGTATTTTGCATTGTAAGTCCTGGAAAGTTTTTGAGTACATTTTTCTTTAGAGCTGAATAATATTTCATTTTATAATATACCAAGTTTTCATTATCCATCTGTTGGTAGACAACAAGATTGAATCTAATTCTTTGCTATAAATCCATCACCTTACTTTTTAAGTAGGTATTTTACATTCAAATTTTCAATAAATCTATAATTTATGTTTTGGCAAAGGTAGCTAACAATTTCCCTTTCTTAGCTAATCCTCTTAATAATTACGTAATAACCATTTTTGTCATTAATTTTACAATTTTAATTGCTATGTCTTATTAACAAATAAGAATGTTTGTAATGTTGTGCATGCTGTCTTATTGATCTACCTGCAATTACTCATCAATAATTTATCAACTAATTTTTATAGCTTTATAAAGATTTTGACATGTGTACAGGAGTCAAACAATATTCCTGCAATAAGATTATACAGCATATATTATTAGTGTATAACTACATTCATGTCTTTAATACTTTTTTCTATAATCCATCATTTTAATTGGTACAAGGTAGTTGTAAATAATATTGGAGGAGAACATATTGCTTAACTACACATAATCTTGTTTCAGTATTTTTTAAATGTTTGGAGAATTTTCCATATAAATTTTGGAAATAATTTAAGTTAGTAAATGTCTTGAATTCTAATTTCACTGAAAATCTCTTCATTTAGGAAGGATGACAGCCATCCTGCCTTTCACCTTCTGAAGCATGAGGAACATTTTGAGCACCATCTTCCTGAGTTTTCTATCCTTCTGTTCTTCTCTAAGACTGGTTTATTTCCCAGCTGAGTTCTACATGCATTACCAGTCATCTTATAACACACATATTTACAACAAAACCACATATTTTATATTGTCAGGTTCATTTTGCAACTTGCTTGGGCACCCAGTTTATTTTAGTCTACTTACTTTGCCATTTCTTGTCCTGCTTGAACTGCTACCCAGCATTACTGTGTATGGCTGTAGCAATTTATTATATTATTCTTACACAGATTCATATTAGGCTGTCACCAGCATTTACTTCCCATCTTCTGTGCCATTTAATTTTAGAAATAGCTATAAAATAGGCTATTTTGGTTTTTTTTAAAGCCTACAGGAGAGTCTGAATATAATACAAGTTGAACTCTATCTATTTATCTTTTACTGATAATCAGTAAAGATCTTTATCTTTCCACCTTATTTTATTTTCTAACTTGTGATTTTTGTCCTTCTTTCTCCTCATGAATGAGCTCTCAAATAATTCTGCTCTTAGTTGTGATAGCATGGAAATTCTCCTTGCTTTATTTCCCGCATTGGGCAGAGGTGCTTTCACTTTTCAAAGAATTACTCACAGATTTAATGAGGCCTCATTCATAGGAATATCTCTTTAGTTCTCTAAATATATGTGATAAGATGGACCAGAGGGAGAGGATTATATCTAAGGAACGGTAGTTTAGACTTCCCTCTGAGTGTTTATCTGGCCCTATCCTATCATGCCACAGCCAATTGCCAAACTTTTTCAGCTTCCAACTGTACCTCATTTTAAACTCTGTATCTGGTCTTGGTGACTTCTTAACTCAATTACTAGTTTGAGTCCTATTTTATTTCCTAGGATTTTAATTTTCTAAAGAAAACCTTGAATTTTTCCTCTTCATCTTTTAAAAAATATTTTGTGTCTGAGTATGTGTGCCACATGTATATAGGAGCCCTCAGGAGTCAAAACAGAATCTTTGAGTTTTTAGAATTAGAGTGCTACAAGGTGGTTGTGATCCATCATATGGGTTCTAGAAACCAGAACCAGGTCCTCTGCAAGAACAGTTAGGGCTCTTAATTGCAAGACTATTCTCTAGTCACTTTCCTTTTTATTCTTGGGAGACAGTAAATACACACATTAGCCAAAGACACAAATTGTAGAGCCAAGTTGTCTGATCACAAGTCTCAGCTCTACCAATTTACTATAAGAAAGATCTTGACCTTGACCCAATTATCAAAGACCTTAGGTTTTCTCACATGTAAAACAAGGGCTATGAAGAAGAGTTGATGTGAGCTAAATGAGTGCTGATCTCTAAGTGTCTTTGCTTTGAGAAATTTTTATTATTTATTTTCTTGGCTGCTAAGGACATCTTCAAACTGAACTCAAGCTCCAAATAATGCCCACTGTGCCTGGCCACAATATTGGCACCATCAATGTCTTGCACTCATCAAGTTCAGCATCTTGGTATTGTAGGATTCTAGTTTCACAGAAAGTCACATGTGGCCAGTATTCATATGTGTTGTACAAACCTCCTTCGTCTTATGACCTTGAAAATTAGAGCACAGGATATGCCTCAGCAAATGCAGAACTTTGTGTTTCTGGTTCTGTCTACCCTTTGAAATTCATGATTAGATGATCCTGGATGCTTCAAAAGAAGCAGATTTGTAGAATTACAGGGTATTAGCCTAATGATGAAAGAGCATTTGCTTACTTTCCAAACAAAATATGGTTGAGAGAAATCTGGCTAGGATAATGAAAGCATTATATTGACTAAGTTCTTTCTAATCCTTGATGAATTTTATAATAAACTATTGTGGGTGGCATTTTTTCTTAATTATGTTTTTATTATTTAAAAACAGTTTTTAAATGTAAATATATTTTGATTGTATTCTTCTCCTTTCCCAAGTCTTTTGAGATCCTCACTCTCTTCTTACCCACAAAACTTTGAAGTTCCCTTTCAATAATCAAACAGTATCTTTACTTTTAACTCGAGCCAGTTACCCTCCACAGTGGTATCTACTCCACCTGTGTGATAAAATTGTATTACTATAAAAGAAGTCTTTTTTACTATTATTTCTTGGTTTTATAATCATATGCCTGTTTGAAACATTTATGACAGAAATAGGATGTTCTATATTTTCAGAAATATGAGGAAAACCTATTGTTCAGAGGAAACTAGCATTTAAAGTATTTTGTTCTTTTTCCTTTAGAGCTTAATTTTTGGATGAAGTCTCAGGAAGTAAGATCACATGCTTTAATCATTATTTGTATTTGACTTATGTTGTGTATCTGTTGTATAACTTGGCCGAGGAATGGGAACCCCTCCCTTTCTCCTCGTGTTCCCCTTTGACAACTAAGAAATCAATAATACCTTGAGAATCAGAGCCCTGCTGTACAAATGATGTAATTGCTAAACTAAAGATCACTGAATTGTGGAGTTAGACAATGGGCAAACTAAAGACAATCCCCACAATTTAGGACTCTGCAACTTCCCAAACTCATTTCCTGCTGTGTTTTCCTAGACAGACAAGACACAGCGTGATTGAAAATCGGTGGCCATAGAGCATCTGTGAGCATTAGCTGTGACCTACTCTGCTTTCTTTATCTGTAACTGCACCTAACCTGGCTTGAGGAGCTTTAGATTTTATTTTTTTATGTTTCATGTATTTTAGAGAAAAAAGAAGTTTTATTACTGTATGGGATTTTTTAAGCTATTCTGAATGTTTTGCTTTTTTATATAAAGTTTGATATTGATTTTCAAAAAACAATTAAAAAATCTCACTCACTTGTGACAGTACAAAAATCTGGTTGCTACTAACTTCTGGGTTGGAGTCAATGCATGTGTTATTAGAAAATTTGGAACTTTATTAAGTAGTATTAGTTATAATAGAAAAAGTTGAGTATACAGGTTAACTGACAATCTTTGTTCTTACAATGTTTATTCTAAAAGCTTCTTATCTATGGCTCAAAAAGCAAAACGTGAATCACACTAAAACTCCTGAATCACAATATTGCTTCCCCATGGTCTCAGTTTTCTTATTTGTTAGTGAGAAAAAGCAGAATATCAAAGCTTCATTTCACATGGATAATAATTCTGTTATACTTCTTATTTAACTGATTATACTAGTCCAAAATTAAAAGGTTAAACAGAATAAAATAAACGTTAATTAATAATCAAATAAGTTAATTATATTTTAATTTTTACTATTTTATAATACAGTTCATGCTAGCAGCAATCTCTATGTAGACTAGGAGATGAGGAAAGCATCAGGCCTCATGTTGAATATTCATTGATGGAGAAAATTACTCTAAGAAGAAAAACCCAAGCTACGCAGTCAGTCCATAGCTTAGCCTTCAATACTTTCAGTAAGACCATGCCTTTGATATTTGCAGCTTTTTGTCTAACTTTTAAGTAACAAGGAAGTGCATTGAGATTACCAACTTTTTAGTAATGGCATTTTTTCCACTGCTAACTAAGTTGATATTATTGGTGTATCAGCTGTCAAGGGGTAATGGTAAAAACAGGAAGTGAGAAAGCAGGTTGCATTCCTAGGGCAATTTAGACAATAGATATATAAGACAAGGTGTAGGTCATTATTAGATATGAATGTAATTACCCTACACAGATTCTTCAAAATGATGAAATTTGTGACAATGGCTGCTATTATGTAGAGAAGTCAGAAAAACATGTCATCTGAGAATCTATTGATTACTTTTATAATTAATTAGACAACACTTGTAAACTGGTAATCACATAAGCAAATTAATAGTTGTATTAACCCTCCAAAATACACTTGCAACTCTTTGGAGCTCATCTCAAAAGAATGAATAGAAAATCTTCAAATGCTATCAAGCATTGCCTGGGCTGTGGTAGGTCTGACAAGTGCTATGTAATTTTAGTTTTATTTGCAGTAGTTGTGTTTATGAAAGTCAGACCTAGTTCTAAAAACTGGGGGCAAGTAAAGGATAATACTAGGTTTATGCCAGAAAAATAATTTATGATAGACTCTCTCTGCTCTTTTCTGTTCTGGCTTGATGGTAGATTTAATGTCAAATGTTTCTGGTATTGCTAGGTGGAAGGAGTCAAAACCCTAGCAGACAAAGAACTGTATACCAATCTAGGCTCCACTTTGGAATTTCACCTTTATGAAACATCTACCAGTCCTATATGGTCAGGAATTTAGAATTTACTAGCTACACTATGTAAAGTCTTAACACAACATTGTCTTAAGTGGTATTTTGGATAGGCATTCACATTAAATATATTAAAAAATTATTTCTCACTGAACTGTGAACTTCTTCATAACTGAAAGTCATAGTGGATATTCAAATAGAATAAGAATATTTGAAATATTCTCTGGATTTGGTTGAATTGCACTGAATTGGGTAGAGATGAAATAAACTGTGTAAAATAGAAAGAAACTTTTAAGAAGGTAAGTCATCATTCCAGCTACAGATGTTCACAAGAGGTTTGGGAGGGTTGTATTTGAGCTGATACTTAACAAACTGGCTTTAGTTTGAATATAAAGTGAGTGAGATGATATTTCTGGACAAAGAAGTGCTATGAATATCTAAGTCTGGTGTGAGTAGAATATGAGAGAACAGTGAGAATCATTGACATTGATTGTGCACCTGTTGTGGTAAGAGGAAAAGCCCATTTTGAGGTGATTAAGTGATATGTGATAAAGCAAAAACTATTAAAAATGTTGTAGGAACATAGAAAGATGTCCCCTGACAGACTATGTTGAGATTTTGATCTTGTCTTTACAGAGCTCTTTCTGTTACCAAGCTGTTCAGGGATTGTGATTTGCAGTCTGGATATTTTTTGCTTTATGTCTAAAATTTACTTATGCATGAGTACATGCTATGACTATCTTTCTGGGCCTGTGTTACCTCACTCAGCATGATACTCTCCAAATCTACCCATTTGCCTGCAAATTTTAGGATGTCATTTTTTTTTGTGCTAAGTGGTACTCCATCGTGTAAATGTACAACAATTTGTTAATCCATTCTTCAGTTGAGGGGCATCTAGTTGTTTCCAGGCTCTGGCCATTATGAATATTGCTGCTATGAACATAGTTGAGCTAATGTCCTTAGGGTAAGAATGTGGATCATTTGGACCTATGCTCAATAGTGGTATTGCTGGATCATTGCAGGAGATTGATTCCCAATTTCTGAATAACCACCATACTTTCCAAGGTAACTGTACAAGTTTATACTCCCACCAGCAATGAAGGAGTATTCCCCTTGCTCCACATTCCCTCCAGCATAGCTGAGGGGATACACATGATAGGTCAGAACCTGCTACTACTATTGAACTCTGCTCTTAGCTCTAAGAGTAAGTTTTGAAAACCAGGCAAAATAATTGCTCTCAACAGGTGGTCAAAATCCTCTTTAGGGAACTTCAGTGTTATTGCATAATCAACAAGTAACCATCAGAAGCGATATTGTGGAGAGATTTGAAAATGGCCATTGAGTTTGAAAATTGTACTGCACATAGTTGGAGACCATTGGAGTACTTTTGAAAATACAATGAAAGATATGAGCATAATTTTGCTTTCAACAGGCATCTTCATAATGGAGTACATATGAAAATGATAAAAGGGATCATAGGAGAAGCAAAGAGCATAGTTACTAAGTAGTTATTTGTCATCATCAGTCACTGAGATCCTATATTTAAAATCTGTTTGCAAAGGGTGTAAATGTATGGAACAGAACAGCTTCTGAATATGGCAGTAGAATCATTATCTTAATTTCATGGGTACTGATTTGAGTAAATATAAAAGAGAGCTCTTGGCTCCTTCTATCTTATTCCTGGATATATGGTTTTGTTTCACAGTTGGAGATGGCTATTTGATGTCCAGCTGTTCTATATTCCAATTTGCCAAAGGAGGAAGAGAGGCATAGAAATGCTTTTTAACACTTACTAGAAACTTAATATATATCCCTAATATTTCATTGGCCATAGAGTTTGTCATTTGTCTCTACCAAACTTCAAAGACAAAATTGGGCATTCTTTATTCCAAGAAGTCAAGTGACTTACTAAAAATGTAGAGAAGGAAGAAATTGATATTGAAGGATATGTCAAAGGCACAGAAAACAATTGTTCTCACAAGAAGTCCTATAGTGTAGTAATATTCTAGTTAGTGAGTTGCTGAAATTTTGAAGAGAACTGGAACAAGAAATCTAGGTGATTATACTGTGGACTTCAGTTTAGCTTGTTCAGACATGCTCCCACTTCACAGCCTTTACTATGTAGATGAGGTAACAGCACCTGCACAAATGCCAAAGAAGTGCTGGGCAGGAGAACACATAAAGATAACACAACATTACAACAATAATAATAACTACATAAGGCTTGCAAATAACCTTATGTCCCACTTGTGCTGACTGATGCCAGTAAGTCACTTTGTCTGCTTTCCTATTCAGCCCTGGGTTTTCTCAGGCTTTTTTTTTTTCCTAAAAGAGCACACTCCTTTTGAATGAATTTTGTGAACTTGACTATTTTCTCATTTCTAGGGTCAGGTACTATTACTAAAGTTTCCTTAGCAACTGTACAAGGATCCACAAATGTCACACATGGTCTCTGAAACTCCTGAATGCTCCTTTGGTCAATCAGGGTTGTCTTTCCTCCCACAAATTTGTTGGCTCAGATTTTAGGTGGTAGAGACATATGTCCCCAGCCTTCATGTTAGCATCAATGTTTTAAAGGAAGATCAGGGGATATGAATCCTGAATTCAATGAAATCAATTACATAACTAGAGCAATGTAATAACCAATGAGAAAGGAAAATTGTCCAATGGCAAAGAGCTATTATGATGCATTAAATATAAGAATAGGTTAGCTACTGAAGAAGAGATGTTTGTAAAAAGATGTGGGAAAGAAAAATATATTCATCCTCCTGCGATTAAATGGATTAAAGACCATCATTTTGTCTTTTATTCTACTAATATTATTGTTTAAATTACACTAGTATTAAATTATAAAGATAGTCTATCATAAAAATTAACTTAAAAATGGTAGAGTGGAGAATGTCTGAAGGGTGGATTTCCTCTGACTCCTGTAGAACATTTTAAGTGCTTTTTCCTGTGTCTTTCTCTCTTTCTTAAATTTACTAAACAATTTTTAATTTGACATCAGTATGCCTATTATACCTATTTTTGTGGTAAACAAGGCATAACATTTACTCTTGAAAAGGGCCTAATTCAGTTAGACCAATAGGCAAGTAGTACAAATTTAAAATTGTTAAAGTAATTAGATTGTTACGCTACTAGATAGCCTAGAAAACATGCCAGATAACACAATAGGGGATCCTGGAACAAAACAAAGACAGTATTATAAACATGTGAGTTACAAATATAATATGTATTTCGGGTAGTAAAAAATAAATTAATTCTCATTTATTGATGTAATAAATATACCATAATAACTCATGGATGAAAATAATGGGGAGGATTATATATGAAACATATATTACATATGTACTACAACTATAATTTTCTCTCTGCATAAAAGTGTTGTAAAATAAAATGAGAATATACATACACAGAGACACAGGGAATAAGAGGGCAAAAGAGATACAGAAGGAGATAGACATAAAATCCAGAAATAGAAGTGAGAAATATAAAAGTAGACACACGATAGAAAGAAAAGTAAATAGACATAAGAAATGATAGTCTGCAATGACTTTTTCTCCCATTCCCTTTCCCTCCTCATTCTTATTGGCATCTTTTGCTCATTGTGTAGTTTTTAGGGTTTTTTCCCTACACAACCTCTAAATCTTGGGCACCTCAGAGCTCCAATCTGGTTGTCCTTTTGGACCTTGAGTGGATTTTTACATCTTTCTAGGTGATCTTATTGAAACTTGTGGCTTGAAATAGCACCTGTGAGTCAAAGAACCACGAGTGTGTGTCTCTTTGCACTTCACAGTGGTCTTGGTATCTTTTTATAAATGTTCTCTGCCTTCTTTAATAGAATGCACAATTTCACTTTATACTTAAAGTCTGTAGCCCTGAGTGTCCTTGGTCACTGTAACAACTGTTAACATACACTGAACCAGAACAAAAAAATAAAACAGATATGTAACAGTTATCTTTGAGGATTGACCTTATTTTGTTCATCCATCTCATGAGCAGGTCAGTCACTATCTTCTAACATCACCTATATGTAAGTTGACATCACCATTTCACTAGTTCTATCCTTTATGGCTCACTAGTGAAATTTTATCACCATATCAAAGTTCATTTGAACTTTTATGTTTATTAAAAACATTTGATAAATCAGGCTAATAATCAGCCATGTTAGAGATTTCTTTGTTGATTTTTAACTCTATTTACCTTTGGGCCTTCTAACTGTGACTTCATGCAGGCTGCCACATATTGACTCCTTTTTTCCTTATCCACCCAATACAAATATAATTTTGACATCATCTGGCTTGAGACTTACTCAGCATGCAAGGTGATTCTGGGTCATGCCTTTTCTCTCTGTTTGGAGCAGTTGCTTTGTCACTCCCAGAAGCAATCTTTGATTCTCTGAGTGTTCTGTCTAATTTTTAGTGTCAGAGGTGAGGTCTCTGAATGTAAAGAGAAAAAAATGAGTTTTGTACTTATCTTTGGAATTCAATAAAAATAAGGAATGGTAAAACTGTAAACAGTACAGATATGGCATTTTTCCTTCCCTTTAAATGAAACACACTGTGTAAAATAAAAGTGGGTTTGTCCTGGCTTTCATTTCCCCAGGCAGGGTGTCAGGTCCTGGTGCTTTTCCATCTGTCACAATGGTGTGGGCCTGTCAACCAATTTGAAAACACTTTTGTCTATATTCCCTCTGGTACAAATATAGGCATCACACCAACAAGTCTTTGGATAGTCTAAAATTGCCCAGTTATTATGCAGGTTGGACTCTAAGATTGAATAATGTACAATTTTACTCAAATATTTATTATAGATTCATCTAATGTTTACATGTAATGTGTCAAGCTTTGCATTACTAATTGGACTCTAAAATCAGGCACACCAATATACTTAAGAATATGGTAATTCCATGTGAAAGACTGAGAAAGAAGTAGATGAAATATTGGGTAAGGGCATAATGCTAAAATGTAGAATGACACATAATAGTGGGTATAGGTAAAGAAGAGTGAAGCATGCTGGGAAGTGTAAAGGTGATGCTCTAGAGTAATGATTTTCAACATCCCTAATGCTGTGACTCTTTAACACAGATCCTCCTGTTGTGGTTACTCCAAACCATAAAATTTATTTTGTTGATACACAAAGCTGTATTTCTGCTACTGTTATGAATCATAGTGTAGATGTCTGATGTGCACGATATCTAATATGTGACCCAAGGCAGAGGGTTACGACCCACAGGTAGAGAACCTCTGCTCTAGAGGAAAGACATTCTCTCTGCTAATCCATAGCTTATCCTGAAGTGTGCTAAGATAGGCAACTGCTTCCCACATAAAAGCTGGAATGCCCATGAAAGAGAAAACAGCAATGTGCTGGAAAGTAGAACTTTGTATTATGCACACAATGTCAGAATATTTTTTTCCAGCACTACAAAGTATTGTCCTAATCAATAGACAACATGATTCCTTCAGTAATATTCTTGAATGAAGAAAAGACATTTCTCAGACAAACAACTGATCCTGACTTCTGCTATCACAATAATGCTAAGTAGTCATGGTAGCATATGTTCTAAATGTCTCCTCCATGCATTTGGCTGTATTTCTTTCTTAGTATGGACCATCCAGGGCAATGTGATCTACTGATTTCCAGAGTGTGAATACTCATTTCTACAGTGTGCATGCTTAAAGCATGTGAGATATGTTTTGATTGGTGGTGGGGTTTTAACATCTCTCTTCCCCTGCTAAAAGGTCTGTTCCTGTCTTTCCTCCTCTATCGGGGACCATGCCTTTCTCTACATCCAGGACTCAATGTTGTCTTTGGGTCTTGAGTAGTGACAACAGTCAACTATGTTTCCTACATGGAAATAGTTTTAGGGTTTTTTTTTGTTTGTTTAAATCAGCTAATCTGCTTTGATTATTTTACTGATAATAAAAGAAAAGGATTACAAAAATTAATCTCAAAGGATAATGTGAAAACCTTGACATGGGAAAATGGATTTTTTTTCATGAAGACATGTGAGATTCCCTAGTATAATCTAGGAAAATGACCTGTACATATGTGGAAGGAATAAAACAGGACAAGGAAAAGCTCTGTGTTTCTCTTGACCAGTGTCAAAAACAGCACAGTAGAGAAGATTCTTCCACTCCTATGAATTGTTTCCAACTTTGTTGTTTTATTCCAACAGAAACAAGGTTGGGTCAGAAACATATTGAATCTGGTATAGAGTCTAGTGACAATTTTCAGAAGTCTGGAAAATATTTGATATTATACATATGCCCCTCAGTACATGTTAACCAAATACCATGTGCATTATTTATAAATCCATAATTTTTAAAATTGATTCTGGTTTTCATTTATAAGTGGTTCTAAATATTTGAGTAAAGAATAAAACATATGACAAAAAAATATCTTTCTAAGTTTAAATCAAGTGTCAGAAAATTATAGCCACCAGGACATGTGTGTGTATTTACACATTACCTGCCCTGCTCTTGTACTGCAGGAGCAAATTCAGCACTTGGGACAGAGCAAATATGGTTTTTCAAAGCCTAAAGCATCCATTCTGTGGCCTTTTTAGGAAAATTTACTTTTTAAGTCTTAGTACCTCAGTCTGTTCAGAAAAGGAATAATATCAATGACCACTTCATCTCTGCTAAAATTTTGACATCCTGTGCTTTTTTTTTTAAACCCTCAAGTTCAAATGGCCACAAAGAACAGCAATAAAACATGTGAACAAAATTGAAATGTATTTTTTCCCCTGACTATGGGTATCTCATCTGATAGTGGTGGCAGCTATTATTGTTGAGACAACTTTTTTTTTATTAGACACCTAGATGTGTCCCAAGGGTGTTGTGTGCATTAAGTGAAGAGATTGCAATCCCTAGGCAAAGAGGAACAGAGGAGTCTGGAGGAGCTGAAGCTGCTCTCTCTTCACCTGTTTGCTCTGAGGAATTCTCAATCAGCCCTCCACTCCCTGGAAATCAGATGCAAACAAGATGTCTGCCATCATCTAGCAGGAGGCATTAAGTAAGAATCCCACACTTGTCTAAGTGTGTCATCTAAAAAAATAGCCTTGTGACAGGGAGCAGAACTTTAAATGAGGTGCCTTTTAAATGTGCACTGTCTTTCTTTTTTATTATTATCTATTTATTAATCAACATCTATTACTATATAAAGGACATATCTGTATTGAAACTTCTTTACAACAATACAGCACTGAGGATATCTTAAAGGGAGAGACTTGATAAACACAGCTTCTAATTTAACAATAGTTGTAGTAAGTTTGTTCTTATGTAGGCATATTAAATAATGAAAATAACTGTTCTCTATGTCTCTTTTCTCTAAAATACATGGAACATAAATTAAATCAAAGGTACCTCAAGCCAGTTTAGGCTCAGCTACAAATAAAGAAAGCACACTGGGTCACACTAATACCCACAGATACACTGTGTCCACCACAAATTCCTGCTAAGTAACCCTTCTATAGTCAAACCAGAAGTTTTTTGGTTTTTTGGTTTTTGGTTTTGGGATTTGTGTGTGTGTGTGTGTGTGTGTGTGTGTGTGTGTGTGTGTGTGTGTGTGTTTTAAATCCCTTTATTCACCCATCATCTTTCAATGAAATAAGAATGCTTTTGCTTAAAGTCCACTAATAAGTGAATACATCCCCTGATTATCCTTCTGAGTTTGTAAGACCTCGCTCAGGAGGATACTCTCCAAAGCTATCGATTTGTAAATTTTAGTATATCATTTTTTCTTTCTTACTGCTGAGTAGTACTCCATTGTGTTGATGCGCCACAGTTTGTTAATCCACTTCTCAATTGAGGGGCATCTAGGTTGTTTCCAGGTTCTTGCTTTTATGAATAATGCTGCTATGAACATAGTTGAGCTAATGCTTCTGGGGTGTGAATGTGTATCTTTAGAGTATATCCCCAATAGTGGTATTGCTGGATCCTTGGGGAGTGTGATTCCCAGTTTTCTGAGAAACCACCATACTGCATTCCAGAGTGACTGAACAAGTTTACACCCTGTCTATCTAAAGTTTCAGCACTCAACATGCGTCTACACTCAACATCCAGGGGCATTTGTGTGTGTGTGTGTGTGTGTGTGTGTGTGTGTGTGTGTAAACTTGGTCCTTCAAAATACAAGTCAAATAGAGCTTCCAAGCTTGCATGATGACTTCAATGATAAAGGCACCTCCTCTAAGCTGGCAATCTGTTTGATCTTTGGAACTCGATTGGCGGAAGAAGAGAACCAACTTGTGGAAATAGTACTCTGATATCCATGATGCCCACATTGTGCTTATTTTACATTATAATATTTCTTGCAGCCAGGCCGATGGGTCTTTATCTAGTTGTGTGTGTGCACACACACACATGTGCATCTTCATGTGCATGTGCAGGCATGTGTGGGCATGTGTGTGTGAGTGTGTGTGTGTGTTTAAGACAGGGTTTATTTGTATATCTCTGGCTGTTCTGTAACTTTCTTTGTAGACTAGGCTGGGCTCAAACTCAGAGATCCACCTGTCTCTACCTCCCTAGTTCTGGAATTAAAGTCATGCACCACCATGCCCACATGAATTGGTCATTTTTACAGGGGTCTTTCTTATTGATTTTTCATGTTTCCTATATGTCTACATAAGACATGTAAGTTTATTTATTTATTGAAAATAGATTTCTTCTCTCATATAATATATCCCAAACACAGTTTCATCTCCCTCCGCTTCTCCCAGATTCCTACCATTTCCCTTCTCCCCTAGATCCATCCCACCTCCTTTTCCTCTTCAGAGAGAATAGACAAACAGTACACAGTGGAATACAATAAAACAAAATCCCTTCTACTGATGGTGGACAAAGCAATGCAATAGGAGGAAAAGAGTTCTAAGAGCATTGGCTCACTGATTAAATATTGTTTTAATTCACTCTATTTTTCAGTGGGGTATTCACAATGTTCTAGTGGGACTATGTTGTAGTAGGGATAGGATCTCTCTCCACTGCTCGAGTTGAGTGCCAAGAAGAGGAAAGGGTATTCCTGGCACCTGTGTGGTATGTGGATCTTGATTCCTTTCTGGCTACACTGAAATTCTGGGCAGTGATGGGTTCGTCATTAACTACAATTGTGGGTCTCTTCCCCAACCTACATACACTTTTGTTTCCACCACATAGTTTTTGTTCCTTGCATACTCTCCTTCATCCTCATTTTTCTTGCTAGATTGTATAAGGCTCAAATATAGCACATACGTTCTGAACCCCCACCCTGCTTTAGCTATTGTCTCAGGCCACGGCAGTGGCCTTCTGTATTGGAGCCTAGCAGTCCCCCTTCATGCTGATTCTCTGCACTCTGTTTTCTTCTATATTCTTTGTATGTGCTTGTGTTTTATTTTCTTGTCTGCTCAAAGTGTAGTTCCTTTCTCCCGTTACCACCTCAGGGGATGACTATTCTTCTGCTAGCCTTGTGTTATCCCTTAAAGATTCTAGCTGCCTGAGTAAGGATGTTCATGGGCATTGACTGTCATCCTATTCCTTTGTAAGATGTGTCTCTTTCATCTATTTAGATAAATCATTCTCTTCTGCTTAGCATTCAATAAAATACTTCACTTGAGCTCATTTAGAAGACACAAATAATGTTATAAATAGTCCCATAGGCCAGAGACTGTCAACAGGGTGTCACCATTCCTAGAGAAATATTTTGGAAATTAATGAGGGCTCTTGAGAGTGTTATAATGAAAAAGGTACAATTAGCTTTAACAAAGGGGTGTGTGTGGCATAGATGCTATGTGTTCTCTAGTACATTAGACAGTTCCAAATAACGATAAATGATCCCATGTCCCAGCAGACATGCAAGTGATTGGGAAATATTTTATTTTCCTAAACTCACAGCCTCCACTTTGCATGTGAACACAAAATATCTTTTACAGATTTTTAACCTCTGTTTTTTAACAATAAAAATGCCTATAAAGAGAAGGTATGATTTTCATTATTTTAGAAAATCACCTCTATTAGTGAGGCCATGATTCTGAAACCTCCTACACATCACTTTGACAATAATTGTATGTGTTTCAATCCAGCACCTAATTTCTTTATTTTATGTTAAAGTGTTCCATGCCCAACTGTGTACATTTTGAAACATGCAACATTTTATTACAACTTGTGTTCCTTCTAATTTTCTTATGAAATTACAATTGTAATTAAACTGTTACATTTATTGTGTTGATACTCAGTTTTTTAGTTTTATGTATATAAATTAACTGCCACTACTGTATTTTAGTAAAGAATAATAGAAGAAATATCTTAGGGTTCTCAAGCCAAATGACTTTTCTTATAGCTACTTAGATATATGGTATTGACAAAGAAAGAAACTGATGGGTAATGTATAAGCAAATGAGCATCATGAAACAAAATGATTTGTGAACATTGAAGTTTAAATTTTATATAATTTTCATATCACAAGTTATTGCTATTGTTTGATTTTTTCACACACTTAAAAATGCAAAACCATTCTTGGTTCTTGAGTCCTATATATGTCTTCCTAGTCAGAGATAGTTTGCTAACCAATGTGTTGTAGTATTTTATATACAAGCTTTTACATACTGGTATAATATTATGATAAATTGTGTTTCTTTAATTTCTTGATTATGACATAAAGTTTTATGTTGAACGTTTGAAATATGTGCAAATTCTCTAGTAAAATTTGGGGGTACTACACTATATGAGGGCTCACATAAGCACCTCAGTCAACTCACCTCAGAGAGGTTTCTTCTTTCAATACATGGAAATTAACACAGAGACCCCTATCTAGGCGATATTCAGAGAGTGAGAGACTTTGAAGCACTCAGTCCTAAATGGGATGTCTTCATCAAACCCCTCCCCCCAAGGATCAGGGACCTATGAGAAAGAAGAGGTGGAAATATTTAAAAGCCAGAAGTTATGGACAACTCTAAGAAAACAGTGTCTTCAGCATACAACAGGACTAATACACATATGAACTGACGGAGACTATTGCAGCATGCACAAGACTTAGATAGGTTTAAGGCAGATGGGGTACCAGCACTGAGAAGGTAAATTGGACATAAGATTCCATACCTAAAAGAAGCTATTTGCAATGGATACTTGATGGCAAAGGGAAAACTCCATTCTCAAATGGAATGCCACTGGGAATATCAACTGAAGATATCGACCATATTTCATGGCGGCAGGTCCCATGCTAAATAATTGGCCAACACAAAATTAACTCCATGTTTTTGTTTTTTGTTTTGTTGTGAACTGTTTTTTTTTCTTATTATTGTTACTCATTTGTTTGCATGTGCATCGGCCCTATCTGCCCTGTTGTACTCTAAAGACACTGTTTTCTTAGAGTAATTGGTAACTTCTGGCTTTTAAACTCTTTCCACCTCCCTGAACCATGAAGAAAGGGGTTTGATGAAGACATCTCATTTAAGACTAATGCTCCAAAGAATTTCACTCTCTGCACATTATCGTGTTCTCTCTCTCCTCTCTCTCTCTCTCTCTCTCTCTCTCTCTCTCTCTCTCCCCCCACCCCCGTGTGAGTGTGTGTGTGTGTGTTTGGCCTTGTTTTTGTTTATATTGCTTTCACTTTTTTATGGTTGCTTGTTTATGAGAGTGATAGAGACCATAAATTGGGCAGATAGGGAGATGGGAAAGACCTCTATATTGTATATATTGTAGCTATACGCTAGAGAATTGACTTGGTGGTTAAGAGTGCCTACTGTTTTTTTCCAGGTTATATGAGCTCAGTTCCCAGTATACATATCAGATATCTCACAGCCACCTGTAACTTCAGCTCCATATACTCTGATGCCCTCTTCTGGCCTCCATGGTCAAACATATAAGTGTTATACATTCATGCAAAGAAACATAAATTAAATTTTGTGAGGTAGCTTGGCAATATATATATATACATATATATGTATATATATAATATATATATAAAACACAAATTGTTAAGTCCACCACATTGATCTTCATTTAAATGATAAAACATATCAATGACAATCCTTAACAATTGGCTCTCAGAGTAAATAAAGAAGACTCTGGTTTATATTTAAATTGTCAACAGTCTTGAAATGATAAAGCACATGTGAGTCTTGATAATACTGAGAAATTCCTATCTGTGATAACAAAAACTTTCCTAAATTATCTCTGATGCAAAGCTGGTAGATGAAGTTCAAATCCAGTGGTTTCAGGCTTCCAGAAATATATGTACTTTACAGGGTACAGATTGAATTTCATTTAGTAAAATATTGATGTGTAGTTGTGATCTGTTTTGGTAGGTTGCATTGTCTGTGAATTATATTTAATCTGCACCCCACTAAGTGTTGCAAAGTATCTGAAAAAAAAAAGAGGTCATTAGGCTTGACTGCATTATGTATCATCTGTATTCATGTCATGAATTACTAAGCCTTTGGAATCTCCTCTTGCTCCTGTGGCAGTGACCTGTCAACATGTGAAGAAGAGAAGGAAGTAATATTCATTACACAATGCCAATGCTCAGAGGCAAAAACACTACCAAAATAATTTCTGAATTCTAGCCCACTTTTTTCTAGCACAGAAGTATGATCTTTGTCCATCCCCTTAGTGCTTTCTTGATCTGCTTCCTGGAGCTGCTCATGCCTTCAGGAACTGCAAATGCAATGGAAACATCTGGACTCCGTAACATACGGGAATTCAGAGTGCCAGGAAATCTGGTGCATCCACTCCCCAGACTCATGCTGAACCACTTGTACCTGCTGACCTTCCAGACCTTCCAATCAGTCTTTTTGTCACTCTTCTGTGTTTTTCTAAAGTCCCTGAACCCCACTGTCAGTTTCAGGTTGAACTTCTCTTTTGTTTATCTTGTGTCAATAACTGTCCTTCAGCCCTGGTGCTACCAGCCAATAGGTTCCAGTCTTATAGGCAGAGAAAAACATTACAAGTGCATCTGGAAGCTAGAGGGATTTAGCAAGTCCCTTGTCTACACAAAGCCTTGTTTTCAAACCCAATGTCCTGTACCCATCTTTTGTAACACAAAATGAGGCATCTCAAAGCTGGGGTTTTGGAAAGGGAAGCTGAGTAAAACTGAGACAATAAATAAAGGCTTAATGTTTTGGTTTAGTCAAAACAAATTACAAGTTTGGTTGCGCCTATGTCTTCTTTAATAAAGCTGAGAACTAAAATATGAATTTAATAAAAACAAGAACACAGTTTTACACGCTCAGATTTGTTTATGCATGAGCCAACAAATGATATGTGAGTGTGTGTGTGAAAGTCAAGAAGAGAGTATTTGAGCCAGTATATAATTAGTCTTTCTACACTGCCATAAAAAATAAATACCTTGAGAGCTCATCTTGAGTTTCTAGCAGGAAAGGACAGCTATTCCTATCCCCTTGACCTCAGAAGACAGGTCTTTCTGTGTTTGGGGGAGGTCATCCTCTTCAGCTGAGTGTACAGCTTTAGGAAAAACTCATGCTGAGTTTGGGGGATTGCTGTTGTTATTGATTTTCTTGTTGATTCTTTTTTTGAGAGAGAACATAAATTTGGGTGGGTAGGATGGTATAGAGGATCAGGGGGGCAGTTGGAGAAGATGAAAGCATATAATCAAAAAGTATTGTATAAAAATGTCTTTTAAATAAAAACTTTTACATGAAGTTGGGGGGATAGGATAGTGTAGAGGATCTGGGGGCAGTTGGAGAAGAGGAAAGAATATGATCAAAAAGTATTGTATGAAAAAACTTTTAAATAAAAAATTTTCAGCACCCAAATAACTATTTATAATTTATGTCAAGAAATTTACATGCTAGTGGTACATTTGAAGAGAAAAAAAGACAGGAGAGTCTTAAGTACTGTAGCTTTGAAGTAGTATAAGGTGATGTCACGGATATTTACTATTTTACTTAACAGCCAGAATGAGGCTTTTGTGCTACATCTTCATCTACCTTCTTGTTTATGTCTCCTTTAGCTCAACAGAATTCACCAAAAATCCATGAAGGCTGGTGGGCATACAAGGAGGTGGTCCAGGGAAGCTTTGTTCCAGGTAAATACACGTTTTTTTGTTGTTTTTTTTTTTTATCTATTTATTTCAAATCACTTTGTTCCTTAAACATTTTTAAGGGGATAGAAATACTCAACACCCAATTTATCAGTTTATCACACATTACTTTATATACCTAAGTACTAGATAATAATAAAAATGTCAGAATTTGGAGGAACACCAGTGATGTTTCTACAATGTCACATTGGCTACATGGCCTGAAATGTATGATAAAAGTCAAAAGAATCTATAACTCAAGCACTGGAAAAATATTACATTAAGAAGTTTATTTTGTAAACAGCAACGTATATATAACACATTATTTTTCTGTGTAAATTTGTAATCCTTGCATTATTTTATCAATAGAGGCCTCCTCCAAAGATAGGAAGGATTTAAGACTGTGAACAGAGGTTATCTGCCCATAGTTAAAGTGAGGGAGGACTGTTATTAACATTGAACAGGAAATTTAAACAGACTGACCATGGCAATGAGGCAATGAGGCTTGTTGGGATGCATGCTGTCACCGATGTTCCAGCAGCAGCATCCTGCTCAAGACTCAGCAGATCAAGCCAAGCACCATCTAAAAATAACAGCGCATGTGTGGATACTGTCAGCATGTGGGCAGTGGACTGAGAACCAAAGGCAGACTACAAGCCAGAAACACACTGTGACTTAGTTGAGGCGAGAAGAGGTCTGTGTCTCTCCTGCTTCCCTTATTCATAATGATCTTGTTCTCTATGTAATATGTGGAATTGATAACCTGGTATTAACTGTAAAAACCATGGACTGTCTCACAAGAAATTAGAAGAGAAAGAAGCAAAGAAAAGAGAAAGAATGTAAAGGGAACATGGAAAGGTGACATATCCCATGATATTTTTAACTTACTAGATGTAAGAAAGATATAAAGGAAGTTCTCAAGAGCTTCAGTACGTGGTCCTCACAAGCCCTTGGTGCTCAGAACAGAAGATCAAAAGAACCGGCTGAGGTTTTCAAACTTGGTAACAGGTAAAATGTACAGTGTCCCAGGTCATCCAGTTCATTCTTGACTACTCTGTCTTTTCACTTTTCTATTTCTTCTGTAGAGCTCTTCATATAATCTAGACAAAGAGAAGGAGCTTGTAAAATTCCTTTAAGCATCAGAGTTTTTATTCCTAACCTGGACAACAATGAGTATTGGTGAAGGATATTGCACTGGAGGAAAACATGCATGGTATAGGAGTGGGTGGCTCAGGAAAAGGCCAGTTGTCTGTTAAAGAGTCTCAGAAGTTTACATTCTTAACTTCACAAATATGCTACCACACATGACACATTGTTTTTTAGCCTGTTGTGCACAGAAACTTCATTTAATTCTACTACAAGCAGACAAGTTTCTAATAGCAATCATGTAAGTTACATGCACTGTCTACTTAAATAAGTATAGATACCTGCCATTTGTTATTTATAGTTGGCAGAATTCCTTTTTATGATGTAAAAGATTTGTATTTTGTCAAGACAAAGTGCTTTTATAATCATGATAGTTCAGAAGTTGTATTAATCATTATTTTCTTTGTACCTCTGAGTATGAGGGTAGAGAGAGAGTCCCTCACTTCTAAATTATTTCTACTACTATAGAGAGCCCTGTGGTGACTGATGTGCCCTAAGATAGCAATGTGTGATTCTGTAACACTTTGCCTCTCTGCCTTATACTGTTTCCTTTGTTTTTGTTGTTAATATTCTCTTTATATATGTCCAAAGTTCTAGTTTAAATTTAATGTTTTCAAAGCAACCATAGGAAAGAATTTTTATGCTTCCTTTTTGCTGACTGAGAGTGTTACTGCTCTTCATTTTCAGCTGGTTTGTGTACAAGTTGTGGCTATAGAGCTTGTGTTGGAGAGAAACACATAAAGTCCACAGCAGTGGCAAGAGAAAGGTTAATTTGGGGCCAGAATGTCCTACTTTAGCCAGTTTTGGTGATATTTATACAATATTTCCTATAGTTAGAAGTTTCTATTTCACCAGAAACTCTCAAATACCTGACAGCCACTTCCCAGCAAACAACTGACTCAGAAGCTTAATATTAATTACAAGCTGTTTGGTTTATAGCTCAGACTTATTACTTGCTAACGCTTATACCTTAAGTTAACCCATTTTTCTTATCTATGTTTAGGAATGTAACTTAGTACCTTTTTGCTCAGTTCAGCATTCTCATCTTGCTTCCTCTGCATCTGACTGGTGATTGCAACTCTGCATTTTCTCTTCCCAGAATTCTCCTAATCTGGAAGCTCTGCCTCTACTTCCTGCCTAGCTACTGGCCAATCAGTGTTTTATTAAACAAATATGACTGACAAATATATACTGTGTATAAGAGCATTCCCTGATGAAGAGTTCTTGTTTGGGGCTAATGAAGAGGAGCTGGCACATAGCTCTTACTCAAACTGAACTCACCATTGAGAGGACAAGATAGACCATAAAGGCATGGTTCCAGAGAACCATTGTTGCCATGAGGCTGATAATGGTGCAGAGCATCAGGATTCTGCTGTTGTGGTGTGTATCCAAATTTCTTGATGACCAGCTCAATACATGCACTCCACTAGCCTCACCCTCAGCAGGCTCTGCTTTGTAGGCAAAGCCTAGATTTTGTTTGACTGGCTACCCTCTATACAGCTAATATCTACTCAACAATGGTGATTCCCTCATACCCCGAGAAACACTAATTTATGTGATGGCTGGAACATGCTACCAGAAATTTGATTAGAAATGCCCTTCTGTCTCTCTTTCTTTCTCTCTCTTTCCTCCCATATACTGTAATCTCCTATTTCATTAATTCTTTTTCTCTGGACAGCTGACCAACACACACATACACACACACACACACACACACACACACACACACACACACACACCTGTTCATGGCATTGTATCAAAGGAAGTCTGCTTAATAAGCTTGAACACTAAAGCCACAAGCCACCCTGAAGACAGCAGAATAGAAATATAGGAAAATTCTTCTAATTATTTAAGCCTTTTATTATACTGTGTGTGAGGGAGGGGGGAGAATATGTACATTGAACATATACATGCTATGTAGTGCATATGTGAAGAATAAAAAATAGAAGTTGATTACCCCTTTCCACCATAGTTTCTGGTTATTGAGCTTAGACTGTCAGGTTTGCAAGCAAGTGCTTTTACCTGCTAAGTTTGAGCTAGGCACAGTAATGCCCTTTTATGGACCACATGAAGGTTTAATTAACCATGGAACTGCCTCACCACTCATCCTGTTCAATGAGATTATAAACTTTACTCACTCTCTGTTACGTTCTGTTCAAAGAACTTTTCCAGATTCAGGTGCCTGAGGCTAAAGGAGAGAAAGATGCTAGAAAGGCTTGACAATGTTACTCAAGGGGGTGAAGGGGGAACCATGAGGAATATCTGACAGTACAGTCAAAGACAGTCAATCTGCACGGTGTTTGAGTGAAGATTCTGCCTCTCTAAAACTCAGAACCTAGGCAGAACTAGTAGAGGCCAAACCACATGATTTATACAGACCAAAGTAAAGCCATTTTGTTCAATGCCTCGTGCTTTGGGAACTACTTCTGAAAAAGGAAGAATGATAATATATTCCTAAGCAGCAGAAGACTAATCAAAGTGGAATTCTGGGAAATCAGCTATGGTTCCTGTGGTTAAAAATTAACTACTTTTCACTGAAGATAAGAGACAGACACAAGTATTTTTTTAATCAAATGTTTTAATACAGATGACAGACTTCTACAAATAAAAAAAGACTATGAAATAAAGACAGTGGACCCAACACCCTTCATAATAAAATGTGGATGGGCTCAAACTGCAGGCAGGTGGAGGTTGATGGGGAGGGGATGTCATTTTCATCAGTGATGTAGCCACACCTAAGTTGCACAGCTCCCCTCAGTAACCTCCCACTCACCCTCAGGCAAGTGACCCTTGTTATGCTTAGTGAGTCACACACAAAAGGAAGATTAAGAAAAATAGGAGAAATACTTGCTGGAAAACAGGACTCTGGTAGGGGGTGTGGATAATGAGAAAAATAGGATGGGGAGTGAAATGACTAAATTTCATGGCATAAATGTGTGAAAATATTAAATAACTAGAACAAAATAAATAAAATATATATGTTCACACAAAAACAATATTAGGTTAATTATGCTGTTGAGGAATTAGCAGAAAGTTTGTTTAGTACCATTTAAATCGATTTATTAAATAATACAAATGTGTGTTATAAATATATCACATGCATATAACACATTTTTAATTTAGTGTAAATACAAATATGACTTTAACACACTTCTGTAATATGTGCCAAACACTGCCTATCCATGTTTTATTTATGTTACGAAGATGAGCATCTTCCCGTAAAAGCAAACATTATGCTATGGAATGTTACAACATAAAGAGATGATGCATAACTGCTGGGGCTAGCAATGTAGTAGGGAGTCAGTTGCTAAGAATACTATACAGCCACTGGATAACCCAATATCTGCTTTCTGTGATAAGGCTGACAAGAGAAGTCTCTTTTTCAGCCAAAACAAAATAATCTGACCTCACTTCCTTTTAAAACTGTGAATCACAACCCATGGATTATGTATTTTCTCAAACTTACAAAGCTCTGCAGACGGTGAAAACTACTCTTGGTGTCTGTTATCTGCTGAGGTTTACTCCTGGTCACTAGGTCTGAGCCCCTCAGCACATTGATCGAGGATGCTCTCCCTTAACCTCCCTTTAAAAAAGTTATATTTGTCCCTGAGATATAATTCTAAAGCACTTACCATGGCTTCAGTCTGGAGGAGAAAGACAGATAAATATCTGCTATCTTACAGTATTTCTAGGACTCCTCTCAAAAGTGCTTAGGAGATTCTAACCCTGAGAAGCAAAGGAAGACATCCTAGGGTAGGCACAGCCCTGATGATAAGTAGCACTCTACCAGAGAGGAAGAAAAATGGAATTCCCGAAAGAGTAACAAGATAGGCAAAGACTTGGAAGCCTTGAAAGCTGTGTGGCTCAGACATGCAAGAAGAGCTCTGGGAATTAACAGTAAAGAACAACAGGACTCTGGTCAGGAAGAGATGTGCTGACACCAAGGCCCTGAGAGCAAAGGAAGAGATTAAGAGTATTGCAGAATACAAGTAAAATCAGGTGACTGGAGCTAAGGCAGGAACAGTGACAATTCCAAGGACTGTCTAGCTTTTAGGGGTGGGGTTGTCCTCTCTTCCCCTGCACCCTACAGTAGGTACTACACATCTGCAAAATTGAGTTAGAACTCAGAACACACACATAAAGTGAAAAACATAAAAAGAATGGCCTGATTCAAGAGTCAGATGTTTCTTATCCCTTAAAATGATGAATGGAGTAATAATAACAGTTATAATAAAACAGTAATATGAATAGCAGTACGAATTCCAGTGTACAGTACAAAGGGAAATCACTATTTTGACAGTTTTATTATGTATCTAATAAGCATGTATACAGGCATGTATGTGTTACTAATCAACAATTTTGTGGAGCCACTTTTGCTTTTCATTTTGATGTAGGTTGCAAGGATCAAATTGGGATCATCAGGCCTGCACAGAAAGCACTTTACCTGAGAATCCATCTTGCTGGCCTAATACTGCATGCTTTAATGCAGTGCTTCTCAAACTGTGGATCATAATCCCTTTGGCAGTTGTATATCAGATATCCTGCATATCAGAGATTTGCCTTACAGTTCCTAACAGTAGCAAAAATTACAGTTATGATGAAGAAATAAAATATTATGATTGGGGTCAACACAACATGAAGAACTATTAGTGGGTTAGAGGATTAGGAAGGTTGAGAATCACCAATTTAAAGTTTAGTAGAAAAAAATCTAAATATCAGGGAGTCCCTGTCTGCAAAGCTACCACCAGCTAGGACCAGAGGTTGGGTAGGACACTACTAGTCTGATAAATAAACTTAGAGAATTATTCCAGGTAGTAAAGTCTGTGTAATGACAAGTATGGCCAAGATAAACTTGAGAAACAGAACAACAGACACTTAAAGCCAGGTGCTTTAAGAGTGGATGTGGTCAGGTACTGACTCAGAAAGGCTTACACGCCATACTCAGTGTTTGAATACAGCTCCCTGGAGTATTTGGAGGACAGAGAAACAGTTATGAGCCATTGCATTTTTATGGAGATATGGAAATCATCAAGATCCTGAAATCTGAGTCCTTCACCATCAGAATAAGCAACAGAAGAACCTGTCACTATTGTTAATGTTTATGATCGGGACTGGAGCTAAGAGGTTTTACTAGCTCACCATGCCATCCATGTTGGTTTCTTTCAAATCAACTACAAATGGCTCATCTTGGACAGTAAACTCCCCCAGAACACTATTTCCCAGCATTTTCTCAATGGGTAGTCTTTAAATCTCAAGGCTATTAGATGAATGTAATTATCTCCAACCACCTGTAATTGTATACTGAAGTCTAATTAGCTGTGTTTTACAACGAGCCTGTTCCCTTTGTTTAAAAAAAGTCTCAGGCTTGATACCAGTATACAAATAGCTCTTCTTTCCCCTCAGCTCTAGGCAGAAAAGCAAACAAGAAGACAAGGTTCTTGCTGACCTAGGATGCTTTCTGGGTCATACATACCCCAGCATTCCCCCTGCACAGAACCCACAGTGATTTCTCTTGGTATGTTAACAGTCACTACTTACTCAACCAACACACATTTACTTTCTCACAGATTGCTTGGGTCAGAATCTGACTATGACTTAGCTGTGTCCTCTATGAGAATCACACTGTTGAAGGAAGGCGTCTTTCTGACTAAATCCATACTCCTAAAGGACTTGGAAGAGTTTCCTTCCTCTCTAAGGAGTGTTTTCCTTTGTGATGACTGTTGGTTCAATGATAGTGAGAAGGTAGTTCACTGTGAATCTCTGCCTGGGAACTTTGGAAAGTTGTATACTCTCTTTTACTAAAGATTAGACCCATTCAGAGTAATGTTCCATTGGTTAACTCACAGTCAATGGATGTGAGTTATCCATATCTGTAAAATGTCTTCATTTTTGTCATGTAAAGTAATAAGAAAGGTGAAATCCCATCAGATTAAAAAAAAAAAAAGCCTCCCATTCCTTCTAAGGCTATTTACTATTGAAGTTGACACTTCCAGGGCCACCTTAGAATTTGGACAAAAACAGTAGCTCTCATTTCTCTGTGCAGAGGACCACAAAGCCTGCTTCTAAAATACTCAATATAGTTGACTGTGGAGTATCAATTTGTCTTGGAGGACTACTACTAAATTGTGTCCTCTGAAATGATAGGAATGCTGCTTCCATTAGCTCTCAACAGCTATAGTTGACTGCACAAGGCCATATAAGTTATTAATTCAACATAGGTGGGAAAGGACTCACAGGCCACACCTTTAGTCAAGCAGTTGCGGACAGTTGACAGTTTCTGAGGAAGGGCAGATTACTTAATTTTTTCAAAATAAGCCCCTTGATAAGTTGCCCCCTCCCCTCCATTGTTCTACCCTATACACATGTTCATATAGGCAACACTAGTTGGATTTAGTGAACACCACACACACACACACATACATACACACACACACACACACACACACACACACACACACACACACAAACCAACAAAGGGAACATTCATTTGAGTAGGGAATTTATGGAAGTACAGGAGGAGTTGAAGAGAAATAGAGATGGATATGGTCACATGAATTGTATCTACATAGGAATTATCAAAAACATGGAATCCATATTGATTTGAAATAAAATAGAAGACATTTTCCGACAATATCATCAAGTCTTGAATGGGGAAATGATATCTTTTGAAAGGATATTGCTTCCCTTTCTTTTACTGAAGAAGGAAACAGGTAAAATGAAGAAAGCCATATTCTTAACTACCTTCTGGAGTCTGCTGCCTGCCATATCCCAGCACATGACTCTAGCCTCTGTTTCTTATCATATTCCTTCTTAGACTCTGAACCTCCTGGCTCTCACATGTGAATGATTGCTAGATATGGTGGCATATACCTATAATCCCAGCACTCAGACACTGAGACAGAAGAATCATGAGGTCAAGACTAGGTGAACAGTAATGAGACCCTGTATCAAAACAAGTAAAAAGGAGAAAATGTTTAAAACATTGTGATTATATCCAATCCATCTACATAACCTTGGAATAATCTATAAATCAGAAGACCTTAATCATACCCTTGAAGTCTCTTTTGCCATCTAAGGTAATACAGTTTTGAGGACCAGGCTATGGATACTTTAGGAAGACAACTATTCTGCCTCTAGATTTATCATCTCCAAAGCTCATGGAAGCAAAATGTCTGATCACACACAACACACATGAGTATTTGTAATCTTCATTTACTTCTTTCAACATTTGCTCTGTTATAATTCTTTTCCAGATGAAAAGACAACGTAAAACAAGTAACATTACAGACTCAGTTTACAGTGGTAGAAGCAGGCCTCTAGAGTGGCCTGTGCTCCTCCCACTCACTGTCTGAATAGGAGTAACATACTGCTTTTTGCATGAATATAGTTTGGTTTCCTTTGCTTTCTAGGTAAGAATCAAACTGAACAACAGACTAAATAAATACTGAATAAATTTTAAAAAGCTCCTTAAAACTCAACAGAAATTTTTCTTATCTCCAGGTATAAACCAACAGTTGAATGTCATCCATTATATTAGAAGAGCCCTCTATAGTTATCACTGTTAAAAAATATTTTAGAAACTCTTAGGTTTACAGATCGTTAAAAAAGATAATGCCAGGAATTTCCGGGTACCCTTTTATGTCCTATACCACATATACCATATACCTATGCTTTTGTCACAACATGGAAACCAACTATCAACTGATTTACAAGTTCTTTTATATATCACAGTATTTGCAACAAAATTCTTTTTCTATCCAACTTGGGGGTACCCCTTTTGTATAACAATGATGTCCCCTTAGTTCCATTTAGGCGATGAGTCTCTCAGTGTTTCTTCATTGTTCCTTATTGTTAATTTTACCTTGTGCTGCATAGTTACTTGATAGAGCACCCTTCAGTTTGAGTTTGTCTGAGGTTTTATCGTGAATAAACTGGGATCATCATTTGGCGTTGAAAGCTTTATACTGGCAGATAGCCATTTTCATTACATACTCCTAGTGGTACATGATCATTTCATGGGTTGTGTCTCACTCACACATTCTCATTAATGAACAGATATGAAAATTTCAACAAAGGAAAGATTGAACCATGATGGTAGAGTAGGTGGCTGGTCTTAGCCCTAGAACAAAGACTCTTTGTATTGGCCTATAGTGTCTCTCCAAACCCCTCCTAAAGCCCTGACATGGAACTTTAGGAAATCATTTTCTTTAAAACTATTTGTGATTTTTGCTGTTTAAGAGAATTGTGCTTTAATTTCTTTCCAGGATAGTGTCTGGAGCTAACAACAAAGAAACAAAAATCCAGGGCATAGTGTGCAGTCAAAGGAATGACAGATCTGTGAAAGTGCTCAATGTAACCAAGAACTGAGCTCTTGTTTTACCCATCATATGTTCTTAAGTGTGATCTGGGTGGGTAAGCACACAGGTATGTTTTCCCCAAGATGATCCCTCCATTTGTCCCCTTTTAGATCCCAGAAGGCCGAAGGTTGTTAGAAAATGCTCACAGATTTGACTTTCCCACTGACCAAACATGAAACTACAAGAAAGTGAGATTACCTCTCAGAATCTTTATTTTCTCACATATAAAATCAGACTATTAAACAGCATGGCTTTTAAAGATTCATTCTGTCGCTAATATTTTCTGTTTGCTAATGTGATATATGATTAGCTTGGAAAATATTAGCAGCATTATGAAACAGAATATTGATTTCATTACAGGGTAATTTTATGTTTTACATATTGGTGTTTGGAAGTGGAATCAATGACGTAATTTTCCCTCAATTCCTGATCTCTCATCTCTAAGAGGAAGTAAGAACTTAATGGGCACATTCTTCTCTGTCTGAAAAGGTGATGCTACATTGACTGGTTCTCAATTACAAATAATTTTAGCCTTGTTTTTTTTTTTTTTAAGTTTGTTTCCATTTATTTCTTTTTTTGTTTTTTTTTCTTCCTTCTTTATTTTGTATTTATCAAAAAAAAACACAGTAAAAAGAATTTAAAATGTGGAAGAGTTAACAATAACTATACAGAGGATAAGAATGATAGGCATGGCTTATCAAGGGAAGAAATACAAATAAGATTGCTACACCTATATTTTCTTTGTGTTCATCTTTCCCTCTGAATTTTTTTTT
>PVIH01001079.1:168972-263893 GCA_004025045.1 Sigmodon hispidus | reverse complement strand
TGTTCATAGCAGCATTATTTGTAATAGCAAGAACCTGGAAACAACCTAGATGTCCCTCAACTGAAGAATGGATTAACAAACTGTGGTACATCTACACAATGGAATACTACTCAGCAGTAAGAAAAAATGATATCCTAAAATTCACAGGCAAATGGATGGATTTGGAGAATATCCTCCTGAGCGAAGTATTACAAACTCAAAGAGATAAGCAGGGGATGTACTCACTCATTAGTGGTCTCTAAACAAAGAAACAAGAAAAAAAGCCAAACATGCCCAAGCAGCAAACCACAACCACTGAACAGCTTGGGATCAGAAACACCCTGGACTGACCCTTCAAACCCCAGTCCATCTATTGGAACACCTGACTCAATCTTGAGGGAGGGGGGACAAAACTGGATTTGGCCGGGATTGAAGACTGATCCAAGCATTATTGGGCCAGTGTGACCATAGGACTGTCTGCTCCCTGCCCAGGGAGGGGATGGGGAGTTGCAGAGAAGAAAAATGATCAGATGTGGTGGGAGGGGGAAGAGACCTTCCATAACGATATACAGGGATGGAAAAAAAAATTCAGAGGGAAAGCTGAACACAAAGAAAATATATGTGTAGTAATCTTATTTGCATTTCCACCCTTGATAAGCCATGCGTATGATTCTTATCCTCTGTATAGTTATTGTTAACTCTTCGGCATTTTTAAATTCTTTTTACTGTTTTTTTGATAAATACAAAATAAAGAAGGAAAAAAAATTAAACCAAATGTAGACTTTCATGAAAACATTTCCATTTCCTAATTAAATTTAAATAATACATACAGGATCATAGTGTTTGAAATTCATTCTTTTGGAGGTTTTACTTAAAACCTTTAGAGTGGGTGAAATTTCTTAGAGTATAAAGAATGATGAGGTCCTGAGGACTTAGTTCTGACAATGATGCAGTTAAGTAGGAAATGTTCTCTGGGGATGTATCTCTTCAGACTCTACATGTCTGTGGGGACTCAGAAGATCTACTTCTTATTACCCTTTGCTTTTATTAATCACCAGTTTTAACATTAAAGGAAAATGTGCATTCTAAAAAAAAAGAAAAAAGAAAACAATGGGGTCACTAAAATTGTCTATAACTACATCTGTATTTTTTATATTAAAGAATAAAACATCATTTTCTCTGCCTCCCCCAAGCCCTTTCATATACCTCTCATTTTTTTCTTTAATTGTTGATACATGTATATATATATATATACATACATACACATATATGTATATATATATTCCTAAATATAACTGGCACAGGCTGAATAATATTACTTGTGTGTATGACTTAGGGTAATTTCTAGGTATTGGATAACCAATCAATATGTTAAGGAAAGGCTCTCTGACACGACTATGTAAACATGAGCAACTGATATTTTGATAGATGTTTTAAAATCTATTTCAACTGGAGATATAATTTTGAGTTTCTTCAATAAACTTATATAAAATATAAACTTCATAATCAATTTCTTTACTTTACTCTATACCTATTGTAATTAGCTGTACATAAGACTTTATTATTTAGATAGAAAGTTTAGGGTCACTTAGAAACAGACATTACATTCTCATGTATATTAAGGATTACACATTTTTTTCTCTCATACATCAGACAAAGTGGTATTATTTATACTAAGTTAAACCAAATCTCTAGATAAAATATGTCCTAAATGTACTATGGTTAATAGCACATTTATATCATATTTAAAATAAAAATTGGAAATAAAGAACCTGCTGTAAAGTAATTATAACATTGCATCGAGATAAAATATTTATTCAGTTAGTCCTGTAACTGTAAGCAAACCTACTTTTCTATTTTAAATATTTTCAGGCAGCTTTAGGCAAATAACTTATCATTTTCAATATAGGGTGTTTAATTCAAAATATATGATATTTAGCATCTTAGTCTTAGTCATAAATTTTTTATTTTCTTCTCAAATGCTGCAATTTTGATACTTTTTACTTTTGTATCCAGGAATGTGAATACACTGGATTTTTATGTAAATGATCTAAACCACTCTGCAAACCTTTAATTCTATTTTAAATTATGGTTTCTAGTTTGCTTCTAGAGTAGTAGTAGATTTCAATGTGGCTTCTCACTTCCTAAGATTGGTGTATCTGCCCTCCATCCCCACTCTTCTCCACTATCTTGCACCCCTACCCTGCTAAAATAGTTCATCTCCTTCAGTTTTTCCTTCTGTGTAAATCACATGTATGTTCACTACCATGTCCCATATGGTCTGCCTTCTTCTACTTCTCACATACAATTCAAGGTTAAATAAACAAATCTAACATTTTAAATGTCTATGAGGAATAGTATGCAGCATTTTACTTAACTGATTTTAAATAGATCTGAGGCCAGCTCCAGAGAAGTCTAAGTCTATTCTTTCAGGAATGGTTAAAGGCATAGCTGAGAAAGTCCCAGGCATTAGGAATGAATTAACTGCTTTTGTTTTGCTGAATGGACACTTTGTCAAACTGTCTCCTAAATACTTACTTTATATCCATAGGCTGGAACTTGTTGGAGTAGGTATGTCACAGGGAATGGGCTTAGAGCAGTGTTGCTCTGTCTTCCTTTTCCTGTATCAGGAAATCAAGCTCCCTGCCATGATGAGGACCAACTAATCCTCTGAAATTGTAAGCAAACACTTCTCCTCGCCAAATAAATGCTGTCTTTGATGAGAGTTGCCTTTCTCATGGTTTCTCTCCACAACAATAGAAGAGTGACTAAGACACTGAAGTAGGATGGAGGCTTGATGAGATGAAAGGGATTTTGTGTTACAGGATAAGATAGGCAATAATTCACAGTTCCTGAGAGGCTAGGTAACAAGGAAGGCCCAAAGAGGTTTTCCCTAGGGAGAGGGAATATGAGAGGTCTCCTGGGTAAACTTGGTTGAGGAAGATGGGACATGCTCAGGTTGAGTGTGTTGGGGAAGCAAAGCAGAGGGGAAGAGAAATGGAAAAGATGTCTTTAGGGCAGGATTTGGAGGTTAGGGAGAAACCTGATACCAGGGAATCTACCAGGAATCCATAAAGATAACCCCAGCAAAACTAGCAATCGTGGAGAGGGTGCCTGAACTGGCCTTCCCCTGCAAACAGATTGATGAGCACCCTAATTGTCATCAGAGAGCCTTCATCTGGTAACTGATGGAAGCAGATGCAGAGATTCACAGCCAAGCACTGGGTAGAACTCCAGGAGTCCTGTTGAGGAGGGGGAGGGTTGTAGGATTTAGGATGGTCAAGGTCATGATTGTGAAACCCACAGAGACAGCTGACCTGAGCCTAGGGACAGCTGGAACAACAAACTGAGGTGCCTGCATGCAGCTGACCTAGGCTTTCTGCTTGTGTGTGTGACAGTAGCTTGGTTTGTTTGTGAGGCTTTTGTTGTGAAATAAGGACCTGCCACTGGTGCTTGACTTGGCTTTTCAGGACCTATTCTCCATACTGGGTTGCCTAGGCCAGCATTGATGAGGATGGTCCTGCCCCAAGTTCTTTTGCCTTGCTTGTTGACTCCCATGAGAAACCTGTCTCTTTCTGAAAGGAACACAGGAGGAATGGCTGGGGAGGAGGAGAGAGTGCAGGGAACAGGAAGAGAGGAAGAGGGGAAACGGTGGTCAGGTCGTAAATTAATTAATTAATTAATAAGATAAACTAGCCAGGAAAAGGGGGAGGGAAGGAGTGCAATCAGAATATAGAATACACATGTGTGAAACTGTCAAAGAGACTAATTTAAAATATGAATAAATATAAATATAACTAAAAAAACACATCCTATCACATATCTCTAAATAATACCATAGTGAGAAACATACATTCCTTCAAATGTCCATAAATTCTATAAACAAGTAAATTTTATCAGCACTGGAAATATAGTCAAGATCATGATGGGGAAATCCACAGGGACAGCTGAACAAAGTTCATGGGAACTCACAATCATTAGACTAATAGCTGGACAGCTATGAAGCTTGCATGGGATCAGACTATGCCCTGTGCATAAGGGAGACAGTTGTTTAGGTTGGTCTATTTGAGGGGACCTGGGCAGTGGGATCAGGATCTATCCATGGTGTATGAGCTGCCTTTGGGGGCCCATTAGCTATGGTGGGATATGTTGCTCAGCCCTGATGCAATGGGGTTTGGCTTGGACCTGCCCCAACTGAATGTACCAGGCTTTGCTGACTCCAAATGGGAGGCCTTATCATTTTGGGGGAAGGAATAGAGTGTGGGTCTTAGAGGCTTGAGGGAGCAGGAGAAGGAATGAGAGGGGATATGTAGTTGGTATGTAAAATGAATAATTAAAAAAAAACCCAAATAGTTGTATTTCAAGTAGAAAGCCATATAATTTACTGAGAAGAAAAACTATTTAAATCATCTTGTTTAATAAAAGACATACAAACACAGCACAACACAGTTGGTTAACCATTGCGATATTGCAAAGAATTACTTTCCTTTATATTTATAAGAGAAAAAATATAACGGCCGTCAACAAAAGTCATTGAAATTTAAAAATAGAAAAGATGAAAGGAAGGGAGAGAACAGAAGGCAAAATATGTACCTCATCGAGAGAGTGAGTCATAATGTGTCTGTGAATCAGGAAGCAGAACTAGATTTATGTGAAAGTACTTTAAAATTAAATGCAACATTCCAAGATGTATAGCTTGAATCAAAATTCCAGAGAAACACAAGCCAGAGCATAAGAAGCAATAATCATATTCAGAACTTAGGAGGGAGAAAGCAGAGCAGAATTATGACAATGACTCAGTCTCACAAAGCTGCAGTCTGATTGAAGAACTACTGTGAATGGAAGTAAAAAAAAAAATGATACAAATAAGGAAGAACTTGAGAAAGGAACAGGCTTCCACACAGTGTACTTCCTGTACGTTTCCCTGGACCAACAGTGCATCTTCTGCAGATGCCTGTCTAGGATGATAAGGGCATCTTCTGCAGATGCTTATCTTATGCTTCCTTCTAATCCAGAAGACACCCCAGGCCATTTCTGTCTTTCCCTCTCCCTCCCCCCGCCAACTCCATACACAGGTACACACAGTGCCACATGAAAAATAGGCAAGGTTGGTCCCTTCTTCCTGCCCTTCTACAGGTGTCAAAACTAGTTAAACTGATAATCTTTTCAATGTCAGAAAATATAAAAGCTCTACAATAGTCATTTCCCATACATGACATATTTTCACTATCAAGATGAAAGGAATAATAGATAATTTGTAAATTTTGTCACACTATTTTTTTCTTCTAGCTCACTTTCTATTATATTTTAGTGAAATACAATATCAACCATTATTACTAACCAAGATTGACTACATATCATCAAGCTTCCAGAAGTAAGTCAGGAAACAGAAATTCAACAAATAATTATTTATACTTCCAGCATCACAGGGACTCTGCTGAATGCCACTTCTCTATTCAAGTTGTAAGTGTATTTGTGCCATGAAAACAAGAGGTCACTGGGCAGCAAATATGTGAGTGAGCATCTTAAAAATTACAGAAAAATAGTTACCTCCTTTAGCACTGAAAGTCATATTGACAAATATTATTGAATGACACTAAGCCCAGATCTATCAGCTTTGACAAGAATATAGACATATGATGCTCTAAATACAGAGGAACTTTACAGTAACTATATAGACCCTGTCATGGTAATATAACTTCTATGGTTCTCTGCAATACTTTAGGATGAATTGATAGTTAACATTCTCAGCATCACATTTTAATAATTTTATTGGTAAGGAGGAGTCTTGTCTTTGTTGTTACCTGCCCTTGAAAATGTCAGGACAAAGAACTTTCAAGGAAATGGGACCTCCCTGTATCATTAACTTGCATACTTACTAGCAAATCATCCAACCTAATACTTCTGTGAACTTCGGTAAAGAGGATTATATCTCACACAGTGGATATTCTGTGCATTTTAAACTGTGTGGCATATGATGGTGCCTGCATGCTACAAAGGAATAAGTTTTAGCTGCAATATTATCCTTAGGAAAGCTCATCTATTCTTGGGTTTAAAAAGAGTTGTTACAAATATTTTAATTAGTGGGTAGTTTTCCTTTCATTTAAAAGACATCATTCTGTTTATAATTTTACCCTTATATGTAAATTATGTTTTTGAATATTCTCAAATTCCTCAAATAAAAGTCAGAAGGAAGGGACAGAAAGGAGGGAAATGTATTTCATTTTGGGAAAATGTGCTAATAGCAGATGGTGTTTTCTTCCCTTCAGTGTGTCCTGGGTAACACAAAGGACCTGTGGGACTGGGTAAGATTATTAAAAGGATCTGTGAGCTCAAAATTTATTGTGACTGAAACAAATGTTCAACAATGTCTGGAAAATGTTAAATCCCAGACGAGAGATGTGGTTTCAAAAAGCCAGTTTGAAACTCTCAAAAATTATAAAATCTTACTAGTTTTGTTACAGGACAGTAGTTGGAATGTCTACTTACAGAACATAAGCCTTAAAAGTCTAGACTTAAGAAGAAAGAAAGAAAGTAAACAAATATTTTAAATATGGCAGCCAAAAAAAAATCTAAGTACCCACTCCCATGAATGAATAGCACCATGCACACTGTATATGCTACACCTAGATCATCACTATAGCATCACTTAGAAGGGACTTATGCTACCTTTCATTTGACTTCATTGCATCAGTTGGAGGGAAAGTTTATTGTCTGAGGAGTCACAGCAAGAAGCTGGATTTTAAATAATCCTATCTTTGTGTGTACTGTGTTTCATAAGATTTCAAACTGTTCTAAATGTTACATACAATAGTGGTGAGAACAATTTAAATATTCCTGATCTCCTCAGTCTGTTTCATTTTACTTTATATTTTATATCTTTTTTGACACACTATGTGCTAGGATATAGTCTCAAACCTTACATATTTTAGTTAAATCATAAATGCTTAACTTCTCCTTTTATATTTTTGCATACACTTTATGCAAACAAACAAACACAACTAATAGCAGCTCTAAGGAGTGGTGATGGCAGCATCTGTAGTGGTCACCTTTGCATGCCATGACATAAAGGAAGCCTAAAATGTTCTCTGCAATGCAGCAACCATATAAGAGCAAACTATTTTCCTCTTGTCATTTCCACCTACACTGATCTCAGATTAGTATTCAGAGACAACAAAAATACAAAGACCAATATGCAGACATAGTATTCCTGTATTTCATTTGAATCTAGTTCATACACATGAGGGCTTTGATAGTAAGTACAGATGTTAAATGAACCAGTGCTAACTATGTTGCTCTTCTGCTGCCTAACATGGAAAACTCTGTCCCTATAAATAAACTACTGGGTTCATCCATATAAAAGCCAGGCTCACCACGCTGTGCTGTGGAGATAAGAAACATATGGACTTATTCATCCTTGGTCCTTGTAGCCTCTTCATCTATATAATGAACACTGCTCATTCTTCTCAGGACATGTTAACCTGACAACTGCAGTCAGTATAAAATATATGGAAATACTTATGAAATTAACTTTTAGAAAGGCCAGTATCCATATGACACATTTTCTCAGTGTCATTTTATAGTTTTATAGTTTTAGTTGAAATAATCGCTGAATTATTACAAAATAAAATATTATTTTAGCAGTCTCACATGGTAAAAACAATAACCACTGCAATTTAAAGTTTGGAGTAAATAAAAATTTACTTTGTATGGTTTTTTCCCCTAGACTACATATGAAGAAAACTCAGTAAGTTGAATGTGAAAAACCTTAGTGCATCCAGGAAGAGAGTAGACACAATGTGGTTTCCTTCCTTAAAACAAAAGTATGTTAGCATCTTTTGTGTACAAAAGAGGAGGGATCTATGGAAACTTCAGTCAGGTCAAAGACCTCTTCAATTCTGAGTCAGAGAATTGCCTGTAAGAATGGTTTTCTACCTATAGAACAGGAGAAATGTCTATGCTGAAAAAAAATTAGAAGGTTAATGGAAAAAATATTTGAAAAAAGAGTTTGTCTTGAAAAGGCTGTTCTTTGCTCATGATCAAAGTTGACACAGACTCAATAAGTCTGTGATCCATGGCCAGCAAAGGACCAGATGATTACCTGAGTGAGTAGAATATGAAATGTAGGATTGCTACAGACAATGAAGAAATGGATGCACATTTTACGAATTCTGGGATTCAGTTTGCAAATATTTTTGTTGAGGCTTTTTACATTTATGTTCATAAGGAAAAAAGTGATCTGTAATTTTCCTTCTTTGTTGGGTCTTTCTTTATGTGGTTTGGATGTCAGGGTAATTGTGGCCACATAAAGTGAGCAACATTTCTTCTGTTTCTACTTCATACATTGGTGGTAATCCCTCTTTGAAAGTCAGGTAGAATGTTATACTCAAACCATCTAACCATGGGCTTCTTTGGGTTGACAGACTATTTTAGACTATTTTTTTAAAAAAATATATTTATAAAATACAGTTCTTTTTTTTTTCTATGTATCACCTTTCTCTCCCTCTCTTACCCTTCCCAATCCCTTCTGGTCAGCCTTCAGCTTCCCTCCTCCCCATCCTCCATCCCTTCCCCACAAAGGGCAAGAAGTCCCAAGGTAAATCAGCTCACCATCCACTCCAGGCAGGTCCAATTTCCTCATCCTAATGTCAAGACTGGGTTTGGTTTTCCTCTGGAGAGAATGGGCTTAGAAGCGCCAGTCCACAAATAGAAACACAGTCTGATCCCTCTCCTCATGGCTCCACAGCAAACAGCTGACTATTCTTGGAGGGCCTACTTCCTTTTCTTGAAGGTTCCCCAGTGGATGTTCTTAATTCATTGAGCTCCCTAGAGATCAGGCCAGCCATCACTGTGGGAATTTTCCTCATAAGCCCCATTCCCTTATTCATATAGAGTCTCCTCCCCTGCTCTCAGCTGAACCAGGAGCTCACTTCAGTGCTCAGCCACGCATCTCTGCCTCTATATTCATTGTTGGATGTAAGTTCTGTGATAGCACTTGGGGTGGCTATTCATTTGATTATAGGGGGAAGTCCTGTCTAGATAACACCTTCACTATTGTTTGGAGACCTAGCCAGGGACATTCTGTGAGGTGTTGGAGGTTACTTTACCATCCAGTCTTATTCCAACCCCATATTGGCTTCCTCTATTAAGATCTACATCTCTCTTTTTTTTTCTCCCTCCTTGTTGCTCCTCTCAATCATTTCATTCTCCCATGATTTGTTCCCACACCTTCTTGGTTGTGGCTCCTTTGCTCCCAATTAGCTAGGAAGATCTCTATTTTCTCTTCCTAGGGGAATCCCTGGATGTCTCTCTTAAATTCCTTCTGATTAAGAGCTTTCAGGGATTGTGGTTTGCACCTTGAGTGTTCTTTGCTTTTTGTTTAAAGTCCACTAATGAGTGAGTATATCCCCTGCGTATCTTTCTGGTCTTGTGATAGCTCGATCAGGAGGATATTCTCCATCCATTTGCCTGCAAATTTTAGGATATCATTTTTTTCTTACTGCTGAGTAAGTACTCCATTGTGTAAATATACCACAGTTTGTTAATCCATTCTTCAGCTGAGGGGCATCTATGTTGTTTGCAGGTTCCTGCTACTATGAGGAATGCTGCTATAAGCATAGTTGAGCTAATGCAATTGGAGTGTGAATGTGTGACCTTTGGGTATATGCCCAATAGTGGTATTAATGGGTACTTGGGGAGATTGATATGCAGTTTTCTGCAGAACTGCCATATTGCATTCCAGAGAGGCAAAACAAATTTACACTCCCACCAACAATAGAGGAGTGTTCCCCATGCTCCGAATCTTCTAAAGCATAGCTTGTCCTCTGTGTTGTTGATCTTAGTCATTCTGACAGGTGTAAGGTGGTATCTCAAAGTTGTTTTGATTTGCATTTCTCTGATGGCTAATGATGTTGAGAAATTTTTCAAGTGCCTTTCAGCAATTTGTATTTCTTCTGCTGAGAATTGCCTTTTTAGTTCTGAACCCCATTTTTTTTAATTGGGTAGTTTAGGGATTTGGGATCTAGTTTCTTGAGTTCTCTATATATTTTAGAAATACGTCCTCAGTCAGTTGTGCAATAGGTGAAAATATTTTTCCATTCTGTTGGCTGTCATTTTGTCTTATTGACTGTGTCCTTGGCCTTAAGAAGCTTCTCAGTTTCAGGAGGCCCCATTAGTGTCTGTGCTACTGGTGTTATATTTTGGAAGTGGTCACCTGTGCCAATGTATTGGAGGGTATTTCCCACTTTCTTTTCTATCAAGTTCAAGCATAGCTGGTTTTATGTTGAGATCTTTGATCCACTTAGATTTGAGTTTTGTGAAGGATGATAGGCTTGGATCTATTTGCATTTTACTACATACTGCCATCCAGCTATGCCAACACAATTTGTTGAGGAATACTATCTTTTTTCCATTGAATATTTTTGACCTCTTTGTAAAAAATCAGGTGTTCATAGGTGTGTGGGTTAATGTCTGGGTGTTCAATTCGATTCCATTGATCCACAAGTCTGTTTTTATGTCACTAACAGGCTGTTTTTATTACTGTAGCTCTATAGTATAACTTGTATTCGTGGATGGTGATACCTCCTGAGGTTCTTTTGTAGAGCAAAATTGTTTTGACAATCCTGGCTTTCCTGTTATTCCAAATGAAATTGAGTATTGTTCTTTCAAGTTCTGTAAAAAATTGTGTAGAGATTTTGATGGGAATTGCATTGAATCTGTAGATTGCTTTTGGTAAAATTGACATTTTTACTATGTTGATCCTACCTATCCAAGACCATGGAAGGTCTTTCCATTTTCTGATATTTTCTTTAATTTTTTTTCTTCTGTAACTTAAAGATTTCGTCATACAGTGTAGTGGGGTTATGCTGGTAATATAAATATTTGTCCTGCCTATGGGCTTAATAAAAAGCTGATTGACCAATGGCAAACAGGAAGTGTGGGTGGGGCTACTAGGCTAATAAAACTCTGAGTACAGGAAAAACAGAGACAGATGCCAGAGATCCATCAGAGGGAGCTACCACAGACACAACGAGGAGATGGCAGCAGACACAGAGGAAAGAAGCTGAAATGCTGCTATGAGAAAATACCGAGCATTGTGGCTGAACAAGATGAGTAGTTCAGATGAAGAAGTTAAAAAGTCAGATGCCTGGGCCCTAGGTGGATCAGCATAAAAATAGTACAAGCCTGTGTGTGATTATTTGAAGCTAAGCAGGGCTGATAGTGAGACTAAACCTTGGGTCCAGGCCTGGACATTCTGGACCAGAACATTTTACAGCAAATGGCAGGTAAACATGGGTGATATTCATCCACATAAAGTTTGAGAAAAATTAAAAAAAGGGTTCTTGATCACAGAATCAGAGCCAAAATCTGCTTTTGAGTTGTGTATCTCTCACATGAGCTGTGGTTCAGAGAGGCCCTGGTGAGGCATGTGGGCTCTGGCTTTGGCAGTTTAAACCAAGGCTGGTTACCAGAAGTCTCATAAAAGACTTGGAATAAGAAACAAGCTGCTTATGGAGGATTTAAGATTTCTGTTCTCACAGGCAAAGGGAACAGAGTCAAAGATTGATTCTTAGTTGCTGCAAGCATTTTCTTGGATCAACTCTGCTTGAGGCAAGTGGAGGTGTGGCATTTTAAAGGGAGAATTCCCTGATTCAGCCTTAGAGGCAAAACAATTATGAGTCTTTTAAGAGGCTTTGCTGCCAAATACTTAAATGGAGTTAATGAGCAGCAGACAGCAGTGATTTACTTGATGATTATATTGACCCTAAATTCCCCCAGAGTGGTAATTGTGGGTCCTACCCATACTTCAGCTAAAAAGCTAAACTTCAGATAGACTAGGAGCTGGGTGGAACCAGGCAGCAAACCTAGTGATGCCTTTAACCTTAGTGTGACACCTTGGCAGATTAAGGGTGTGGTCATAAACAGAAAGTGATAAAGAGAGCTGGGTGAAATCAGCTACCCTAGTGAAGCGTTTAATCCTTGAGCCAAACCTCAGCAGTTAAAGGTGTGATCAAAAAGAAAAAGAAATAGAGCTGGGTGGGTCAGTCACCATAGCCAAGCAAAAGGTAGTCAGAAACTGAAAAAGATAAGAGATATAAAGTAGAGACAGATTTAAAAAAAAAAAAAACTGTAAATGTTTTAGAGTATGTTTAAAATATACTTAGGCTTCAGAGAGAAAATAAAAAAAGAAAGAGGAGATTCCTTAAAAATAAGAAATTTTTATTTATGGATTAATTCAGCGTATACATTTTGTAAATGAGTTGGCTTTAAAACTAAAACCAAAACATAAGCTACTCTGGAGAAGAGGTTTTCTTTTTATTTCTACAGAAAATGAGAAGCTGTGGATTTATTCCCAGTTAAAGAAAATAAAGTTTGATAGCAGAAGAGCCCCTGAAAAGTCTCCAATGGAAATAGACGGCCAAGATGATTTAAAATTTCAGAACACATATGTTGCAGTTTCCCCTGCATTCTACATTCAAAACAACTTTAAGAAGACTATCTAAGATGCTCCAGTCTTACAGACTACTCCACTAAAGACTTATTCATCATCTTAAAATTTTCTTTGGATCCTCATGGGATTGCCAAGGCCCCCATTCAGCAGGAAGGAGCCTAGAGAATTATATTCACATTCCCCAAAATGGATTACAGATGTTTGTGTTTGTTTATATGTTGGGTATAAGTTGTTATAGATAATGAAAAAGAGAAAGGATATTAGATTTGGGGTTCTTGTTTTATACAGAGAAAAAGGGGAAATGTAGTGGGATTATGTTGGTAACATAAATATTTGTCTCACCTACAGGTTTAATATAAAGTTGATTGGCCAAAGGCAAACAGGAAGTGTGGGTAGGGCTACCAGGCTAAGAAAACTCTGAGTACAGGAAGAATAGAGACAGATGCCAGAGAGCCATCAGAGGGAACTGCCACAGACACAACGAGGAGATGGCAGCAGACACAGAGAAAGGAAGCTGAAATGTTATGAGAAATGGTAGCTAGCCACGTGGCTGAACAAGATGGGTTAGTTCAGATGAAGGAGTTAGCAAGTCAGATGCCTGGGCCCTAGGTGGATCAGCATAAAAATAATACAGGTTTGTGAAGCCTGTGTGTGATTATTTGAGGCTAAGCAAGGCTGACAGTAAGACTAAACCTTTGGTCCAGGCCTGAAAAGTCTGGGTCAGAACCTTTTACAGCAATACAGGTTTGCTACTTCTTTGGATAGAGTTACACCAAGATATTTAATACTATTTGCAGCTATTATAAAGGGTGATGCTTCTCTTATTTCTTTCTCAGACCTTTTGTCTTTAGTGTATAGGAGGGCTATTAATTTTTTTTTGAGTTAATCTTGTACCCTGCTACATTGTTAAGGTGTTTATTAGCTGCAGGAGTTCCCTGGTAGAATTTTGGGGGTCACTTATGTAAATGATCATATCATCTGCAAATAGTTTGACTCCTTCCTTTCCAATTTGTATCACCTTAATCTCCTTTTGTTCTCTTATTGCTTTAGCTAGAACTTTGAGAACTATATTAAATAGGTAAGGAGAAGACAGCCCTGCCTTTTTCCTTATTTTAGTAGGATTGCTTTGATTTTTTCCTCCATTTAGTTTGATGTTGGCTTGCTATATATTACCTTCATTATAAGTAGGTATTTTACCTGTATTCCTGATATCTCCAGGACTTTTATCATGAAGAAGTGCTGAATTTTGTAAAAAGCTTTTTTTGGATCTAATGAGATGATCATGTTTTTTTTTTTGTTGTTGTTGTTCTTTCAATTTGTTTATATAATGGATGACATTCACAAATTTTTTTTCTGTGCTAAGCCATCCCTGTATCTCTGGGATGAAGCCTACTTGATCATGGTGGATGATTTTTTTTTTTTTTTGATAAGTTGTTGGATTTGGTTTGCTAGAATTCTATTGAGAACTTTTGCATCTATGTTCATGAGGGAGACTGGTCTATAATTCTCTTTCTTTGTTGTGTGTTTGAGTGGCTTGGTTATCAAGGAGATCATAAAAAGAGTTTGTCAATATTCCTTCAGATTCTACTATATGGAACAGTTTGAGGTGTATTGGTATTATTTCTTCTTTGAATGTCTGATAGAATTCTGCACTGAACCCAGATGCCTGGGCTTTTTTTTTTTTTTTTTTTAATTTGGGAGATTTTTAATGACAGCTTCAATTTCCTTTGTGGTTATAGGACTGTTCAGGCCTTTAATCTGATCTTGATTTAATTTTGGTAAGTACTACCTGTCCAGAAAGCTGTCCAGTTCTTCTAGGTTTTCCATTTTTGTGGAGTATAGATTTTCAAAGTATGACCTGATAATTATCTGGATTTTCCTGGGGGTCTGTTGTTATGTCCCCCTTTTCATTTCTGATTTTGTTAATTTCATACTACATTTGATCATTCATGATGATCAAGTAGGTTTTATAGAAGAGGTGCAGGAATGATACAATCTATAATAATTAGTAAATGCAATCCATTATATAAATAAACTGAAAGAAAAAATATCCCATTAGATGTAGAATAGGCCTTTGCCAAAATGCAATACTTATTTATATAAGCATCCTAGAAAGATTATGGACACAAAGAATGTATCTAGCCAAAATAAAGGCAAATTGAATCAAGCCTGTAGTCAATATCAAATTAAATGGACAAAAATTCTAAGGAATGCCACCAAAATTAAGATCAAGACAAGGTTGTACACTTTCTCCATATCTCAACATAGTACTTGAAGTCATAACAAGAGTAATAGAAAAACTGAAGGAGATCAAGGGGATACAAATTAAAAAGGAAGAAATCAAAATATCCTTATTTGTATATGATATGATAGTATTCATAAGTAAACCTAAAAACTCCACTGGGGAGAATTCCTCCAGCTAACAAATATATTCAACAAAGTACATGAATACAAAATTAACTCCAAAAGATAAAGTCTTCCTATGTACAAATGGCAAATGGATTTAGAAAGAAATTAGGGAAATATCATCTTTCACAATGGTCTCAAATAAAAATAAAAAAAAATATTTGCTAGTAATTGTAACCAAGCAAGTAAAAGATTTGTATGACAAAAACTTCACGTCTTTGAAGACAGAAATTAAAGTAGATATTAGAAGATAGAAAGATCTCTCATTCTCAACAATTTTTAAAATTAAAATAATAAAAATTTCCATCCTACCTCAAAGTGGTAATATGTTTTATATTTAATAGAATCAGTCTGGAATATCAGAGAATAAATCCACCCACAGTCAAGCCATGGCTTCAAAAAGTGGTAACTCATGCCTTTGATCCCAGCACAGAAAAGACAGTTGGTAACTCAGGCCTTTAATCTCAGCACAGGAAAGACCAGAGTGGTGACCTACACCTTTAATCCCTTAACTCCAGAGGCACAGGGCTTCCTGTGTTTCTGTGAGTTCAAGGACTACCAAACAGTAGTAGTTCATACCTTTAATCCTAACTGTAGGATTATGATGCAGAGTTGAACCCAGAAATGACAAGTGGCTGAAGAAGATATTTAAGGCAGGCATAGGAAGACTTTGAGGTATACTGTAGAAGCAATAAGCCAGGCTGAGGACTCTTGAAGTTAGCTTTTACCCTGAGAAATTGGTTGGGTGAGATTTGACAGTGGTCTCTTTCCTCTCACTGATATTCCAGCTTTTCCCCAATTTATCTGGGTCTGAGTTTTCACTAAATACTAATTAGAGTTCTTATTGTACTTGGTGCTCAATGTGGGGCATGAACCCACAACCCTGAGATAAGGAGTCTCATGCTCTACTGACTGAGCTAGCTGGGCTCAAGGCAATGTTCATCAGAATTCCAACACAATTTTTTAAGTACCTGAAAGAAAAATTCTTAACTTTACATGGAAAAATAAAAATTCCATGATGGCTAAAGCAATTTTCAACACTAAAAGAATTGCTAGAGGTTTCACTATTCCCAATTTCAAGATTTACTACAAAGAAATGTTTATAAAAGTCTATGTTGTATTGGCATAGAAACATACATGTTCATTAGTGGAATCAAATTTAAGGCCCAGGCATAAATATGCATACATAGATACCTGATTTATGACAAAGAAGCCAGAAATACACACACACACATACAAACACATACATACACAGAGACACACACACACCACACACACATACACACACACACACACACACACACACAGAGAGAGAGAGAGAGGAGAGAGAGAGAACATTCTCAACAAAAAGTGCTGGTCAAATGTCTGCATGTAGAAGAATGCAAATAGACCAATGTTAATCACTTTGTACAAAATTCGAGTCTAATTATATAAAAAAAAAATCTGATCATAGAACCAGTGTCTTAGTGTGTATGGGGTGTGGGGTGTGGGAAAGAAAGGAGCTGTAAAAAAAAGCTGGGTGAAAGAGCTGTGGCCATGAAGGAAGAGCTATGTGAAGGAACTGGGCATTGAGTGAGTGGGTGTGTGCTGAAGTGTGTATTTGTGTGTGCAAAAGAACTGAGGAAAGAGAAAGAATATCTAGGAAGGAAAGACAACAAGAGATTTTCAAAGAGGAGTTTTAAGGTTGAAGCAAAATAGAAAGTTACTGTTCAAAAGTGTGTTTAATTCCCCCCTCCGTCCCAGATAAGAATGTTTCTCTCTTGTGGCATTCCAGGACCCTATAGGTAGCTTTGGAACAGACTTTAAAGGCCACTGATACTAGAAGGGTCTTGAGCACAAGCATACACACACACACACATACACACACACACACACACACACACATTGAAAAAAATCTTTCTGAACATCTAAAGTACAGTAGGAACTCTTAAAGATTGATCTTGAGGAGAAGAGCCAGAGAGCTCTTACATATATGTTACAGTTATATAGATTGGTCCTCCTGTGTGTCTCCTAACAGTAGGAGCAGGGGCTGATTCTGACTCTTTTATAGGCATTTGGGACCCTAATCCTTATACTGGCTCACCTTGCCCAGCCTTAATACAAGGGGAGGTGGTTTGCATTCTGCAATTAATATGGCATGTTTTGTTGACACTCAAGGGAGAACTGCCTCTTCTAAAATAGAAAAGGAGGTGGCAAAAGAGGAGAGTGGTGGAAGGGACTTGGAGGAGAGGAGAAAAGGGAAAATGCAGTCAGGATATAAAATAAATTTATAAATATATTTATTCAAAAATGAAAAAGGATAAAAAGATTGGCCCTGGGAACTTCAAAACTCCAGGCTGTCATAAGGGAAAGCAGGCAAATCTAGTGAAAACCTGTTTTTGAGGATGCAATGTACATGCTAAGTCTGTATTCATAAATTATGATTGTTACTACAAAGTAATCATGTGATTATTTGGACACTTGGTTTTTTTTTTGTTTTTGTTTTTTTTGTTTTTTTTGGTTTGTGAGGAAAAAAAAAATCTCATTCTAACAGTCATCTGATGCTTTTTTTCTCCCCCTGTGTTCTGGCAATGCTAAAGTAGTCTTCAGTTTTAGCAATGATAAAACATATTGCTACCATACCTCCTCTCAAAACTAATAAAGACATTTTAGCAATGTTCAAAGTCATTGGTCTGTTATTTTATGATTATTGAGAGAATAAGAAATACAAATATTAGACTATAATAAATTTTACCAATAAAGCAAAAATAGGATCATAGTACCATAGCAACATAGGAATCATGGCTCAGCAGGTCCCAACACATTTTTACAGCTCTTTACAGACTTCTCTTGTATTCCATGTGGTTCCATTATGATTACTTATGTGAAAAGAGAATGTTTTTCATAACAGCAGTCTGAAGAAATTCTCGCGAGCATTTAACAACCAAGAAGGTAAAGAGCTGGTGGCAGTTAATGGGTTGTCATTTCCTTAGATGGAATGTCACATCATATTCTGCAGTGGATGATGTTCTTGTTTTCAGGCTGAGGCTCTAAAATGCTCATCTTTTCCCACAATGAGCGCAAAGGCCTCTGTCACCTCCCACCATATCTTCCCACATACCAACATCAGTTATGTTTGCTTGTGGGTTTTTGTTTAATACATAATTTCTCCTACATGATCATCTGCATAAAACACTAATGAAACTTCCTTTTGAAGTAAAAATATGGCGTGGATCTCATGGCACTACTACTTATGCATCTATTACATAAGCAAACATATTTAAATAAGATGTTTATGAGCAATGTTTTATACTCTTTATGTTCCAAAATGTTATTAAATTTTTTGTGCATAAAAGTACATATTTTTCTCCCTTTCCATTCTGAAAGTACCTTCATCTTTCTCTAGTTCCTCTACATCTGCTTACACTCCTGTATGCTAGTGACCTAGTCCAATTTTAGAGGCAGGACCATCCTCTGATAAATACAAAATGAAATGTCCGTTACTTGCTTTTATCATAAGAAAAAAACAACCTTACTTTTTTTTTTACAGTCAAATTCTTTAAGCTTCAATATGGCTTTCCAATATCTCAAACTGAAAGTAATATCCTTGAATGCCTCATTTTTAAAGAGTGAATATCAGCAAGATGTGCATCCAGTATAATGGAAGAAAGAAAGAAGCTGAAATGGTCCCTGGATATAAGTATGTATATGCACATGTGTATATTAAAGTTCAACTTCCTACTACATAGTTAATTTCATGCATTAACTATATATATATATAGTTATAGTTATATATACACTATAATAGTTCTAGTTATATGTATAGTTATATATGACTAACATGTATAAATAAAACAATATAGCACTATTATTTAATATTTTCTTTATAAATTCAAAAACCATAATTATTGAAAAATATATAAACATTTTATAATTTAGAGTATATTTCCAGGCATATTTTTTCAACTTTCTATACTACTCTTTTTCTTCATTATTACTGATTTGAGAACTTAATACAACTTGTTTTACTAATGCAGAAGCTACTGTTATTCTGCTAAATGTACATAGTTTTAAATTGACTTCTAATAAATTATCCTTATATCCATATATTAATGCACCTCTCAGACTAATTAGAAAAGCTTCCATATGCAGTAGATGGTGATTAATGCAGAGACATAAACTAGCCAAGGTGCAGAGATTAAGAGACTGTGAAATGAAGTCCTAATTGAGACACTAATTCACCCTCTCCTCCCGAGGCTAAAAGATCATTGGGTAAGAGAAGAGAGCAAGAATGTAAGGGCCAGAGGCAGTAAATGACTACAAGGAACATTGTCTTCCAGCAAATAAGAGCAAAGTCACATGTGAACTCACAGTGGCTTAGTCGGGTTTCTTCTGCTGTGAAGAGACCCTATGACCATGGCAACTCTTATAAAGGAAAACATTTAAATGCAGAAGGGCTGCCTTATGGCTTGGAGATTCAGTCCATTATCATCATGGTGAGACATGGCAGGTTGCATTTGGACAGATATGGTGCTGGAGAAGTAGCTAATCGTCGTACATCTTGCAAGCAATAGGAAGTTCATAATAAGCTAGTCGACTTACTTTGGTAAGGAGTCTCTATTGACAAGCTAGCTTGGATCACTGACACAGTGGTGAAGTAGGAGCAACCCTGAGAAGTTTATGCAAGGGTAAGTAGATGATGAGGTGGGGGTGGGGAGATGGGTGGAGGTTGGACAAGTCGGGGTGGTTGTCTTTAGTGACTTCAAATTTGTAAAGGAATTACAGTCCTGAGATTGGTCAAGGCCCAGGCTAGCAGTACCTGTTATGAATTCATTGGCTGCTTTAAACAGTCCTTAAGGTTTACCAGCATCAGCAGATAAGCAGATGTGTATCTGGATATTACCTGTTCTACTGTTAATGTCCCTTTCCCAGGTGCTGCCAGCAAGAATTTGTCTGTCTGGCTTTCATTAAGACTGGAATAGCAGCTGTGTGGTCAAGTCACTCTGAGACCCACAGCTTCAGCATATATGAGACTCATAGCCCACCTCCACAATGATACACTTCTTCAACAAGGCCACACCTATTCTAACAAAGCCACACTCCTTAATAATGCTAATCCCTTTGGGAAACCATTTTCTTTCAAACCACCACACTGTGGTTATGACTGTAAGAACAAGACTCATAAAGCTTAAATCAGACTTAATTCTGGGACGGAGAAGTAAGGTGAGCATGAAGTACTACCCATAGGTTAAGAGTTATTGTCCAATGATAGCAGCTAATTAAAAGACAGTCAATCTTCTTCTAGTGTGTTGGTCGACAACACTCTAGTGGATTGGTTCTCTCCTTCCACCTCTATGCTGTTTCCAGGGATGGAATTCAGGCTTCTGGAATAAGTGTCTAAATTATGCAAGGAAGGAACATTGTAAAATCCAACAGTGGCCAATTGTATTCTGTTCTTCCAGCTTAAGAAATAAAGTGGACTGGATGTACATTCCTCATTGAATCATTGACTGCATGGTTTTAGAATTAAGCCTTACTACAGAGGACCAATTTGCATTTTAAGGCAAATCAATGAATAATAAAAATTTGGGGGAAGAACTCATTTTTAAAAGATTAGAAATTTGAAATTGTCAGTGTTCAATTTAATAGTATTTTATTGACTAAAACATTACAGATTTGAAATTGGAAATCATCACATGGTGTTCACTGATTAGCCAAGCTACTTATTTTGGTAAGGTTGCAGTGTCTCAACAAAGGCCAATAAGCAAGAAATTCCACCTAGGACAACAATAATTACTTCTTCTTTAACAACCAATTTAGTTACAGAAACAGAGTTGATTTTTAACATTCTATAGCATTCAAACATTTCTTAAGTAGTTACTCATTCTCATACTGGTATTTTTGATGACTGCAGGGCATAGGGCAGGGTTACTAATTACACCTAACATAACAACAAGAAGATGAAAAGCTTTTTGATGGAAAACACTATCTGATAGAGAAATAAAATGTCAGTGAAATGTTGGAGGCCTGGTCTACATTAGTCTTCTGTATTGCTTCAGAATTCATTTATCTGATCTGAATCTTCATCTGTAATGTTAATAAATATTAATGTCCAGTTATTATTATGTTAACTGTAAAATCAAATATCAGAAGTAATATAGACAATGAAGAGGTGATATTTTAAGATATAGAAAATGCTATAAGAATATTTGTTTTAGCTATTTGTGGTTGAAGTAGACAGATACTGTCCTTTGCCTGGAGCAAAGGATGGCAAGCAGGAGACCAAAATTAGTAAGATGAACTGTCACAAATGGTATAGCATATAAACAGCATTGGAAGAAAGGTCTACAGGCACAGCCCTCAGGACATTCTAACAAGTAAACAAACCATAAAGAACTATAACCATATCTATCTATCTATCTATCTATCTATCTATCTATCTATCTATCTACCAACCATCTATCTATCCACCCATCTCCCTATGTATGATGTAACTATAAACCTATGAGAGAAAAAAATTGGGAAAGAAGGAACCTAACCCTAACCCTAACCATTTTGAATAGAGTTATTAGTGATGCCATGAATCTGTCACAACATCATTTCATGATAAAAGGTAACATAGGAAGTTACTTTAGATTAGTTGAAGAAGTTCCTACATATGTAGATTTGAGAAGATGCCAAAGGAGAAGTTAGTATTTTTAAGAAGAATCTTCAAAGCTCTAGCGTTATCAATGAGCTTGCACATTGCCTAAACAAAAGCCAAAAACATGTAAGAATGCAAGGAAGGGAGAAATGATTTGCAGAGAGGAAATCACAGAAATGGCAGGGGTAATAGGATGTCCACATTTATATAGTGTACATGGATCACACATGTAGCCAGACCTCATTTGCTTTACATGGTTTCCTGCTGAATTTGGTCAGTCATTTCAACAGTTAGACTACAATCAGACAAACAATGTCAATCAAGGTAATAAATAATAAAAAACAATGTTGTTCCAGAAATAAATTCCCAACTAATTCTAGTATATATTCCAGTGGATAAGATAGAAATGATGTTATTACAAGGAATGATATATGAGAAAGTGATGCATGTTATTGATATTTACTACAAAAGAAGTTTAACTTGCAGTTTGTGTCCTACTATATACATATATGTATGTGTGTGTGTGTGTGTGTGTGTGTGTATCAAAGACATATTACAAGTAACATTATATTGACAAAGAAAGTTAAATTTAGGAATATATATAAATGTATATAGGAGTATATATGCATAAATTCACAATTAGTGGCAAAAAGAAGCCATGAATTTGAAGGAGAGCAGAGAGGAACACATAGGAGCATTTGGAAGGAGAAAAGAAAAGAAAAAAAAATTTGTAATTATATAATAATCTTATACATACATGTATATATATGTGTGTGTGTGTGTGTGTGTGTGTGTGTGTGTGTGTGTGTGTATAGATATAAAATACTCCAAACAAAAAGACATGTTACTAGGTCTAACACATTTTACCTCATAAAGTCATCCATAGGTCTTTCCATTATAATAGATTTAAAAATTGAATTACTCCAGTGCTTTCTTATTTTTTAAATTCTTTGCATTTATTATCCTGTTTAATATTAATAATATCTTAATTGAAGTGAATAAATTATAATCATTTTCATTTTAAGGATCCATAAACTGATACTCAACATTTAACAAGCTTATCTGAAGCCATACAATGAGGTTGTGTTTCAAAGAGACCTGAACTCATTACATATACATTTATCTGTTCTAACCAAATAGACTAAAATGCCTTTCTCAGCCTAGCATTAAATAAGAATATAGCATCATCCATCTTTAGAATGAAAACCATTTAGGAAGGTTTTCAGAGGAGTCTCAAATAATAACTATGCACATGCAATTAGGAAATACTCAACTTAGTGTGACATTATTCTGTAATTATATCTTGACAAAGATTCATGTTCAGATTGGACATGTAACTAGAAAATGTGGCTAGACCTTATTCCTTGTACACATAGACAATTCTCTGATATTTTTCCTTTTGTTTCCAATACCACTACTAATCAGTGGATCTTATCTTCCAACTACCTTCTGTAAGGCTTTTACTGAATATGCAAATCGCCAGTTTCTTCATTTTCAGATTAATCTCAGCTATCTATGCTCCAGGATAGGGATCTTTCCAAGATCTTCCAGGGAACTTTACTCAGCATTCTCTCAATATCTCACCATCAGTCTCAAGCCTCTTGACAAGATTAGTGTTGATGCACTTGCTTCTAGAATGCTCAATTGACAACCATAAGACTTCACGCATTTATGTTTCTCTGTTTCTTTGGAAAACAGTAGAAAATTCTATTTAGTCTGCAGCTGACTTTGCCCCCTCATCAAATGAGCATCCTTTATTATTCTCACATTGTGTGAGGTGACTTTATATTTCTAATTTTCAATGTTAACATATAACTGCTTCTATTAATATTATCATATTTTTTCTATCAGCCAGAATGTGACATACTACAACAAAGGCACTTGTTACTTTAAAATATTACCATTGCCTTACTATAAATAATACATATTCGTTCTCATCTTTTTTTCTTTTTACTATATTTTTCTTACTAATTATAAATTATCAAGATATATGTCAAGGGGTTAAAACAGGGAATGGTGAAATAAATCTTGTATTTTTGCATCTTTTTTCTTATCATTTTTTCTGGCTGTGGACTGCTATGTACTATGCAAGGGGCTGGTGATGAATCCTTATATCAGACAGGTAAAAAGTGCCAACATGCCAGGTCTTATAATAAGTGTCTTGTGTGCTCTATTTATTTAAGATTTGTATCAAATCTACACATAGATAATTAATATGTAATGTGGATCCCTTCCAAGAAGTCAGTAAAGATCAAAGACACAATTTAAAATAGGAACAGATAAAAGAAAGTCTGTAAAATCAAAAAATCACTTACAGGAACCAGGAATTTTTTAATCTCTTCCAAGGCATGACTCATGCGTGAGTAAGCTTCCCCAGGCGGAGCAAACACTTCAATTAATACATGCAGTTCATCACTCAGGTGTGCATACTTGGCCTCCCCACTCTTCCTCAGTTCTTCTTCCTGTGAAAAGGTTATTTTTAGAAATATGTATCCACTCATTTTGCATTGATTTAACATTTCCGGAGAGTATGACAAAGAGCCACGATATAAGTAAATTTTCCAAAAGTAGAAAGAAACTCTTGGAGAAATAAAAATCTGCTGCAACCCATTTCACAATTTTTAAGTAATTCTTCACAGTTGGAATCATCCACAACAGATTTTAATCAGCTAGGCAAAATGTTAACCTTTGAAGGCAAGACACGTAAGTGCTGTTAATTCTCCCACATACAGTGCTATATTTTTGAAGATGAGGTTCTTTTGTATATAGTATATAATATTTCATGCATATTATATAATAAAATTTGGGCTCTCAGAACACATATTAGGCAGATAACATTCATCTGAATTTACTTGTAAATCCAGCTCTTATGTTTTACACACACACCCCACACAACACACACACGGGCACACACAAGTCAAGGGCAGAGCTACAAATTCTGTATCCATGTTTCCTGTTTTTTGGCTTAGCTAATTTTCTTCACTTTTCTACAGTTCATGGCATAGCCTAGGGAATGGTACCACCTATAGTGGGCTGAGTCAATTAACATTCTAGACAGTCTCTCCTAGGTACACCAAATATAAATGCATGTTAAAGGAGCACACTGTGTGTTCTGAAGCAGGCTTATTTCTGTCTTGGCCCATAATGGTTTGAACAGTGTACATCAGGGTACACCTCCAGCAAAGGGAGAGTCTTCTCCTATCTACTGAAAACAAGTATTCATCTTGACTTATTAGAAACTAATGAGCATTGAGATATTTTCCTTGAAGTTGAATGAACTAAAATAATGTACAACATTAAACAAGAGAATAAATAGAATTTCTTCTAGAGTTAAAATTTTGTAACTCACTGAAGGCCTGCAATCAGTTCTGATCCTTAAAATGTAAGTGTTTGAAAATATTGTTTCCCAAACAATTTGTCTTTTGTTATGTATTTCTAGGATAAGGGTCTTTGAAATGAGCAGAGCAGGAAAAATGGAAGAATTTTATAGACCATGCAGTCTAGATGTTATTTAATATCCATGGTATTTTCTATATGTGGTATGTGAGCCTAGATAGTTAATTATGTGAGCTTTAGCATTTTGTCTGAAAAACAAGACAAGCTAAGTTGCTGTGGCAACATATGCCTGTAAGACCTGCTATACTGGAGGAAGAGAAGCCAGTGTTCAGAAGCAAATGAGTGAGCTCCTCTCCCACCTTACACAAATAAAAACGATAAATCAGTAACCCAGCTTTAGGTTTCCATGCAAAAATAACACTGGGTAATTCTGATAAGTTTCAAATATAAGTTTCAAATAAATATCATACTGTTAATACCAAAGACATTAAAACTTATTATTTCCTTAGGGAAGAAACAGAGCATTGTTAATTTTTTATTTTCTTTTATTTCTTTTATTTTACTTTATTTTTTTACTTTTTGGCTTTTTGAGAGACTCACCACCCATCTCCCAAATAAGTCACACAGAGGCTTATTCTTCCTTATGAATGGCTGGCCTTACTTTGGCTTATCTCTAGTTGTTTTTCCTGACTTAAATTATTCCATATACCTTCTCTTCTCTCTGGGCTTTTATCATTATCCTATATAACTTTCTTTATTTCTTACTCCATGGCTTGCTGTGTAGCTGGATGGCTGGTCCCTGGAGTCCTCCTCCTTCTCTCGATCCCATATCTCTTTTGTTCTCTTTTTCTCCCTCTATTTATTATATCCTTTCTCCTGCCTCACCATTGGCTGTTGACTTCTTTGTTAGACCATCAGGTGTTTTAGGCAGGTAAAGTAACACAGCTTCAGAGAGTTAAGCAAATGCGACATAAAAAAAAAATGCAACACAATTTTGCATCATTAAAACAAATGTTCCACCGCGTAAACAAATGTTTACATCTTAACATAATATTCCACCACAGCAAATCACTTGATTATAATCTTCTCAGGAGTATTTTATGATTTTTAAAATTATGTTTTATTTTATTGATTCTTTGTGGATTTCACACCATGAATCCTGATCCCACTTATTTCCCTGTCCTCTTACATCTGTCCTCTGCCCATGGAAACTCCTCCCTAAAACAAAATAAAATTTAAAAGAACAACCAAAAACCAAACCAACCACACAAACCACCCACCTCAAAAGAAGAATCTTGTCATGGAAGTTGAGTCACACAGTTTACCCTTTAGTCCAATAATCTTCACTCTTAAGTATTTGTTGCTATGAGTTATTGGTCTGGTGTGCAGCCTTTGGCTCCTCCTACACTATCAGTAATGGGCTCTCGCTGGGGCTTATCTTGGATATCTTGTTATTGTCCTATATCCTAGAGATCCTGAAGTATAGTATCTGTAGGTTTGTACCATTAACATTCCCTCACAGTTCATAGATGAGGTTGATATTGGGGTAGGTTAACTCATAGCCTGGGTTATAGCTAGGTTCATCAGCTTGCAAGCTTTCCCGCCTCATCACTACCTAGGCTAGCTCTCTAGCATTGTTAGCTCAGCTAGCTTGCACAATGCAGCCCACAGCAAGGAGAAGAGACAGTTTTCCTGTTCTCAGGTCCGTAGATCATACTCACCTGCCCTCCTACCACCAGGGCCAGCTCTGCTGTTTTGCCCAGGTGAGGTGCAGGACCTCTTTCCTGATTGCTGTATGGGGCAGATGGGGGAAGAGTGGAGGGTAGGGTCAGGTCTCCCACTCTTACACCCTCAGGCCTGGCTCACCTGCACCGGCAACAATAGCGTTGCTATTGTGCTGTTCAGGTGGGGTACAGGACCCACTTCCCTAAGTGCTGCAGCTGGTAGGAGGCAGGGCTAGTTCTTTTTCATTCTTGTGACCCCAGACCCAAATCTCTCCCTGTCACAGGTAGCAGGAAGGAGAGTGGGGAGGGCATCTTTCCCTCACTGATGCCACTATATGGCAGATAAAGGTGTGGACTGGGTCAATTCTGTTGCTTGAACACTTTCAGGGCTAGCTAACCTGCATAACTGACAACAGGGTCAGCTCTAATATGTTGACCAGGTGAATTGCTCACCTGTCATGAGCAGTGGAGCCAGATCTCCTGCTATAGTAGCCAGCCTGGTGAACAGTAAGGAGCTGGCTTGGATCTCCAAATTTGTGGTTCCTGTGATCCCCTGTGATAACAGTGGCCATGAGCATCATCACAGACCCCACTATAGAAGGACCACAGACCCTGACATGGCCCTTGGCAGCAAGCAACTTGGGCATAGATGTCATCATGGCTATGGTAGCAAGATAGGTCACCCAGATCAGTATGGCCCTGGTGGCAGCAAGGCTTTAGGATAGCAACATGGTCTCAGATGACCGGCTAGACCCTGGGCATCTGCAGAGCCCTCAGTTGTAATAGGAGCTATGAACATCATTCCAGACTCCTTCTGCTACAGGGCCATGGACCTAGATGTGGCCATAGGCAACACCCTAATGCAGGATGTCTCCATGGCTCCAGGGCAACACAGGCCCCAGCAGTAGAATGGCCCTCAGATACTGAGATGGTCTTAGGTAGCTGTCTGCACCTAGTCATCTCCACGGCCTTTGGTGGTAACAGGGGCCATGGACATAACTCAGATCCTGACTGCAGCAGGGCCACTGACCCAGACATGTCCTTGGCAGCAGCCCTGGGCTCCATTACAACATCCCCCCAGGGTAGAGCACAGGCTATTCACATTATTATGGCCATGGCAGGGTTTTCTTTTGAGATTGAGATTTTAAGAATTCTTTGAATTCTGGAATATGATCTGCCTGACTAAAAAGTCACATTTTTAGGTCAACTGTATATTTTTAACATTTAATTCATTTGAGAGAATATTATCTCAAAAGTTATCAATAAAATACTGATTTGATAAAAGGAGTAAGAGATAGATGTTAATTTAGCATTAAGTCAGTTCAATAAATAGCATATTACAAGGTTTTTATTCTTAAATAATATTTAAAACTCAAAAGTTCAAAAATTTGGGAAAATTATCATCATTTTATATCTTAGATTCTTCAGCATAAAACAGAGAAGTGTCATAGGCTGGGTGGCTCATGCATCACACTGTTGAACCTGTAGGCAAGGCAATCTGCCAGGCTTGCAGATAGTCATGCTCTAAATCTTCAGACAGTACAGAGATGGCTCTGGATTTCTTTTGTTAATAAGGCCATTGTTCCATAAAACTCTTACGCATACTCTTCATCCTTTAACCTTAACAGTCATAATGGAGATCCATAATAGGGATCAAGGAAGCACACACATACACATTTCACCCACTGTACTAAGTGCACTGTCTTAAACTGGTAATGTCAGTGTGATTTATAAGGCTGTCATCTACAGTATGTTAGAATATGGCAATGTTATGTTGAAAGAAGAAACAGTGTTGCAGTTAACATACCTATCCAGTTTGTTTCAGGATAACCAGTGTTAATCTAGTTTTTCCATGTATTAGCGTATAAATTAGGCAAACTTTGACTTCACTATTTGGGATGCCTAACTGCTCACCCACAAAATGCTGAAAAGTGGTAAGAATAATCACATAGCAAGAAGTAATCACACATCACTATTGCTAATTGTCCTCATCATACATATCTCTTGTGCAAAACAATGTTTCAATTTGTATATGAACAAAGGAGTTCATGTCTTCTAAGATCCAAATCAATTTTCCACAAGTAGCTTTTCCAGTGACACAAGCAAACTGAATAATAAAAATGTTGAAAATGTATTATGTATAGTCTATGCAGTTTTATACTTTGGTTTTTACGTTAGCAATCATTGTCATATTTTATCCTAAAAGTTATAATTTACTAAAGTGCTCTTTGAAGGCTTTTTCTTCTTAGTGCCCCAAGGATATTTCTTCTAACATAAATCCTCTTCAGAAATAAATAAGTCTATTGTCTGCAGGACTTTCACCATCAAGAAGTTCAAATAAACACACATTTATTATTCATAATGTGGCCTGAATGGGATTTGTGTAAATCTCCAGTTTAAAGGCTTTTTAAAATAGGTATATGTAGAAAAATTTTAAGTCCGTATAAATAAATAGTACAAATTATATACACAAAGAATATATACATACAAGTACATAGTACAGAAGTAGATTCTGTTGCTAGATTTTTTAAAGTATTTGTTTCATTTTTATTTTATATAGATGAATGTTTCGCCTGCATCATATATATCTATGTACCACACATATGCCTTATGCCTGTGTAGGTCAGAAGAGGGTGCTAGATCTCCTTGAACTGGGATTACAGGTGTCTGTGAGCCACACTACAGGTGATGGGAATTTAATCTGGATCCTTTGGAAGAGTAGCCAGTGTTCTTCACTTCTGACCCATCTCTTTAGCCACAGAGATTTTTCGATGTATCATCTGGCAGCATCCTTGTGCATTCATGCAGGGCACCTCTATTCATACAATACTTGATTTAAAAGTGGCGTACTGGGGTACCACGTCCACAAGGGGTAGGTTAATCTCCACTGTCATTTTAAATGGATTTTGATTTTTCTAATAGATACCATTCTGCACATGTCTTTAGGATTTTCAAACTGAGGTGTGGTGACATATCTTGAATGTGGGTGGCAACACTTTATGGTCTGAGTGTCCAGAGTGAGTAAGATGGGATAAAGAAAGAGCCTGAGGAGAAAGAAAAGGAAAATGAGAAAGGCTTTTCCTTTTTTGTGCTTCCTGGTCTGCCCAGATGTCAGCAAGCAGCACTATGCCTCTACTAGCACAGTTAAAATTGGTCTTATCTCCATGTTTTTCCTATTATAGATGGAAGATAACCTCAAGTTTACCAGTCAAAATGAACCTTCTTCTGCTTAAAAACTGGGAGAATAGGGGATTAGAAGGGAAGAAAAAAGTGATCAATAACAAAACAAACAAACAAAAAACAACAACCTGAGGTAAATATATGAAGAGAAAAAAATAAAGCATGAAAAATTTAAAAAGTTAATAAAGTAAAAATACCACTAAAATTATAGTAAAAAGGGAACATAAAAGGGGGAAATAAAAAAACATAAAAAATTGAAATGGAACTGTTTTCTTTCTGGGAGCTAGGGAAGGTAGGCTGAATCTGTTTCCTTTGGTATTTCTGGGTCTGAACCTGTACATTACAGACATATAAACCATAGTTATCTGTACTTTCAAATACCTGGTCTCTTTGTACTGATTGTGTTAAGAGTTCTAGACTAAGGCCTTTCATATTCAAAGAAATCAGCTCTATGAAGGGGTTTCAAGTTACATATTTCATACCCTGTAGGTTTGTGAAAGGTACAGTTTTGGAAGATGTTAAAGGAAGGTACAACCATATAGCTGTCTTAATTATGGTTTTTCTTGTTGTGATGAAAAACTGTGAGTAAAAAATGTTAGGAAGAAAAGGTTTATTCTGCTTACACTTCCACATTGCTGTTCATCACCAAAGGATGTCAGGACAGAAACATGCACTGGTTACATCTCCTACCTTTGCTTTTTTATGATTATCAGATTGGTTATACAAATTTTGCCTGTGGGCAGCCTGGGAGCTAGAATGTTGCCATGGTTATAATCAGTAGAACTAAGGATGTCATTTTCAAAATATTCCAGCATTTTGACATAGATAAATCAATGGATAAGATACTAAAATTTATCATGAAATTAGAGATTGGAGCTATCCTAGTTATATCAATCTGATTGGGAAATACCCAATCATACACTGTACACTGTAGGTTACAGTAAGGGTACTAAAGCAGTGTTGTCAGAAATCATGTCCTGATTTAAAAATTGGCTCTGTTAGCACTTCAAGAAAAGGAAGGGAAAAATCTTGACCAAAGAGAATGAATCCACTGTACAATTTCTGGACAGTCAGTAAGTCTTCCTCAAGAATTATACTCTGTGGACATAGTGCATCTGAAAGTTAGAAATTCAGCAAGGAGCTTCACAAATATTTATTTTGTGGGAACAAGGTAATTTAAGAACCATATTATTGGAAACTCAGACCTGTGTCCAGAGTGGAATCAGAGGAGAGCAGATTCCAGCTCCTAGGCCACCCATCCAGAGAATCCCTCTCCAGGGCCAGGATCATACCCAAGTTTCTGATCTCACACTCTCCTAGGCAAACAGGCCCTAGGCTTTAGCTGGGAGGGGCCTTCCCCAGTGAACCCAAACAGAAGGGACATCCCATTCACAGGACCCAACGCCACGGCAATCAGCATCATCACAGTCAATCAGGCACCTAAGAAATGCAGAACTGTCTCCAGAGCACAGTAAGAGATCATGCAGACCCCTTGCTCAGAGCAGACCAGAGACACACAAGCCCTCTAGCCACAAGTGACTAGGAGCTGACTAAGTGTGAACCACTGAAGCAATGGGCAAGCACCAGTGCAAGAATACATGTAACAATATAAAGAACTACAAGGCAACACCAGAAGAAACTGGTGGTTCTATAACACCAAGACCTGAACAGAGCAATGAAGAGGAAATGGAAGAAAACAACAGCAAAAACACCTTTATGAAGATTAGAGAAGCCTTAAAAGAGGATATAAAAAAATTCTTTAAAGTAAGAGAAGAAAATATGAATAAATAATTGAAAGAGATGAACAAATCCTTGATAAAAAAGAAAGAGTACCAAGAAAAGGAAAACCAAAAATTTAAAGAAACATTCCAGGAATGAAAAATTGAAATAGAAGCAATAAAAAACGCACAATATGAGGCAAATGTGGAAATAGAAAATCTGAAGAAAAGAGCTATAACTACAGATATAAGCATAACAAACAGAATCCAAAAGATGGAAGAGAGAATCTCTGGAGTAGAATACTCAGTAGCAGAAATAGATACATCAGTCAAAGAAAACACTAACACCAAAAAAGCCATAACCGAAAATGTTCAGGAAATCTGGGACACCATGAAAATACCTAATCTGAGAATAATAGAAATAGAAGAAGGAGAAGAATACCAGCTCAAAGGCACAGATAATGTATTCAATAAAATCATAGAAGAAAACTTTCCTAACCTAAAGAAGGAAAATCTATAAAGATACAAGAATATTACAGGACACCAAATAGATTTTACCCATCCCCCCCAAAAAAAAGTCCACTTGCCACATAATAATCAAGCCACAAAACATACAGAACAAAAAAAAAATTAAGAGCAGCAAAATAAAAGGGGACAACTTACCTATAAAGGCAGACCCATCAGAATAACACCCGACTATTCAATGGAAACAATGAAAGTAAGAGGTCGGGGTCAGAAGTTACAGAGACACTAAAAGAGCATGGCTGCGAACTTACACTACTATACACAAAAAAACTATCAATCACCATAGATGTAGTAAATAAGATATTTCATGACAAAGTCAGACTTAGACAATATTTATCTACAATTCCGGCCCTTTAGAAAGCATTAGAGGGAAAACTGCAACATAAGGATCCCAGATACACCCATGAAACCACAAACAATCAATAATCCCATGGAAGAATAGCCCAGTGAAAGGAAATACATACAAGCCACCACCAAAAATAATAGGAAATAACAGTCAGTGATCACTAATATCCTTTAATTCCAATGGACTCAATTCACCTATAAAAAGACACACACTAACAAGATGGATACAAAAACAGAAGCCATCCTGCTACATACAAGAAATATATCTCAACCTTAAAGATAGAAACAGGCTCAATGTAAAGGGATGGGAAAAGATTTTTCAATCAAATGGCCCTAAGAGAAAAGCTGGGGTTGCCATCCTAATCTAACAAAGTAGACATCAAACTAAAATCAATTAATAGAGACAAGGATAGACATTACTTATTTATCTCAAAATAAATTGATCAAGATGAGATTTCAATCCTGAATTTTTATGTCCCTAATATAAGGGCCCCTATCTATGTAGAAGAAACACTACTAAAGCTCAAATCCCACATCAATTTTCACACCCTAATAGTGGGAGAATTCAATACCCCTCTTTCATCCTTGGATAGGTGAATCAGACAGAGACTCAACAGAGAAATAAGGAGTATAGCAGAGGTTATAATGCAAAAGGATTTAATAGATATTTACAGAAGTTTCCAACCAAACACAAAGGAATATATACATATTTCTAAGCATCACATGGAACTTTCTTTAAAATTGACCACATAATTGGTCATAAAGCAAATATCAATAAATACAAAAAAATGGAAATAATCCCTTGTATCATATCAGACCACTGTGGTCTGAAGTTAGAGTTCAACAATATGAAAAATCACAGAAAGTCTACCAACTCATGGAAACTAAACACCACTCAGTTGAACCACATCTGGGTCAAGGAAGAAGTTAAGAAAGAAATCAAAGTCTTCCTAGAATTTAATGAAAATGAACACATGATATACCCAAACTTATGGGACACAATGAAAGCAGACTTAAGAGGAAAATTCATAGCTCTAGATGTCTATTTGGAAACTCTAGAGAAATCCCACACTAGAGAACTATCAGCACAGCTGAAAACCTTATAACAATTAGAAGCAAACTCACCTAGAAGGAGCAGATGGCAGGAAATAGTAAAACGTAAATATGAAATCAATACAATTGAAACAAAAAGAACAATACAAAGAATTAACAAAGTAAAGAGTTGGTTCTTTGAAAAAGGCAACAAGATAGATAAACTCTTATCAAACTAACCAAAAAGCAGAGAAGAAGTTTCCAAATCAACAAAATCAGAAATGAAAAGGGGACATAGTAATAGACCCCCAGGAAATCCAGAGATTTATCAGGTCATACTTTGAAAATCTATACTCCACAAAAATGGAAAACCTAGAAGAAATGGACAGCTTTTGGATAGGTACCATATGCCAAAATTAAATCAAGATCAGATTAAAGACCTAAACAGACCAATAACCCTAAAGGAAATTGAAACTGTCATTGAAAGCCTCTCAAGTAAAAAAAGCCGAGGTCCTTCAGTACAGAATTCTACCAGACATTCAAAGAGGAACTACTACTAATACTCCTCAAACTGTTTCATACAGTAGAAACAAAAGGAATATTGCCAAAAACTTTTTATGAAGCCACAATTGCCCTAATAACCAAGGCACTCAAAGATGCAACACAGAAAGATAATTACAGACCAATTTCTCTCATGAATATTGTTACAAAAATTCTCAACAAAATTCTGGCAAACTATATGCAACAACAGGTAAAAAAAATATTATTCACCAAGATCAAGTAGATTTTATCCCAGAAATTCAGGGATGGTTCAACATACAAAAAACCATAAACATCATCCATCATGTAAACAACCTGAAGGAAAAAAAAAACCCACATGATTATATTCTTAGACATTGAAAAAGCCTTTGGCAAAAATCAACATTCCTTTATGATAAAGGTGATTTACAAGAATCCAACAGTAACATCAAACTTAATGGAGAAATACAAAGCAATCCCACTACAATCAGGAACTAGGGAAGGCTGCCCTCTCTCCCCTTATCTGTTCAATATAGTCCTCAAAGTGTTAGTTAAAGCAATAAGAGAACACAAGGAGATTAAGGAGATAAAAATTGGAAATGAAGAAGTAAAACTATCTCTTTTTGCAGATAATATGATTGTATATATAAGTGACCCACAAAATTCTACCTCGTAACATCTATAGCTGATAAACACCTTCAGCAATATAGCAGGATACGAGATTAATTTAAAGAAATCAGTAGTTGTATCCTATATACTAAATATAAAAGGGATGAAAAAGAAATAAGAAAAATATAACCCTTCATAAAAGCTACAAAATAGCATTAAATACCTTGGAGTAACCATAACCAAAGAAGTAACAGATCTATTTGACAAAAATTTTAAATCAGAGAAGAAAGAAATTGAAGAGGGTAGAACAAAATGGAAAGATCTCTGATGTTCCTAGATAGGTAGGATCAACATAGTAAAAATGGTAATCCTATCAAAAGCAATCTACGGATTCAATGCACTTCCCATCAAAATCTCAACACAATTTTTTACAGACCTTAAAAGAACAATACTCAATGTCACTTGTAGAGAGCTGCGTTGTACCGCGCCCTAAAGATGGCGCCGGTTTCCGCCTTCCGCCTTCCGAGGGCAAGTGCTCTCAGGAGTAAACAATTCCTTATTGGCTGTAGGTGAGGATGGTGGCTTGCTTCCACGTCCTGGGACCTATGGGCGATGTCCACGTGGCTTACCAGGATTGGAGGCCCAAAGGGTATTTAGCCATGAGCAGGCTTCACCCCGGGGTCAGAAGCCAGAAGATTGTTCAAGGTCCTGAATAAAGCTGCTGGAGAGAAGGATCCGGTGTTGTGTCTTTTTTGCTGGCAAGGTTGTGCGTGACAGTCACTGGGAATAACAGGAAAGCCAGGATTGCCAAAACAATTTTGCTCAACAAAAGAACCTCAGGAGGCATCACCATCCCTGACTTCAAGTTATACTATAAAGCTACAGTAGTAAAAACAGCCTGGCACACACATAACAACAGACTTGTGGATCAATGGAATAGAATTGAGGATCCAGACATTAACCCAAAAACCTATGAACACCTGATTTTTGACAAAGCGGCCCAAAATATTCAATGGAAGAAAGATAGTATCTTTAACAAATAATTTTGGCATAACTGGATGGTAGTGTGTAGAAAAATGCAAATAGATCTAAACCTATCACCCTGTACAAAACTCAAATCCAAGTGGATCAAGGACCTCAACATAAACCAGCCACACTGAACTTGATAGAAAAGAAAGTTTGAAATACCTTCCAACTCATTGGCACAGGTGACTACTTCCTAAATATAACTCTAGTAGCATAGACACTAAGAACACCAATCAATAAGTGGGACCTCCTGAAACTGAGAAGCTTCTGTAAAGCCAAGGACACAATCAACAAGACAAAACAACAGCCTACAGAATGGGAAAAGATTTTTACCAACTCTACAAATAACAGAGGACTGATCACTAAAATATATAGAGAACTCTAGAATCTAGAGCCCAAAGCCCTAAATAACACAATTAAAAATGGGGTTTAGAACCAAAAAGGGAATTCTCAGCAGAAGACAGGCAAATCAAAACAACTTTGAGATATTACTTTATACCTGTCAGAATGACCAAGATTAAAAACACAGATGACAGCCTGTGCTGGAGAGGTTGCAGAGCAAAGGGAACATTCCTCCATTGTTGGTGGGAGTGTAAGCTTGTTCAGCCACTCTGGAATGTAGTCTAGTAGTTTCTCAGAAAATTGAGAATCAGTTTCCCCAAGGACCCAGCAATACCACTACTGATCATACACCCTAAATATGATAATTTGTACTCCAGGGACATTAGCTCAACTATGTGCATAGCACCATTATTCATAATAGCAAGAACCTGGAAACAACCTAGATGTCCCTCAAGTGAAGAATGGATTAACAAACTGTGGTACATATACATAACTAAGTACTACTCAGCAGTAAGAAAAAATGATATCCTAAAATTTGCAGGGTAATGGATGGATTTGGAAAATATCCTCTTGATCGAGGTGTCACAAACCCAGAAAGATAAGCAGGGAATGTACTCACTCATTAGTGGACTCTTAACAAAAAAATAACAGAATCCTCATTTGTCTAAGCTACAAATCACAACCACTGAATACCTTGGGATCTGAAACAACTTGAACCGGCACCTTGGAGCCCATTCCCTCCAGAGGAACACCTGACCCAGTCTTGATGTTGGAGTGAGGAAAGCAGATCTGCCTGGAGTGGATGCTGAACTAAGCCACCTTGGGACCTTGGGACCACCTGCCCTTGCTGAGGAGGAGATAAGGAGATGGGGAGAAGAGAGTGACTGGGAGGGGCGGGAGGAAGGAGAACGGAGTTTGAAAAAAAGGGATACTTGGATAAAAAATGAGACTTTATTCAAAATAAAATAAAAGATCTGCATTATTTACTTTCATCTTGTTGTGACACAAGATAGGTAGCTTTAGTTTGACTAAGAGCTTGAAGGGGTTGTCCATCAGAGTAGAGTACAGGGAGTCATTAATTTGTGGCAGCTGGCACAATGCACACATAGAAGAAATCAGAAAGTGATCGATGTTGTCAATCCTGTTGTTTTAATCTTTGTTAATCATTCCAGAATCGAAACCCACAGGATGGTGCCTCCTACACTTAGGATGTGCTTTCCCATATCAAGTATCACAGTGAAGAAACCCCCTCAAAGACACACCTACAATGTGTCTTAAGCACTTCTAAGTCCAATACAATTAACAAGATAGTAGGCCTCCCAGGGACACAGTCATTTGAAAGTCCATCTTCAATATCTTTCATTCCCATTGGATCATTACCAATGCTAGCAGTCAGAAACTGAATATCTGCAAAAATACCATTTGAATAGATGCCAATCAAAACAGTTCCTTGAATCAAAGGGAGATAAAATGCAGTTACACAACAAAAAATCAAGTGATGCAGCCACTACAGTCTCCATTTTTTTAGCCTAGATCTGGTTGTGTAGCTCCTGTACCACAATTTCCTCACACTCATGTGTAATTTATGAACAACGTGTACATTGGCTCTCTTTAGTGAATTCCCCAGAACTATCCTTCTACTCCTGTGTCAGCTCTGATAGTATCACTGGCATCTAATTTCCTTAGTGAGCTATGAACTCCGGCCCAAGTTTTTGCCCATCATATTCACACTCTCAAATCTCTCTCTGGCCACTCAGATCTTGCACCCATTGTCCAGGTGAAAGACTTGTACAGAGCAAAATTTAAATCTCAGAAGAAATTGGATGAAGACAATAGAAGGCAAATGACTCTCTTATTCTCATAAAATCATAGAATTAATATTATGAAAATGATCTGCTGGGGGGGGGATGGGAATTTGTGGAGAAGAGAGAATGACCTGATGTGGTGGGAGGGGGAAGGGACCTTGAATAAGAATATACAAGGATAGAAAGTGTGACTTCTTTATTCATAATGATAAAATAAAATAAAAAAATAAAATTACCATTTTACCAAAAATAATTTAGAGTTAATATAATTCAAATGAAAATCCCTGTGACATTCTTCACACAAATAGAAAAGTGCGTCCTAAAATCCATATTGAACTATAAAAGATCCTAGATTTGCCAAAGCAAATTTGAGAATAAAGAACAATACTGGAAGGGCTACTATGCCAGGTTTCAAGCTATATTACTGAGCTATAGCAATAAACATAGTGTAGTACTGCCACTAGAAAAGACAAAAAGATTAATAGAATAAAACAGAAAAGCCAAACATGAGTTCATGTAATTACAGAAGGACACTTGAGGATACCAAAAATATACACTGGAAAAAAAAAAAAAAAAAAAGAATCTTCAACAAATGTTGCTAGGGAAACTGGATGTCCACATGGAAAAAATTTAAATTAGAACTATGTTTGTCATCTTGCACAAAAATCAACTCCAAAAGGCTTCAATGTGAAACCTGGAGCACTGAAAATTCTAGAAGAAAATATAAGCAGTACCCTATAGGATATAAGTGTAGGAAAGAGCTTCCTGAGTAGAGATCCACTTGCTCAGTAATTAAAGCCAATTATTAACAATTTTTCCTCAGAAAATGAAACAATTAGATTAATGAAATAGAGGCTCAAAGAGTGGGAGAGAATCTTTGTCAGCTATACATTAGAGGGATAATTAACACCTAGCATAAATATATAATTTGCAAAATGTCAAGAAAATAAATGATCTAATTAAAGAGTAGGCTGTATATCAGAAGAGTTATTTCTCAAAAGAAAAAATGGTTATGAACTATTAAAATGTTCAATAGTGCCTGGGAATGTAGCTTAGAAGTTGAGAGCACTTACTGCTGTTTCTAAAGACTTGGGTTTGGTTTTCAGTACCCACATGAGGCAGATAACAACCTCTTATAACACCAGCTCTGTGGTATCCAACATCCCTCTTCTGGACTCCATAGATACCTGCATGCATGTGGTGCACATAAAGTCATACATACACATATGCATACACACAAATAAAAATAAATATTTTGAGACAATGTGTTGAACCTTAGTAACTAGAGAAATTCACAAGAAAAGTATTTTGAGATTTCATTTTATTCTAGTCAAAAATGGTTAGAAAAAAATCTGACAACAGATGCCTCGGAGGATATGGGGAAAGGAAACCTATATTCACTGCTGGAGAGATGTAAGGTAGAAGGACATATGGTGATATCACCAAGAATATTAAATTAAGACAATGACTGAAATCATATAGACATGCAAAAAATTTAAAAGTGAAGAAAACTTCACAAATACATGAAGATATCAGGAGAAATAAGAGAGGTAGAAGACAGTGATTCTAACTACCTATGAGATGACCAATATGAATGGATATATCTATGACACCATTATGACTGGAGGCTCAGGGAACACCATGAACAAGGGGCAGGTAGGTTGCAGAAGGCAGATAACCAGGTTACCTGATGTGAGAGAATGTGTTCTGCATCTGTCACGAAAGCTGCATTCATGAAATGTCAAAATTATGGTTGCCTAAATAAGAATTGCTCAGTGACAGCAGGTATTAACATGCAAATGTGATTAGAGGAATTTTCACCAGATTCTACTCCAAAATGAAGAATTACAGGGAATCAGTGATGCTCAAAGAGGGAGACTCAAGCCTCTCTGTGTTACAAGTGCTCTCTTTTTGTTGTTGTTGTTGTTTTTGGTTCTTTGATCTTTTGGGGGCCTGTCATGCCAAATAAACCACACACAGGGGTTTACACTTAATTATAAATGCCAGACTTCAGCTTGGTTTATTTCCAGCCAGATCTTCTTAAATTATCCTGTCTATTTTTGCCTCTGGGCTCCCCCCCCTTTTTAAACTTGGTATATCTTATTTTCACTCTTACTCAGTGGCTCGCTGGATGACCCCTACCTTTCTCACTCCTTCTTCCCCTTTCTCTCTTTTTCTCCTCCTCTTTGTTGTTTCTGCCCACCAGCCCTGCCTATCCTTTTTCTGCTTTGCAATTGGCTTTTCAGCTTTTTATGAGATCAATCTGGGGTTTTAGACAGGCAAAGTAACAGAGCTTCACAGAGTTAAACAAATGCAACATAAAAAAAAAATGAAACACATCTTTGCATCATTGAAACACATGTCCCACAACATAAACAAATGTACCCCATCTTAAAATAATATTCTACAAAACTCCCCGATAGGTTATCCAATTTGCCCTAAAAACATACACAAATGGCTACACCAAATGGACTCAGTAGACTGTTTCTAAATGTTCAAGCACGTGCATACACATGCATACACACAGAGGTGCAGACTCAGACACATATATATGTAAATATCTGTAAGAATAAGTTAGCAAGTGTTAATGAGTATGAGAAGAATTTGGGGCATCCAGGAGGAACTGGATAGGGAAGAGGAAGAGGGAAAAACGCTTTGATGTAGTACTCAAGTGTAAAATTTTCAAACAAACAAAAAAAAAAGTGAATCTTATCACAGTGCTTTTGCCAAGAGGACTCAAGCTGATATCATTCAGCAAACTGAATTAAAGAAACAATGACTAGAACCTGGCAAACTTCCAAAAAAATTAAATGTGATAGAAATTTCATAAATAAACAAAAATAACAGAGGAAATAGGAGATGTGGAGCTAGATCCAAGAATGCTAATATCTAAGTAGTAGGTCTTCCACAGTGAGAGCAGATGGTGGGAGAAAAAAAAACTCATTTTAACACTTTAAGATTTTAAAAATTCTTTCCATTCTGTTGGTGTTTAAAGGGAATGGGAGTTAAACTAAACTATGAACTCTCAGTGAAATTCCTGAAGAAATTTTATTCTTGATTTTTAACTTGAGATAGGGTCTGGTCAAGTAACCTAGATTGGATTGGAACCCACTATATATAGCCCAGGCTTGTCCCAAATGCATAATCCTCCTTGCTTAGCCACCATGAATATTAGCACTTAAAGTATTCTTCATAATTCCTGACTTAATATCTCCAAATAAACAAAATCAAAGATAACATAATGAAAGATTTTAGAAACACTCATATAGAGGGAACAATCTAAGTGGCATAAGTTGAATACCAGATTAGGTAGTATAGCAAAGTTTATGTATTATTCAAGAAATACAATCCAACATTTAATAACCCTTCTTAAGCACTGATTTTTTAAAAAATATTTATTTATTTAATGTGAATGAATGTGTGTGTGTGTGTGTGTGTGTGTGTGTGTGTGTGTGTGTGTGTGTGCTCCATGTATATGGATTGCCTACAGAGACCAGAAGAGGGAGTCTGATGCCCTGGAAATGGAATTACAGAAGGTTGTGAGCCAGTATGTGGATACTGAAAATCAAACCCAGGTACTCTGGATAAGCAGCCTGTGTTCCTGGACAATGAGCACTCTCTTCAGCTTCTAAAATTAACTTATTTTTATAACTGATATATTGTGGTGTGTGTGTACATGAATCCCAAAGCATAGGTGTACCGGGTTGTATTGTCAAGGTCAGAGGACAACTTTTGAGATACAGATCACTCTTCCCACCAAATACAGAATCTGTGCATAAGCAAAATAAATGCTGCTTACTAAAAATAAAGGTCAATTTGGAAAGAGTTGCTGACTCTTAGAGGATCTGCATTTGCTTCCCATTCCAAGAAGAGATATCCTTAAGGAAGGAAAGGCGAAAGGAGGTCTCAGACTGGCATCTTGTAAACTGGAATACGGCCCAGGATAAAAGGTGTTCTGAAAAGAAGACTATAAACCAATTAAGTGAATATAGCTAGCCAGCTGGTGAGAAGATCTCAGCAAAGTATCTTGAAACCTAATAGGCATGCCAGAGTTTGTCCTTATCTCAGGATGCTGACACAGCAAGTTATCACTGCCAACCAACAAGGAAAAAGCCAATACTGTGAGTCTCAGATGTCAGGAAGCAACAGGCTAACCACCGCTTCTCAAAAGACATTTTGGAGGCAGGATGTCAATTTGGAAAACAAACCAAAATGAAACCAAAAAAACCCAAACATCTTGTTCAAAGAGACAAATTTGTACAGGAGACAGAAGTTGGAGACACAATGAGATGTGACCCCAGTGCTAAAGTGCAGTGACTGAGATGGGGGGGGAATAATAGCAACCCAACTGAACATTTTGCAGAGTTGTTTAGTTGTCTCCCACTGGGAAAGCGATAGCAGCAGACAGATCAATTTGGCTCTTGACAATGCAATGTGGAGTGCTGCACTTTGATCAAATACATTATGCTGTTTATCAGACAAGCAGACCAAGAAGCAAACACCATTAGAACCTAGAAAGTGGCTAACCACTGACTAGAATATCCCTGGCATCGTGTGAAAGGGCATGTGCATTATAGCAAGGATTCAAGGTCAAGAATGACAGGAACAGAAGAATATGTTCGGTCACTTCTAGCTTATAGAAAATCATGGTTGATCGTGTTTCTCCTTCATAAAGCCTCCACCGACACCTCATTTACCTAAAGCTCAACAATTATAACATGGCATTCACCTCTTTATCATCTGATGCTGACTTAGCTGCTTTTAACTTCTGTCATCCCTTTTTCAGACACCATTTTAAACTGCAAGACCACCCTTACTTGTCTCTGATATAATTATCTTTTTTCAAGTCCATATTGAAGTTTGGTATTGCAAGGTTTATCTCAAATTTACTCATATGGACTCCAGAAAGCCAGCAATGCTGAAATGATTATTCCTCAGAGTCCCAAGTAGACCATCTCCTAAAATAATATTATGCCATAAATGTTTGGTAATGTCTCACCAATATTAGTTATTGGAGAGGAATGGACTCCAAATGCAGAGCTTGGATCTCTGACAGTTGCCACCAGGATGGATTGGATGGTCTCAGCTGTCAGAGAAGCAGCAGCCTGGAGGAAAATGTGAAAACCACAGCTGGACAGAAACTGACAGGAAAAACCCGAATACCATCTGGGTAGGAAACAGGCTGTAGCCTAAAAGTTTCCTAAAGACTAGCTGCCCTGACAGGAGCAGGACAATGCAGGATGGAACACACAGCAGCAGTTCCAGAGGAGGAAGGTGATCTGATGAGAATGTCCTGCAGCAACCGGAAAACAACAGTACCCCCTAATGCAATTAAGTGCCCACTTCCCTATGAAACCCAAGGATCTGATTGCAAACATTCTTACATGACTTAGCTATCTTCCCCTAGCTGTCCAAGCCTAACCGCTCTTAGCTGATTGGCTCATTTTTATTCCATATTCATCCAATCATTACCAAACTATCTTCATAAGGAAGTATGTGCGATGTACAGAAAGACTCATGGGGTTCATCCAGGGGAGGAAGAGAAGGAAGGTTATTTTCAAGACACTCATTGGGGTACTTTCTCAGCCATAAACATCTGTATCATTTTGGGAACTAGGTTGAGGTTCCACTGTTTTAGCTCCCAAGACTCTTTGATATCTGGGGTTTTAATTTCAAAGGACTTACTCATATTAAAATACGTGGTCTCTAACTGGGGGAACTGAATAAGATGGTCATGGAATCTTAAGGAGGTGGAGCCTTGCTAGAGAAAGTACACCACAGATGGAGAGACACTTTGAGATTTTGAGGTCGGGCCTCACTTCCTGTTCTTTTTTTCCCTTTGTTTCTTGTGTATGCCTTCTGACTTTTATGTTGACCTCATGCTACTGTTGCTATATTATCCTAGCCATGGTGCCCTCTGCCTTACACAGAACAGTAAGCCAGAATAAATCATTTTTCCTAAATTGTTTTATGTAAGGGAATTTCATCATACCAAAAGAAAAGTAATACTGAAATTGGTAGTGAAACTATGGTTGTTGCTTTGATAAACCTGACCACATTGTTTGGGGAAGATTTGGAATTTGGAGGTGGAAAAGTCATGCAGTGCTCTAAGCAGCATTTAACTGTCCATTCGTCCAAGCTTGGAAGAAAGAAGTGTTAAGAGCAATGTGGACCTTGGACACTGAGCTCATGAGATTTTCAATGGAGAACAAGACTCAATTACTAACTGAACTAATGGCCATTCATGGGCTGCTTTGACAGAGAATTTGCTGCATTCTTCTCATGTACTAACAATTTATGTGAGGTTGAGCTAAAAAGTAATGGATTATTTTCTTTGGTGAAGGAAATTCTGAATCAGTATAAGACTATGTCTATGGCATGGTTACTACTGATTAAGGAATTCATATATTCTTCATGTTAGGTTTCAGAGAACTTCTAAGGCTAGCAAATGCATGGCAGTGTTGGACTCCCTGACAGGTAGCCTTGAGAGGTCCCTGAGTAAAGCTGTGAAGATGAATTTTGAGACTTGATGAAAATCCCACAATGCAGGAGATAATAGAGTTCATGGAAGTCTGTCAAGAAGTGAGGTGAATATATAGAAAATTTACACAATACACACAAGGGGAGAGGGAGACAGACAGAGAGAGAGAGAGAGAGAGAGAGAGAGAGAGATTGAGAACTAGTTTATGTTGCAGGTACCAAAACTGGAGGGACTGGATCACATAAGCCATTGCAACTGACCCCAAATACCAGACATAGAGCTACAGAATTAGAATTTTATGTTCACACTTCTGGGCTTTGGTCTTCCTTTGCTTATTTTTCCTCATTATGCTTCCATTTTGTCCTTCTGGAATTGGGATGTGTATTCTGTGCTACTGTATATTGGAAGGATGTAATGTGTACCTTGACTTTGCAAGAAATCTCAGAAATGGATTAATTTGAATCTCAGAAGACACTTTGGTTTTGAACCATACTGGGACTATAAAAGGTGATAAGAACTCATGATGTTTCATACAATGCATTTTGCATGGTGAGGTGTCCATCAAACCAGGGAGACTGCGATGGAAGCTGTAGTTTGAATAGGAAATATCCCCTACAAGTTCAAGTGTTTGAAACTTGATCTCCAGCTAGTGAAACTGTTTGGGAAAGTTATGGAATCTTTAGGCAGTAAAGCCTTGCTGGAAGACTGATGTCATGGGTTGAAGGGTAGGCTTTGGAGTTTTATATCCTGCCCCACTTCCTGTTTTCTGTCTCTCTGCTTCCTGTGTATAGATAGTATATGATCAGTGGGCTTCCTGACTGCAATTCCTTTTCTGTTGTGTTGGACTCCACCCTTGCTGGTAACTATTAGCCAAAATAAACTCTCTTTCCCCCTAATTTTCTTTGTGTCATGGTATTTTATTACATAACAGAAAAGTATCTAATAGAAGAAGTAAAAAATTGGGAATTTGATATTATCAGATTTTAATATGAAGGACCCTGGGTTCTAGGGCTTGACCCAGGCATTCAGTTCAGGTATTCGGCAGAGCACCCCCCCACCATGAGAACAAGGAACTAAATTCTGTCCCAGGAAACAGAGTGACCCAGCCCAGATAGCTGTAATCAACTCAGATAGGACATAATGGTCTGGTCGAACCTGTGATTAAAATACCTGATGTCTAGCTTAACTTAGAATTCCTTTACCCACCCAGACATCTGGCCTGACCAGATTACTTCACCCTGGAATACCCCCGCTTCTCCGCCCTGGTAGAACTGCCCTAGAAAAGGTCTGCAAGCCTTAGACTCGAGGTCACTAGCCTCATCTCCTGCTGGTGACCCACAAGCTCGTGCTTAATAAAGCTTCTGTGTGACCTGATATCGGAGTGAAGCTCTCTGTTTTGGGGCGCCGACTCTGACTCTAACATTTGGAGGTCCCACCGAGATAGATAAGGACGGTGGTGAGTCGGCGCGGGGAAGCAGCTGCTCAAGTGGCCCATGAGGACCCTCGGACGGTGGGGGGTAGACGTGCTCTGAATCCACAGGCTGCAGCTCTGGAGGACACTCTGGAGTGTGGAGATCCTGAGATAGGGCCCCGTCTGGTTCCCTTCTGCCTAGGAGATTTTTCAGGCGGCCCGGGCCATTAGACAAATTTTTGGTTTCATTTTCTTTACCACTTTGCCGGCTTGTCTTGTCTGCGTATATATTTTGTGTCGCGATTCTCGTTCCCCTTTGCATCTGGTTTAAAATGAGACAGTCTGCCTCTACTCCTTTGTCCCTAACTCTCTCTCACTGGTCTGAAGTGACAGACTGCACTCGTCCGAGATTTTTGGGTGCCCCTGAACCCCCACTCTGGGACTGGTAGGAGGTAAAAACAAGCTTAAGTTGTTCTGTGTCTGTTGTGTCTTTGTCTCTTGTCTGGGCGATTTGGCATCTATATTTTGTGCCTGCGCAAGACCAGTATTGTTGAGCCAGTGGGAGAGGCAGGCAGACGTGCCTTGAGTCCAGGCTCCCCTGGTCCCCTCCTTAGAAGTCTCCTCTAGGGTTGTCTAAAAAAAGATAAGAGTCTTAGCATCTTTCCTTCCTGGGGAATGGAGCCGTTCACGGCTGCTCCCTTCTGTTTCTCTATAGCCGAGTTGCCCACCCCAAGGATTGTGTTTACTTTGTGTTTGTCAGTTGTCTCAGTGTTTTCTGTTCGAGAGTCTGTCTACAACGAAAAAAAGCCCGGATCTTCCTGAGACCCAGGGGGACCTCTTGTTGCCTGAGAGCATTTCCACAGCAGCCTTCTGAAAACTGTTCATTGCTCTCTTCATAGTTATCTATGCAAATGTTTTAGCCAGGCTGCGCCTATTAATAAATGTGTAAATACGTAAAAACTGTGGCCACAGAATGTGTGTTTAGACTCGTGTGCATGCATTTTTATAACTCGGATGTTACCTGCTCATTTGGTTTCGTTTCTGGTCAAAAAGTCTATTTGCCTTGTTAAAAAGTTTTGTATGTTTCTCAAGAAAGTTTTCTATGCTGTTCTGATGTGTTTCTAATTTTGTTAAAAACATAAAGCTGAGACAAAATAGTTAAAATATTTTTGCTATCTCTATTCCCAATAGCAGTCGGTCACCACCCACAGCTGCCGTGACTGCACTTTTAGTTAAAAATCAGAGCTTAACAAGAGTTCAAATTTTTTAATATGACAGTAATAAAAATTATTAAATAAAATTAAAATCTGTTATAATTAAAAATCTATACATAAAAAAATTTAAAAGCATATAACATGACTCCATTTTAGATTACATTTTTAGTCAGTCACTGACTATAGTTGCTGAGACAAAGCGACTGCTGCTTTGACCATTCAGATCCAGTGGGTTTGTCATCTTTTACAGAAGTTGGTTACAAATTATTAAATAAAAAAACCAAAAACTCTACTGCTAGTTTCAGATGTGTCATGTTGGTCGTGTATTGCTACAGTGTATACATACTAAAAAAAACCACAAAAAAAACTATAAAAGTTTTTATGTTGTCCAGAAAATAATAAAAAAGGCAGAAAATTGAGATAATAAAAAGACAAAAAAAAGCCTAAAACAAAGATGCCTAAAAAATTAGAGAGACCAACTGAAGATATATATAAAATGCTATAAAAAATATAAAATGTTATAAAAAGTCAAAAGTAATATAGATTTTGTTTGCTGTGGTTTCTCATACCTGACAATCCTAAATTTAAAAAAAAAAAAACTATAAGATATTTGAGTTAATTCGATTTGGTTTTTCTTCATTTTAAAATTAGCTTCTGATTCTTCACTGCAAAATGTTTATGACATATATATAGTTATATAGACATATATGTGACTTAGAGTTAACTATTTGTAGATAAAACTAGCTTTAAATCTATCTATCTATATATATATATAACTTAAATCCAACTATATATATATATAAATATAACTATAATTATTAAAATGCTAAAATTGACTTATTTTTATTAGTCATCATACACTATTGATATTTATGTGACAAAAACTTTGGCAGATGACCTAATTTAAACATACAGCCTCCATGCTGAGTGTACAAATAGATTCTATGTGCTAAAAATTGTTTTAATTTATCTAAAAACAAGTTTATAAATATATAATCAAGGTTACAAAGACAGCTTATCTTGCCAGACATAGATCTTAAATCTAGGTTCAACACATAGTTTTAAAAACAAACTTTTTTAAAATTTAGAATGACAATAAAAACATCCATAAAATATTTATAAAATATACTAATAAAAACAATAAAAGCTAATTCAAGGCTATTAAAAAACACAAGCAGTCATTCTTGTAAATACTGCTATTAATTATAGAGTTAAAATTTAGTCTTTTATATAAGTTTCGGGGTCAAGCTTATAATAAATAACTGAAAACAAAGTTTTTCTATGCAGATATACCTGTGCAGCCCTCATATTTCAGAGATCTGCAGAATATGACATTTAAAATATTTATTTCTCAGACAGAGACTCCCAGATCCTAACAGTAACCCAAGGTCTCCAAAAAAAGATTATAAAACACCAAGATCTTCGTCTAAATTAAAGCAGTGATAACCTAGACTAGATGCCATAACACAATGCCTGCCTGCTGCCATGAACCCGGCCTAGATTTAAAAACATTAAAAACTTGATTAAACCCTTTTGCCTAGACAAAGTAAGGTCAGTCTTCTCCCATATGTCCCTCTACTGTAGAAAAAAATCTCCCACCCTAAAGGCCTGGCAGCTAAAGATTGATGCTGTTTAAATACTTCCGCCTCCAGCTAGGTAAAGACCTAGATATGGCTAACTGAATATAGACTAGTCTCTGTTGTTTTTAATAGATTCAGAAGTTGCTCATTCTACACTTAGATATAATTTATCCTTCTCAGATCTCTGCAAGTATTGACGGCTGGACTAGTTATAATTTTGTCAACTTGATAAAATTAGACAATCAGATACTTCTCCAAGGTGATAGCTAGTTTTCAAGCTCATTTTATAAAGCCTGATTAAAAATACTAATATAACTAAAATTCTTATGTCTTTTTACAATTTATATGAGCTTAACAGACTCAGAGAATTTAGATCCACCTCACAGAGGCCAAAAAGATTCCAGATAAATACAGCCTTAGTTTTTCCCACCTGTCTGTCCCTAAAGATGATACTTCTCTCTTTTGGTTTAGAGACTCCTGCCCTTCCCAAATTACTAAGACTGGGCCCAAGATTTAAATTCTAACTTTTGTTCTCAGTTTTTAACATATCTCAACAGATTTCCACTTGACTAAGAGCTCTAGACTTGCTAAAAGCCTGTAAACCAGTTCTACGGATTTGGGCTGTTTCCTGTCTCTCGGCTACTAGACCAGACAGCTATGTGCTCCTGACAGAAGCCCTAGAGCTTAGTTCCTTTACTAGCTTTTCAACCTTTTAGAGCCCTAAAAACAGCACCCCAATGTCAGCTTAAAGCAGCAAAGAAAATCTACTACGCCCTAGTACACCCCCAAACCCCTAAAAAGTTAAAATGCTAAGTTAAAAAAAAACCTGACATAAGAGACAAATCTTTTTATAAAGGCCAAAGGTCCCTACAGCCTAGAGTTGGCTTTACAAATCAGGTCCCATTTGCTCTTTTGAGACCTTGCAGATCAGTTTGGGCCTGCAGGGGTGGGGCACACGACCATCTTCTAGATAGACTACTGCCATGAACATATTGCCAGAGTCTCATGATTGAGACAGTACCCAAAAAGAAAATGGGGGAATGAAGGACCCTGGGTTCTAGGGCTTGACCCAGGCATTCAGTTCAGGTATTCAACAGAGCACCCCCCCCATGAGAACAAGGAACTAAAGTCTGTCCCAGGAAACAGAGTGACCCAGCCCAGATAGCTGTAATCAACTCAGATAGGACATAATGGTCTGGTCGAACCTGTGATTAAAATACCTGATGTCTAACTTAACTCAGAATTCCTTTACCCACCCAGACATCTGGCCCAACCAGATGACTTCACCCTGGAAGATCCCCGCTCCTCCACCCTGGTAAAACTGCCCTAGAAAAGGCCTTCGAGCCTTAGACTCGAGGTCACTAGCCTCATCTCCTGCTGGTGACCCGTGAGCTCGTGCTTAATAAAGCTTCTGTGTGATCCAATATCAGAGTAAAGCTCTCTGTTTTAGGGCACCGACTCTAACAAATATATATGAATGAACATTTCAAAAATATTATAAGAAAAATAATATGTCCTTTGAAACTGTCTTATTACATGAATTTACCATTTCTACCCTGAGCCTTCCTTTAACACAAGTACCTGTAAATTATTTAGTAGAAAGTGTTTTTATGCAGGTGAAAAAAAAGTACAAAAATATACATTTTCATGAATACCAACAACTTGCAAGAGTATTTGCTAGTATCAGTGATTGACAGTTCTACAAGTACATTATTTCTTTGATATGTTTACCTCTGCTTCTTTTTATGAACTGACTGAATGTTCCATAGATGTTGGTGTATACACACAAGGCTCCGGAGAGTTTCCTGAGAGTCCCAAAGACTTACAACACGTGGGAGTGAATAGCTGTGATGTCTGAATCAAAACTTCAAGGGCCATAGCTTGCCAGGAGGCTGAAAGTAAGCATGGCAGTCAACCAGATATGAGAGTTATCATGACTTAAAAGTATACTTGAACAACAACAGAAAGCTTTCAAATTAAGTTTACTTTGGAAAGGATATAAGGTAGTGTTTAAGAACTCAGACCTACATGTAGGATCCTCAGGATACTTTACACTTTCTGGGTGTCTTGCTTGCTGCAAACCAGCAATGATTTTTGGTTTTGTTTTTTTAAGAAAGGCAGTACTGTCCTCATGGTCTGGGCCTGGTTTTAGTCATTAATTCTGTTATCTTAGGAAGCAAGCATCTTGAAGGTATAATGTGGAAAGAAAGGAAAAAAGGAATCAAAATAGTTTAAAGTTTTAGGTGTCTATTATATAGGTCTGATAATTATAAATTAGATGCAAAAATATACTAGCTGTTAGGCAAATCTATCACACATACCCACCCTTGTCTCTACTAGACCCTCACTCATCCCATCTCTCATAGACATTTACCCATCCCTGTATCTTATAAAACCCACAGAAGGGTGTACATACTTGGGTGAATAATAAATAAAGAAAGTGACTGTGAAAGACAGGAAAGACACAACTTTTCAACTAATTTATCTGTGAAAACAAATAGGATTGTTGTGTGTGCGTTAGAGAGAGGGGGAGGGAGGGAGGGAAGGGCAGAGGAGGGAGGGAGGGAGGGAGGGAGAGAGAGAGAGAGAGAGAGAGAGAGAGAGGGAAAAGAAGAGGAGATTTACATATTCAACTGCTTTCTACTGAAAGGTATTGACTTTCTAGTTGAAATGTTGTGTGCAAATGAACACATCTTGGTGGTAAAGAATGTCCTAGAATCAAGCCATGTAATTTCATATAATGTTATTTAAAGCTCACATTATGTTAATACTTTTGTTGTTTGATTATTAGATGACTAAATATAACTTCTGAATGAGCCAGTTAGAATTTTAAGAAATGGATTGACGGAAGTGTTTTGCCAAAGGTTACTGTAAAATACCTAACTGATACTTGTGCCACAAGGACAGAGCATTGAGTCAAGCTAGAGGCTGGATTCTAATGCTAATGGTGTCATGCTATTTACCATTTCACTTACTAAACAAGAAAGTGAGTGTCAGGATTATTATGTACAAGAAACATTCCTTAGGAAGACAGCTATAATCACCAGGCAAATTACAAGACCCTCCTCTGGATGTTCTCAGAAATTCTAACAAGCCTTAGTTTTAAAGGAAGGTATACACACACACACACACACACACACACACACACGCACAAATAAAGGTTATCTATGGTTAAAAGTCCCCAGATGAAATGAGATTAGAATCATGATAAAACCCACACTTAAAGGCACATATTTAGGTCAGCACAAATTGTCAGGGAAGGACTTATTTTTCAGAGGCTAATTCTGGACAGAGGGAATATAACTGCTTATTTAAACATACTCTGTCATTACTTTATCTGTTGATATAATCTGGATCTACTTGGAAAATAAGCGTGTAGGTAGTCCACAAAATAGCTCTGCTCTGGTCATTAATTTCATATGAATATATTTAACATGTGAAGACAGTATGTTATGGGTTTCAGAATAGAGCCTGATCTGAAAGACTAATTATTTATATGGAAACCCAAAATATCTACTTATAAAGAGGTCTGTCCTTTGAAACAGCCTGGAAGAAAGACTATTGAGGTTTCATTAATGGATATCACATACTCATTCAGCAATTTACATGGGTCTACAATAGCTTATTTTTGTGACAGGACAGCAACTAATTTTCTGTCTACCAAGTTACCATTATTTTGTGAAGAAAAATAAAATAGATACAAAGTGTTCATTTACTAAGCCACTAAAGTTTCACAATAGAGGGTTAGGATAAGGGTTTTTCTCTGTAGGCTGATATATTAATAGGAAAGTGTGATCTAGAGGAAGTTAATTGCTGAGTAGGTGACTGTGGAGCTCTGGCTGGAGAGTTAGGACTTAGGGCAAGAAATAAAAAGAATGAGAATACATGAAGCAGGGAGAAGAAAATCAACATGTCTGAGAAATAGTGAAAATAGTTGCTGTATGAACAGAGGGAAGTAGAGGCAAAAATGAGTTGGAACGAGATGCAGGAGACTACCCCAGAAGGATAGGCTCTGAGGATTTTAGAAAGAGGTAAGCTGTCTCTTATTGTGGATGTGCACACTTGGGGAGGCCAGCCTTTGTTTGTGAATACTGGAAAATTCAAGAGATACATGCAATTATAAAAATGCAATTATAATACAATTGTGATAACTTGTTTAGATTCAGAGTGATAGATTGCTAAAGTAATATTTTAAAACATGTAAAAATAACACTCTTGAATAGAAGTGATTATTATTAGTTTAATTTTCTACATGATTAATATTTACTCTCCTATCCATAATAAGTATATAACTGAGGTACCAGTTCATCTGTGCTTTGAAGAAATGTAAAGGTTTAAATATGAGAAAGGGGTCTATTGAGAAGGAATAGCATTGATGTGATCTCACTAAGCCTGTGAGACCCATTTACACCAGAGACCCATTTACATCAACTTCTTTCCTCTATAATAAATAGTATTGTTTCCCATTATTAAAGTGTTCATGATTAACAAGAGATGACTTATCCTAATCACAAGCAGAGGTCTGTGGGCAGGAAAGCATGCCATTTGCTCAAAAATCCAAAAGTTTTGTGTCTTTTTTTTTTTTTAATCTTTTGTGAAAGCAGCAAGTAATACAGTGGAATTTCATGGGTAAATGTCAAGAAAAATCTAAAAACAGAGGCCCTGCAGGCATAACTGAAAACTGTACTTTCATTACTTAAACATTAAGTTGCTATGTTTGCATTTTTGCTTTTGATTTAGAGTGTCCTTAGAGGTTGATATGCTCTAAGCCTCTTTCCCACTATTATTGAGAGGTGATGGGTCAGAGAAGCTTCATCCAGCAACTAATGGAAACAGATGCAGAGACCCAGAAAGTAGAGCCAGAGGGGTCAAGGACATCACAAAAGAACTCACAGAACTAACTAACCTGAACTCCTAAGAACTCAGATATTGAACCAAACCAGAGAGCAGACAGGGGACTGGCTTCAGCCCTCTGGATATATGTTACAGTTGGATAGCTTAATCTTCTTGTTGTACTTTTAACTGTTGGAGAGGGACTGTCTTTGACATTTTTGCTGGCTTTTGGGACCCTAGTTCTCATATTGGATCCCTTGCCCAGTCTTAATGTAAGGAAAGGCGAGTAGAACATCGGTTTGTGCATACTGTCAAGCTATTCAGGGTTGGTAAAGAGTAGAAAGTACTTGAGTTCCAGAAAGCAGGTCTCTAGAGACACTTCTTGGAAAAACAACTTCTAGCATCTCTCTGCTTCTCCTTTCTTTCTCTTCTGCCTCCATCCCCTTTCTTTCTGGTGTAACAGCAAAGTGAGAAACTTTGCAGTACTGTCATCTTCATCAACGATACCCTGCCTGCCTCCCATTCCCCCAAACAATGCAGGCAGCCAAGTATGGACTGATAGACTGAGAAGTCTGAAATGGAGCCTCAGTGTATATTGCTTTCTTTGAATTGTGTTTCTTAGATATCTGTCACAGTGAAAATTAACTAAAACATGATATCACAAACAACAAACTGAAAATGTGAACACTATGCTAACAGAAGCATTTTAAAGACCCAAGTCTGGCTAAATGAGAGCTGCTATCAAGACATTGATAAATACGTTAAATATATGAATTGAATAGAAAAGGAAGACATTGTAGTTAATATTACAAGTAGTGTTTGGAAAATATATCTATATTTCTTAATGTCTCCATAATCAAGAGTGCCAAGTGCTTTATCTCAACTTCACCATTAAAATTAGGTATTCATTTTATGGTCTGGGTTAAAACAAGAAATGGTGAGTTAGCAATTGAAAAATAAAAATGCCACCCTGAAGGAGAGAAACAAACAAGCAAAAAGAAAGAAAAGCTATTCCAGTTCAGAGCAGTCCAATTTTCTTGTGGAATTCTTCAAACTGAGTTAACAGACCTTTTTCCTTCTGCTATTGTTACCTTGAATCACACAGAATCATGGCCTTTTACAGACAATGGGCAAGCAAGGGCAGGAATCTCACATTTCTCAGCAACTCAGCTTGATGTAGATCTGAGGAAGTCCTTGTTTGTGTCTGTCACTGAAATTATGAAGGCCAGCTTGACAATTCTCTTTGAAACTATGTATAATTTGAAGATACTTTAACTCACAACCAAGAGCATTGTTTCATTGTTTCTGAGTGTAAAATTTCATGGATTAGCATTTTGAGGGTGCAATAATCTAAAAATCTCCCTGTCACCATTCAGGCTCTTAAGACATCATTTATTACTAGCTTTGAATTTAGAAGAATGGTCTCTAAAGGCTCTTCCAAGTACTTTCCAGAGTCATATGTCCCTGTCCCAGTGTCCAATAGAACCTGTGTACCCTGAGTAGACAATGGCATCATAAAATTTGTAGACAAATTAATGTAACTAGGAAGTATCATCCTGAGTTAGGTAACCCAGACCTAGGAAGACAAACATGGTATGTACGTACTTACAGGTAGATATTAACTGTAAAGAAAAGGAGAACCATGCTACAATCCACAAACCCATGAAGCTAAGTAACAAAGAAGGCTCAAGGGGAACACTCGAATCTCATTGTAATGTGGAATATTCTTTTAAGGTGTGTTACTTTTGTATGCTGTGAAACACTTGCTTTGATGATACAAGGATGTGTTGCATTCTTTGGAAACTATTAACTCTAGTAGCAGTCACAAATCTACAGTGAAGCAAACAAAGATTCTCAGTGTATCAGACGTTATATTCTAATGCAAACTCAAAGTCCTCCACAAAAATTCATCAAAATATTAGTTGATTAGAGGTAAAATTTAGTAGGTCTTTTTACCACCCCTTACAAATCCACTTTCAAGAGACCAATCAGCAGAGAATGAGAATTAAACTAAACTATTTAATACAAACTTGATATTTCTCCATAGAATGGTGACTGACTGTTATTACATCCCACAGTCTATAGACCTTGCATGCTTGTTTAAACCAACTTGTTTTACAGTCAGGCATAGTTTAAAATGTTTTCAAAATAATTAATAATTTGAAAAGTATGGCCTTTCCTGATCAATATGTAGACTTGGCCGGGTAAAAGAAAGGACTGCTAAGACTGTCTCAGATTTAGCATGAATGGGTGGAATTTATGAAAAGTAAAAAAGTAAAAGAAAGGAAGTCTTAATACACGCTGAAATATGGGATGCCAAAAGGCCATTAGGATTTGTTATTGTTTTCTTTTCTATTTTTTTTTTTTTTTTGGTTCTTTATAACATTGCAGCACCATACAGTGCTTTGGTCATTTCACTTTAAAAAAAAATTAAATGATGGATGAAATATAAGAAGAGATGACCTGCTTCAGAGAAAAGTCCTTAAGTAATATGTAAATTAGGTTTCACCCCAATTAGTGAGTTAAAGGGTCAGCGATCTGTCTGAGGTTGATGGGTCACTAATATGACAAGTCTGTGGCATTATTCTTTGTGAATAGAAAATTTGTAGAGGAAATAATTTTGCCACTTGATGATGTAAAATTGAAGGTTTTGTAATTGTGAAGGGTTTTTTTTTTGTTTTTTTTTTTGTTTTGTTTTTTTGCATTTTTACACACAGGGGCTCTTACAGTGACTCTATGTTATAAATGTTGAGTATCTCAGAAAACATTTGGGAGTTCAAAATAAGAGATTCTTGTTGAATCAATACAGTGAAATGCTTATTAAACATTGTTCAAGAGGAAAACATAAAACCCCAGAAAGACAAGATCTATACCCTGAGAAGCACAACAATTTGCAGTTATGGAACATAGACCTAAAGTTAAACTGTTAAGTCGGAGTTATCCCTGGAGGGCGTGATCAAAGGGCTTCAAAGACAGGATGTAAAATACAGTGGTCAACAAGCACCAGGCTCTAGGATAGCCGTAAGATAAGTCATAGAAGATACGTGTGTGTGTGTGTGTGTGTGTGCATGTGTGTTATCATATAACATTATATGCATATATGGAATTCTCAGTAAAAATATTCTTTTAACAAGAGAAACCGAACTTCAGATCCTAATTTTGTTTGCTGATATGAAGGATGACGTATTACTTTAATATAAAATTCCACTTAAAAAAAAAAAACAATTTTTTTTCCTAAGCTTAAAACTAATTAGGTATTTTGGAAGATTTACTGAGTTAACATTTTACTTATTAATACAGTATCTCCTAGTCTCCCTATCCAGCCATAACAAAAGTATGTGCAATTATTATGTAAATATAGCAACAGATGTAATCCAGAGCATTAATTAAAAATAATCTAACAATAAAGAAAGCATTACTTTATATGCAGTTAATCTTCATTTAATTATCATTAATGGATCTCCTTCATATAGAATAATCTGTCAATTGTGTATCATATACTACTAAAACATTTATCTGATGACAATTCTTAGAAGATTATATTCTTTTATAAGAATAACATTGGATCATTTTTATTTTGATCATATTTCTCACACCTTCTCATCTATGTCCTGTGTTGATCTTCTACAGATAGCTACAACAACTGTAAGTTCATAAGTCAAAGAGTTTGTCATATCCAGAAAACACTGTTTCACCTAGGTCCTGCCAGAACTCTAGTCTTTTCAATTTTGTGCTGTTTTTTGTTTTTTTTTTTTTTTTGTTTTTTTTTTAGATGATTATCTTAAACGATAGTTGCTCCTTGTGATTAACATATATTCAATCAAAATTTTGGATGCAAAATCATTATTAAATCAAAAATAGGCTTAGTAAATGGCTAGGAAATTTGTTGCCACTCCTGAAGTCCCATTTTTGACCACTGGGACTCACATAGTGGGAGGGGAGGACCTATTCCTGAGGATGTTCTCTGCTATATTGCGCTCCCTACCACACAAAAAATAAATTAACAACCTTTTGACTGAATTAAGGCTTAGTCCATAGGATGGAACTCAAATTTGACACTGATGAAAAGGCCAAGATCCTGAGAGAACTTATTATTATTATTGTGTTAAATGTACATAGAGTAAAAGAACTCCTTAAAGACTTATTGTTTCACCCATTGAGGTATGGTTCCCACAGGCTCATATATTTAAATACTTTGTCCTTAGCTGGTGGTATTATTTAATATGGATTTGGGATTTTGGCCTTTATGGAGGAGGTGTGTAACTAGGGGTAGCTGTTGAGGTTTCAAAAGCCCATCCTATTCCTAGTCAGCTCTCAGTCTTTGCCTCCTACATGAATATACAATGTAAGTTCTTAGCTTCTGCTTCAGCACCATGCCTGCTTGCTACCTTGCTAGCTGCTATGATGGTTATGGACTTACCCTCTGAGACTGTAACCAAATCCCTAATTAAATTTTTCTGTTACAGATTGTCTTGGTCACAGTGCTTCTTCATAGCAATAGAGAATTAACTAAGACACTCATAGATCTGATCATCTCTCAGACCTCATCTGATCATATTCTACTGGCAGTAGATGCCAGTTAACACAGAGATCCTCAACTAGTCTACAAAAACTGGGGAGTGTTCCTATTGAGGCATATATATCTCACCCCCTGCCTCTACCCTCAGAGATCTTTGTGGATAAAGAAGCAGAGAGATTGCCAGAGCCCTAAGTGGTGGAGACAGACAAAACTCAAACCAGATAGAATCCCAGCATGAGGCATAATAAGCATGTTATACCATCTTTAGCTAAAGGAGCATAAGGTAGCTGCTGGGAGAAGGTGCATCAGTTATAGGATGGTGTGATCTCTGGGATACAGACGACACTAAAGGTCAAGTCCCAGGCCCAAGAGCAGCAGTCAACACAGCCTAGACTTCAGAGAGGATGAGAGAGAGGACTAAAAAAGGATGTGTAGGGAGGCGGGGTAGATCAGAGAGAAGTGAGAAGTAGTGCGAATGCTTACCAAAATACAATGGTGTAAAATGCTCAAAGAATTACAAAATGACTTTCTAAATAAAATTACATTAAAAAACAAGACCTGCTTTTTTCTGATGGGAAATGGAGGAACAGGGGATATGGAGAGTTGGGGTGATGGGGGAGACTGGGAGGTAGGTAATGAGGGGGGTTGCAGTTAGGGTAGGGATGTATTATATGAGAAAAGAATAAAAAAAACAAAAATAAGGTACAAAGTAGAGCTATTTGCAACTCAATGACATGAAATGCATGCACATAGATTCATACTATGTCATACAAAAGAAAAATAATTTATTCATTAAAATCTAATGTGCATTTGAGGAAACAAAATGATGTGAGAGTAGAAAATCCTTCAAGCTCATGATGGATAACTGTGGCCCTTTCTGTAATGTAAACAGAGGCAAACCCAGTCATTTTGATGTCAACTTAAGGAATGTGCTGATTTTATTATAATTCCCTCATGTTCTTGGCATATAATATCTGATCTTAACAGGCATTACCAAGCAGGACTTCAGCTGCAAATAGACTTTCAGGATTCTTCTTTCTAATCAACAAAATAGTATGTGTAAATGGACTACTTCAAAGGAGAGAATCAGTTATGCATGGAAATGTAATATCATGTGATAATTATTCTTAAACTTTTTATTTTTGTAATAACTACTACCAGTAACATTATTATTGTAAATCCTCTACAGTACTGCTTAATTAGTAAAAAGAAAATATTGTCATTTGTAATACAAAAGTAATCATAAATTATCTAAATGTGCTTTAGCAGTTATAAATGACCACACAAATTTATCTCCTAAAATATAAAATGCCCTTGTTGAAAATCAGCATACATAATTTTTAATAAAATTGGTAGAAACATTACAGACAACATAAAATATTTAGGCAAGGAAAATCAAATGAAATTAAATATTAACAACATTTAAGAAATAAGCTGTTGCAAATGTAATGTCTTTCTGAAAAAAAATGACACATAATAAAAGGCAAAAGACTGACTAAAACCCAGAGCTCCAGAGGAGCTAGCTAACATGGGGGACCCTAGAAGGAAACATGGATAGTTCTGGGAAAGGAAAATAGAGGAGACCTCTGGAGTAAACTGAGAGTGGAAGGAAATAGACATGAGGGGATGGGAGATGAAGCAAGAGGAAATGAAATCGTGGAGCTGGGAGAGAAATGGAAAGAGAGAGAGAGAGAGAAAGAGAGAGGGGGAAGGAGGGAGGAAGGAAGAGAGGGAAATTCCCAGGAATCTACAAGGATGACACCAGCTTGGACCATTAGCAATATTGGCTAAGGTAACTGAATTGGTCTACTTAGGTAAGTAGCTTGGAGTATACCCTAACTGTCATCATAGAGCCTTCATCCAGTAACTAATGGAAGCAGATGCAGAGATCCCTAGTCAAACACCAAGGAGTCCAGCCTAAGAGAGGGAAGAGGGATTATATGAGCATGGGGGTTGTGGGGTCACGATTATGATGGGAAAATATACAGAGGCAATTGAACTAAGCTCATGGGAACTCATGAACTTTAGACAGATAGCTGTGGAGCTTGGATCGGACTGAATTAGGCCTTCTGCATAAGGGAGACAGTTGTGTAGCCTGTACTATTTGAGAAGTCCAGACAGTGGAATCAATATTTATGTGTAGTGCATGAGCTGGTTTTGTGATTCTCCTTGCCTATGGTGGGAGGCCTTTATGCAGGGGGAGGTTCTTGGTCCTGCTCAGCTGAATGTGCCTGACTTTGGTAACCCTCTTCCCCCTTAGGAGGCCTTACACTTTTGGAGAAAGGGATTGGGGGGTAAAGCAAGGGTAGGGCTGGGGGGTGCAGGAGGGATGAGGGGGGATCTGTAGTTTGTGTGTAAAATAAATAATTTTTTCTTAAATTAAAACAAAAATGGCATGTACACCAGTCTTTCGATCTTGAAAATGTCAGTAAAGAATACAGTTTAATCACATGCTTATAAAGTTCTAAGTGAAAAAGGTTGAAGGGGTTAACAAGACGGCTCAAAGATTAAGAGACCTGGCTGCTCTTTCACGGGGGACCAGGGTTCAGTTACAAGAACCTATATAGCATTACATAGCTCCAGAGCCAGGGGATCATATACCTTCACACTGACATACATCAAGGCAAAACAATAAGGCACATAGAATTTAAAAAATTAAAAATACAAAAAATTTGAAAATAGAAACTATGGAATAAAAACAATGACAAATCAGGGCTAAAATTTTTAGAAATAAGAAATAAAATTGTTTGAAGATATGTTAAACACTTCATTAGATAGATACACAGTGAGGAAATTTACTCCAGATGCAATGCAGAATCAAGGAACATGATATTTTTGCAATCAGAATAAAGAAAATTGGGGTGTCAAATAAGATTGTGTAGTATATTGGAGCCTCTGAAAGCAATATTAGTAAGAAGAAGAAAATAATATTCTAAAAACTGACTAATAAATAATTCAAAATAAGAATAAATAACATGTAAGATCCATGAATCTATCTTAGATGCCCAGGAATATAGCTGTCCAGTGATAAGGAATTACAGAACCAGCTGCAGAACTATATCTAAATAGGTCATAGGCCCAGGAGGAGAACCCAATAGTCATTGTTCTGTTTAATGGACATAGCATTATAGAGATTTGCAATGACTTATTATTATACCCATTGATCAGAGCATCTGTCAACCCTCACCAAACAAACTTCTCTCTTCTTGCAGCATGTACAAAATAAAGATCTTTGATCAAATCCCTAAAACCATTATACAAAGTCTGGTGCAGTATCCTAGCACCCAGGAGATGGGGACAAAACTTTGCCTGGGTCTCACTGGCCAGTCAAGTTGTATCATTGAGCTTCGAGTCCAGTGAAAGACCCTACCTCATAAAATACAGATAGCCTTTGACAAAGAAACCTAAAGATCACTACTGCTCTCCACATAGACATCCACACATGAGCACACATATATGATATAAAATAACAAATATAAAGCCTCTACATGGCAGGAACTGCTGTGTCAATTCTTCCAAGCCACCTTTATTTTATTTATCCTGTCAAATATAAGGTCATATTAATATTGGATGTCAACATAATTGGGAAAGTGAATGGCAACCAGTATTACCTCAAATACAATTTAATGTCTCTATGAAAGTAAGGGGTGGAGTGGATACTCCTATCCTAATTGCGATGCTTACTATATTATAGTCATAGTCACCACAGGTGTGGGAAGACTTCCTAAATGGAATTTTGCACATGAGATGTCTTCCTGTCCACTCAGAGGACTGACTCTCTTACCCTCTCATTGCTGTTAGACACTTTCTAGCACCTGTAAACAGATATTCCATTTCAATCTTGTCTAGAATTTATGAGTTTTGTTGAAGGCCACTTCAGTCTGCCTCCATCACTCAAAATGCAAAGGAAGATTAGGTTGAAATCTCTCATATTTTAACCTAAAATCATTAAATAAATCTATTGTTTCTAACAATGTGTGAATTTAATTCCCTTCCTAGCCCCATTGATGTATCAAATTGATGCCATAGACCATATTTCATATAGGACTGATTCTTAGGAAAACTCTAATTTGTTGACCTAGTTATTAGTTCTTGAAAATAAAATGTGAAACAATGTATAATTAACATTTTGAATAAAATAATTAAAACATGCATGTATATTAATCAGCATCAAAGTTCTAGCAAACCTCCACACTCTAGAAAATATCAATCTTATTCTACCAATTTACTGATTGGAAAGTAGTTAATTTCACCCTTTAATACTTCAATGTATATATTTATCATATATATTATATATAATCAAGTCAGCTATAGTATCTTCATAGTTATGTCACATGCACAAAGGCACACTGGATTCTGAAAAACAACAAAATTAGCATACACATAAGCTGTCTCTACATCAAAGGATATAATCTTGTAGTGATGACTCATAAGAAAAAAAAAGCAGGTACAATGAATTCCTATTTTCTTACACACACACACACACACATACACACACACGCACACACACACACACACACACACACACACACAAATGTAAGGGTCAGCAGGGTCAGACAGTGAAATCCCTGAAACAACAGTAATAGGAAAAAAGGAACATATTTCTGGTAGACTTGTCACACAGATTTTATGTTTATTTCATCATCAAAATTCTAAATAACATTGAGTTACTAAACAGACAAACAAACAAAAAAGCCAAATTTGCCCCAGTGGAATGGGCATTCAGTACCTCAGGTGTTCCCACCTCTAATAAATTTTATATTTCCTGATCAAAAAATAACTTCAAGGCTTTCTTCTTCAGAATGATATTTTACGGTACCTTTCATAAATTGTATACTGATTTCCTCATTGATAAGACAGCTAACCCACTATATTTTTTATAAAGAAAGTGAATACATGGACAGCATTTACTGACAATAATTAAACATAAGTTATAATTAGTTTTATTATGAGTATATCAGCTTTTATCCCTAATCAATACAAAGAGAAAACTTTGAAATCTGGAGAAAAGATCACCAAATGTTGACTCAATAAAGTTGAAATTGGTGCAAACAAATCTTTTTCTTCACATTTAGAAGTGTACAAACAACATAAACTGCAAGAAGAAACTGTACAGTGACAGGCCTGTGATCCCAGCCCCATGGGAAAGAGGGGCCTGCAAGTTTAGGGCCTTCCTGGACAACAGAGTAAATTCAAGGAAATCCAGACCGCTTTGTGAGATGCTGTATCAAAAAAAAAAAAAAAAAAGCAGTAGCAAATATAACTCTATGATAGGGTTTATTAGGCCCCAGTCTCAAGCTCAGCTCCATGAACCACACGTAGCTAGAAATATAAACCTAAACACAAGTTCCCTAAATGACAAGCTTATCACAGACGACCTGAATATTTGAGCTCACCAATTTAAATATTGCTATAATGATTGGTGGCTGTTTGGGACAGAAGGGAGTGCTCTGTGGGCCATAGCAGACTGATTGACAGTATAGACATGTGGATTACACTCCTCTGAACACAAAAGCTCCAGGTCTGCAAAAAGGTACTAAGTGACTTTGGACAAGTTCTTTACCATTTTAAAACACTCAGCTGATTCCTCAGCAATGATTCAGACTCTCACCCTTCCCATGAAGGGTGGCCTACACAGCTCCATAGAGTAGTCTATAGAGCAAAGTAAACATTGAAAATAGCAGGAACCTCTTCTTAGCATCTTTATTATTAACCACAACAGAAACCAGAAAGATGAGAGGTAACAAGGGTACAAAACAGTGGCTACTGTCCCCATGACATAACACCGGAATGAAGAATCCTTCTGTATTCTTCCCAATACCATTGTCTCCTACAAGCTTATACCTTTAATTTTTTAAAATATACAAAGCAACTGAACACTAAGGTAAGTGGGTTAATATAGAAAATCCTAAGTGTCAGTGCCAATCAGTAGATAAGTATGTGTTGGTTATGTAAAGTAGATAGAATTTTGGACAAAGCTTATAGGGTATTGAGAACTATAGTCCTCTAAAAAAAATACAGTGGAGTAAGGTGGGAGAGAGACTTTGGTTTTGAAGACTGTTCACTATATCAGTCAGTATGGCCATACAAGCATGTCCTCAGAGTAAGAACATACAAAGACATTAAATTTCCATAAGCTTGATTGTGTATGAGATCTATCAATCTTTAGGCCTCATTTGCAAAACAATATGAGCTAGTTTTGAAAATTAAAGCAGTATTTCTAACATTGCTAATTGAAGTTTATGAAAAATAAAAAATGTTCTGTAGAGTATAAAAAATGTTCAGGTGTGACCAATAATTTCACTAGTTTTCTCCATATTAACATATGTGTATATAGATGACTGTTGAATGGCAGGGACAGTATATAGAACCTCGTGCAGTAGGATCAGACTATGTTCCTGTGCATGAACTGGCACCTTGGAGCCCACTCCCTAGAGAGGAATGCCTAACCCAGCCCTAATATTGGGATACGGGAATTAGACCTACCTTAAATGGATATACCAGACTGAACTGACCCACCTTGGGACTCCTTGACCTCCTTGGGGAAAGGATGGGGAGATGGGATGGGGGGGAGGCTGCAGGAGGATTGGGAGGGACTGGGAGGAGAGAAGGGGGGCTAGCAGGGAGCTACAGGGGGAAAAATACCTTTTAAATCAAAAAAAAAAAAGAAAAAAAAGTAAATAATCATACAATAAAAAACCAAAAGCAAAAAAATGTGTATTTACTTAACTGTTATTATACAGAACATTTATGAACTAATGCCATTTTGAAAATTAATCATTTTTAAAAAGAAATATCTAGACAAAAAAAAAAAAGGAGAGAGATAGAAATCATCTACATCTCAGATTCCAAAATTGAACATGGCTGTGCTTCCTGATCCATTTCCTCCTATGTGGTGTACTCTTCAAATTCTCTACAAGAATCTTCTTTTTGATTTCCCACTAAGAGCTCATTATTAAATAATGAGCAGGCAAAAAATGACAATAACATTTTGAAAAGTTACATGTGCCTCTGAAACAGTACAGCCAGGTTGATTTGGATGAAATTATTAGGTGAAATTCTTGCAGAAGTCTGTCTTCTGTTTTAACTATGCACACTATGAAGTCAAGGAACTCTGAGCATTCAAAGTGGGCCAGACAATGTGTGCTGGATAACTCTTTTAGCAATTCTGGCAAACCCTGTCATGAAATCAAGTTGTATTGCTCACAAACTGAAGCATTGATCTGAGTCAAAAGAACAGTTTTGGATAGAGGGAAAGCATTGTTATCTAGAGAGGGCACAGATTACAGAAAGCACTAGAAACCAGAACTGTTAGAACTGAGTTTTTTATTCAAAGGAAGGAAATGCCATCTGTTCACCCAATGATCTTTTGTGATTCTGTGTAGCCAGCCTTCACCTGAATCCCCCACCCCCATGCTGAGCAAACTGATTCTTCAAGAAAACCCATTTTAATGCTTATTACAAATCCTTTCTTCCTAGGTCTTTATCCTGAACACAGTTTCTCTGTCAATAGAACCTATTCTTATGGTAAAAGTCACAAGTACTTTGCTAAAGAGATGTATTTTGCAAAGGAGTTTTGATGTAGCAATACCTACAGCTTTGCTATTAATTGTCACTTAGTACTTTGTTTCCCTCAAAAGTTTTACAACCTTTAAATGTGTTTAAAAAGTAATTAAATAAACTGCATAGTCAGACTAAGAAGTTTTTGAACCTGCACACTGGCTAGTTGTGCTGACCCAAGTTTCATTTTTTCCCTTGTGGAGATCTTTTTCCTGCAGGCTATGATACTTGTAGGAACCCCTGCAGTTATCTGACATTTTGCAGACAAAGTAGATTTATCTGGAAAGCTATGATAGCTGCATATCTGAAAATATTTGTAAATAATAATATTTCAATAATCTTTTTACACCATCATCCTATGAAAGTGAAATGTCAAAACCACAGTTCGTTCTGCCACATAATACAGGGCATTGTCTAGGAGGGAATGTTAATTAATTAATTAGTAATAATTTTGCACAATGATACAGGTTAGATAAATATTTATTGCCCCCAAACTAGAAAGTCACAGGGCTAATTCTTTTCAGCTCAATAGTTTGTATGATGTGGCTCCTGAATTTATGGAAAGAAATAGACATATCATGTCATAATCAATTATTTACATGTAATGTAAGGCACACAAAACTCATTTAAACACTATAGAACACTGAATGAAATAAAATTTTGCAAGTTTTACTACAAAACATCACTTTCTTATTCTTCAGGATTTTCATTTTGTAAAGATTTTTTTTAGATTTATTGGGGAAGATTTGAAAGTTATAGATTTCATAAATATCTAAAAATAAATTGAGTGACATGTAGAGCAAGAAATGTAGGAAACATTTTAATCCATAATTACAGGTATTTCTTTTATTCCTTAAGTATCAGACAATTTGTTTGTTTTGTGTTTTGTAATCAGGTGATAAACTGCCTATAGTGTTTTTGGTACTCGCATGTAACCAAGTGGGATTGGTCACATGGCTTTGCTGATAATGTCATTTACTGACATGTCTGATAGCTGCCTGGCTATTGGATGATGAGACTGGTTTTGGCCATATTCCTTCCATTCTGTTTCTTATCTTTCAGAAAGTTGAATGATATCAGTTCGAAGGCATGACAGTCAAGAGGACAAGTTCTTTAGAAGTTCCTCGTATCATATCCAAACTCCTCATTGGTCCAAACAAGGATTCCAGGCTAAGATTTGCTGCAGACCAACACACCTATGGAGTATGATGTAAGGTCACATTTAACTTTTCTGTATTCGCTCAGTTCTATATGAATGGTGAAATGAACTGTGCACAATTGGGGTTGAAATTAGAAGAAAGATTAGGCAATAATCCAGTGGACAATATGTAAGACTTGTGAGGGGTGGTGTTTGCACAGAAAAAGTAAATGAAAAATGCCACCTCCTATATGACTGTTGATTTAAATCTACAAAGTGAGTTCAGCTGTTTTTGATTCATTCATTAGGATATAAGCCAGGCTTCTGGAATGAAACTTTATTACAACAGTGCCACCTGAATGCACACCTCCAGAGAATAAGGGAAAAAAAGCTACAAAATATAAATCAAATATAGGTCAAGGGATTTCTACTTAGTTGAAATTAATGTATCACATTGCTCTTATTTAGAATTTACTGAAACAAAGATAGTTATTGGTACATGCAAATATTATACCCCACTACATAAATTATAGTTTATGGATACAACTTAAACAAAATTGAAATGGAAACAAAATTTTATTTTACTCTTCCACATTGTTACGTCTTCATTATACCTAAAAGCACTTTAAAATGAATTTTCTCTAAATCACTACTCGCATTGCTGCATTATTGATATAAAAGGAGGCAGCATTATAGCATAAATGTCCAATAGCACATTGCCTAGATTCATGTATCTACTGTTTCCTAGGCAGAGGCCACTATTAACTTTTATCCTTTTAATAGGATCTATCTATGTTTCTCATCTTGGATTACATGTATTTATACCACACCTGTCTATCATCATTACCTTTACCACAATTTTTCTAAGTGTAGAACAGAAGTCTGCACACAGGTCTATGGATATTAAACTAGACTCTATACAGAAATGTATTACCATGCCATGCAATACACGATAAGCACAAAATATACAATAGTAATGATTATTTATGCATTGCTCAATGAATAGTATACTTTTATATCCATAAGATATCAGTATCATTTTGGGAGAATTTAAATGACAGGTAAAACTGTTCAGAATTCTTGTGCAGGTTTTCCTGTAGCCCTGAAGCTGGCATACACCTTACCAGCCAGATATGCATGCACACTTTACCCATGCACAGTGTAGCACATCACCCATATGCATGAACAGCATTATCCATATGCATAAGTGAGCCGGACAATGTAAACTCTGAACACATGCAAACTTAAAGGCTAAATGCTGGCTTTCCATGCTCTCTACATGATTCTATGTTCCTATGCATGTTTTTGCATGTCCACTTTCCCCTTTTCCTGTCCTGTTTAATAAAATTAAATCAGATTATTGGTACTGTTTTGTGATCTGTTCTTACATGTGATAACAACACAGCAAAAAATACAGCAGTTGATGATTACCATTAAGAATATAAACAACCAGGAAATAAAGAGCATTTTACAAGATGAGCAGGAATGACAATTTGGAGTGGAGCCTAGCTGGGCTACATGCTAGGAAGCAATAAGATAAAAAAAATTACTCCCCCTTCAAGAAGAGCCATATAAAGAATCCAGGTGAACCATGGGCTGGGCCAGGTGGCAGCTAGATTACTAGAAATGGATTGAATTAAGATGAAAGAGCTAGCTAGCAATGTGCCTGAGATAAAAGCCAAACAGTATGAAATTAATGTAAGTGTCTGATTCATTTCTTTGGGGGATAAAAATAGCTGTGGGCAAAGTCTGAACTTCAGGCCCAAACGGGTCAGGAAATTGTCAAAAACAGATGGCATCCCAATGTGGGCCAAACACATAAAACCCAAGAAAGTTTAAAAAGCTTAAAAAGCATTCTAGACCAATTTAGAATTGCACATCTAAATTGATTTATGGTACAGAGACTGTGCGGTGTTCAGGCTAGAATTTAAAAATGGTGCCTGTTTGCAGCAGGTAGCTTAAACCCATATATTTGGCAGAAGACTTTGTATAAAAAACAAACTGCATGTGACTGATTTAAGGTTTTTGCTAATACTGAACAGAAAGGAAACATAGTCAAAAATGTTTTCTTCTAGTAGCAGCACTTCCTGAGTCTACTCTGTTTGCTGGCAGCAAGAGAGATGCAGTGGGCATCTCTGCCATATTTGAAAGCTGCCAAAAAAGGCAGAGTCATCAATCACAGTGATTCTAGTATTTTAAAAGCTCTTCTAGTTGGAAAATTATTAAGGATTCTCAATATAACAGATTTAGACTCACAAAACCTCTAAATGGGGTACAATGTGTGTAAAATACACATAGGCTTCAGAGAAGGAAAAAAAGGTAAAGAAACTCCTTAAAAAAGAAATAGGAATAAAGATTAAAAAGGTCATGTAAAGATGGCAGTTAAACATAGAGTCTGGATTATGGTTATTGTGGTTTCTTTTAATTTTTTAACTTTTAATGAGCTAACTGCAGAAAGACAACTGATTGCTAAGGCTGCTAAGTTAAACAAATATATATATATTTTAAAGATATCTTGATTTTGAATGTGTTTATAAGAATATGTTGCTTGGGAAAAGAGTTTCTGTTTTTGTCTCCACAGACTATCAAAACCTGTGGATTGGTTCCAGGCAAATATGGTTTCATTTGTCAAGGCCACCTGAAAATTCTCTGATGGGAAGATCAGCTTTAAGATGCCAGTTGACATGACCCTATGAGAGTGCCAATGCCCCTTAGTCAGCAGAATAAATGAAAAAAAGCTACATCTAATTTCCCAAAATATTGCTCATTAATGTTTGTTTTCATTATAAATGGTTAATGGCCATGGTCAATCTCTTTTTTAAAAGGGGGGATATGATATAGGAATGATTAGAAAAGATAGATGAATTTTGGTTTATTGATACTTAAGGCCAATTTTGTTATCCTGTATGTATTTTTCTGTTCTTGATTAAGGTATGATGCTTATGTAATTCATTTAAAATTGTAATGTGTAATTGAGAAACATAGATTAATAGTCATCTATGATAACCAAACTTATACTCATGTTAGTTAGGTTTTTGTAGGTATAAAAAGATATGTTTCAATTATATAGGTAGTCTTCAAATACTTTAAAGACATGAAGAATATGGCATTTAAAATATTTTAAGAACTTAGACTTTTATAGACAGTGAGACAGGTCTGCTCTTGGCAGCATCAATGTATTTCAGGAAAATGATGGACACTGAAGAAACTTCATGTGGAATTTACTTTGTGGCAACAGTTAGTCACTGGACAAGAAACTGTCCAGGTATTGACTGCTTGATAGTATACTGTATATACTGGACATGCAGGTTCCATGTATTTAAGTTTATGTAGAGTTTTACATAAGCTTAAATACATAAATGACCTCTGAACTTTGGCAGAACAAGCTGAGATGGTCTTTCAGGTTCCTGCTTTGCAGAAAAAACTGCCAGGTATCCTTCAGGGTACAAGGGGAAGTAACCAACAGACTGTGCCAGATTTCCTGCATCACTAAAAGGTATGCCAGAGACTTTGGGCATATAGGCTGCTAAAGATGATGTCCCAACATTATAAAGGAGCTTTGAGTGACTATCCAGGCAGATAGGTGTCATCTCTGTCATTTTCTAGATTTTGGAAGTTGCTTGCACTATCCGTTAATTTGGGTAACATATCCTTCTGCAGTCTTTGATGTGGTTGAAGCTTTAATAATTATAGGTATAGTTCTTCTTAGTTATTTCAAAGGCATATTAGATATGAAACTTTAGATTCACAAGGATAAGGTAGATAATGGAATATTTTCTTTAAGTTTGTTAATTACAAATAGACTAGATATTATAACTGTAATTTTTGCTTGATAGCTGTTGTGTAGTATGTAATTTTGCTATATGGAAATTGAAACCTTCATTTTGATTAGACAGAAAAAAGGAAGTATGGTAAAAATGTTCTCTTTATGCTGTAAATAATGGCCTATTTGGCCTATTTTTGACCTATGGCCAGCACTGTAGCAATAGGCAGGAAATCAGAATAGAGACAGGTAGACGGAGGGCAGAATTAGTCAGTTTCCATCTAACCCCTGAAGAAGAGCCATTTAAGGAATCCAGTTGAGCCAGGGGCTGTCGGGAGCTACGATCGAGCCGCAACCTAAAATGGCGCCGGCTTCTGCCCTCTGCCCTCCCAACGGCGAGGGCTCCCTAGGGAACAACTCCTTATTTCGCGTGAGGTGATCACACTAGTGAGCGTCCGCATGCATGGCCCAATGGGCAGCATCCACGTGGCAGGGAGTGAGTGGATCACCGGAGAGCTTTTAAGCCGAGAGCCAGGGGGAAGAGGAGAAGGAGAGAGAAGAAAGAAGAGTGTGCACGGTGAATAAAGGACCTGGTCAGCTGCTGCAGAAGAATCTGGTGTTGTGTCTTCCTTGCCAGCAAGGTGGGCGTGACAAGGGGCCAGGCCACATGGCAGTTAGATTATAGGAAATGAGTTGAACTAAGATGAAAGAGCTAGCTAGCAATGTGCCGGAGACAGAGGCCAAACAGTATGAAATTAAAAAAAAAAAAAAGACAAAACACTGTATCCAATATTTTAAAAATTAATTATTTTTACATTAACTTAAATACATATTTGTTAGTTTTGAAGTAAAGGAATTACTTTATTATCAGCATAATTTAAAATAAAAAAAACCTTGATTCCTTAACAGAGCTATTTAAAATTTTATGTAACCTAAACATTCAGCAGTTGGAAGAACTTCGTGTGTATGCATACATGTGTGCAGCTAAGGATGACATCCAGGGCCATGCAGTATGCTGGGAAACAAGACTACTAAAACTACACCCCTAGTTCTTAACTTGTAAGAAAGAATCTTGTAGATGTACAAACGCAGATTGTATAAAATGAGACTCAGAGCCAAATATTGGGGGAAGGCTGAAATATCAAAGACAGGAAGTACCACAGTCTTTTTTAACCCAGCTGTCTAGCAACTTCCTCAGCCTTGCTCCTGGTCGCTTCTACCAGTCACTTCTGTCTCTCTGGGTTTCTACGAGCACTTATATAACCTATCTCATCCAGGTTAGAATTAATAGCATGTAGCCTTGAATTCACAGAAACAGAAGAAGCTCTGTCTCTAGAGTTATGGGATTAAGGGTGTAGGTCACCACTCAGGCTTTCCCTGTGCTAAGAGTAAAGGTATGTGTTATTGACTCTCCACTGAATGGATGGATTTGGAGAATATCCTCCTGAGTGAGGTATCACAAATACAGAAAGATAAGCAGGGAATGTACTCATTCATTAGTGGACTCTAAACAAAAAAAGCAAAAAGCAAAGCATGTCCAAACTGCAAACCACAACAACAGAACAGGTTGGCATCTGAAACACCTTGGACTGGCACCTTAGAGCCCATTCCCTCCACAGGAACTCCTGACCCAGTCTTGATGCTGGGTTGTGGAAAGCAGATCTTCCTGGAGTGGATGCTGAACTAAGCCACATTGGGACCTTGGGACCTCCTGTCCTTTCTGGGGAGGAGATAAAGTGATAAGGAGAAGAGAGAACGACTGGAATGGGTGGGAGGGGGGAAGGAGTTTGAAGAGTGGGATATATGGATAAAAAATATGACTTCATTCATAATAAAAATTAAAATAATAAAAAAAATTTCCTGAGCTGTCTGCCTAGGATTTGACTGTGTGTTCTCTCTCCAATATTTACGTTTTATTATTATATGGAATATACATCCATAGAATATCTCTGTAGCTGGTCTTGTACTCATGTTTTTAAAGTTTTTTTTAACTTTATATTTATTTATTTATTTGCCTTGGTGTTTGCCTGGAACTGGAACTACAGACAGTTGTTAGCTGCCATGTAGGTGCTGGGAATCAAACCCGGGTCCTCTGGAAGAGCAGACGAGGCTCTCAACCACTGAGCCATCTCTCCAGCCCCTGTACTCATGTTTTTAGTCAACATATAGCCAATATAACTATCTAGGTAGTTCCCAGACAGCCTGAGTCATACACCATGGCTGTATGACATACTATAAAGACTTATACATCTGCGAAAAACTATATAAATACCTTTCCAAGCACACTTACACAGCAAGTGTGAAAGAATTGTCTTATGACAAGGTGAAGGTCAAGGAGGTCAATGAGTCTCCAACTCTGGCAGTGTCAGTTTGCTAGGTTATAAGGCTATAAGGTGTCCTAGGTTCCTACGGCATGTAGCACTAAAGCATGAGCCATGAGAGGTACTAATGTTTGCTATTCCTAAGAAAAGGGCTTTAAAACAGGGAAAAAATTTGGATTATTTATGTTGATCCAAAACACTTTATCTAATTTTGAGGTGAGGTATCTATTCTAAAAGAGTTGCTATATGCATTTTCCAATCTTTGGTGTATAATATTTAATTAAGGTTGATAAGAACCAGTTCTACAACTTTTTAAAAATTTTTTATTTATTTTTCTTTTATATATATCTTTATTATTTGGTGATTTTACATCATGCAACCCATCAAACTCAGTTATCAGATCTCGGATTCATGACCACTCTTATGGTCTCCCCATTTACAAACTGCCCATTCATGCTGCTCGTTTACTTACTGGAGCACAATTAAACTCCCTGTAGCCAGACCCTTAAAGAAAATAAGTCTTCTTATAGTTTCTGATAAAAAAAAAACCTGGACCAATATACTGAATCATCATGTTTTATGTACTTTTAAAGATATAAAACCATTTAATTTCTTAATTTTCAATTTAAAATTCTTATTGAAGTTTTAGTTTTGTCAAAGATGACACACATTCACACAAGTGAAAACATCAAATAGTTCTAGGAATCAGTCAGTGGGAACTGTTACCTAGATGTTTAGCCAAAGCAAATTGTCCCATTTGATTTCTTTTGAATAATATACATCATTATTGACATGTATTACACAGAATAACATCAAAGCCAGTGACACAAATCACATGTGAAAGATTTTCAGTTATGCTTTGAGCAATATAGATTTACACAATTCATATAGCATATATAGTAATTAAATAATTTGTTATTCTTAATTTATATAGTTACTTGGGTTCTAAAATCATTCATTTTAAGCCGAAATATCCCATTTTATTTCTGTCTAGTCATATAATAAAAGGAACATTCTCATATAGGTATAGTTATTGTTGGTTTTCCTACAAAACTTCCATATATTCTGTAAATTTCATAAGTCACATTATAAGAAAATAGCAAAAATCTAGTTTCATTTAAGAAGGCATTTAACAGATATATCTGCAAAATCTACTCTTATTTACCAACTCTCAATTGCCATGATAAAAGCATATTCAAAGAAAGGCAAAAATGTTTAAGATGATATGTTATAACAACTTATTGTAGTATTAGATTAATTCATGCAACAGGAAATCTAAACAGGTGGATAGTAATCAGTGGTGCTGAAGAAGTAATGAGAAGTTCTTGTCAAAGAAAAACCAAAGGACAAATGTGGCACAAGTAGATTTCATAACCAATTCCACAGAGAATCTTTATAAACTCACTTTGCTAAGGCCAGCATGATATTATTTTAAACTCACACTAAGTTACAAAAAGAAAGAAGCCTGTAAGTCCTTGAACTTGAACACAGATGTAAACATTTTCAACCAAATAATATTATTCAAAAGAAATCATATGGGACAATTTGCTTTTTTCCATTAACACATTAAAATATTTCCCATGACTCAGTGGCCTTTATTTCTAGGATTCAAGGTTGACTCTGAAAAACTCTCTTTCAATTATATGGAACACTATGAGCATGCACAATGTCCTAGCTGCATTTCTGTTGCTGACATCAAACAGGACCAATGCTAACCTGGTGAGCAAGGGTTAATTATATCTTTCAGGGTTATTTGTCCATCATCAAGGAAGCCAGAACAGGAGTTAAAGCAGGAATCTGGAGCAGAAATTGAAGTAGATAGAGATCCTAGAGGATGCTGCTTATTGGCTTTCAGTTTCTTTTTCTTACACATTGCAGGACCACCTGCCTGGGTGTGGCAATGTACAGTAGGCTGGGCTGCGCCACATCCAAATGCCTCACAAATGTGTCTACTGGAAATTGGATGAAAGCAATTCCTCAACTGATGTTCTTTATTGCCCAAGTAGTTTCTCTTGTGTCAATCTGACTAAAAATAACTAGTACAGCTATTTTATATAAGACAGAACTGTAAGCACTTCTCAGAGCAATATGGGAGGAAGGTAGTTAAGCAACATCTAACTCCTATATTCAAAAATCTTCAAAAGCTCTACCAAAAAATATGAAGGCTAAATAATAATAAATAAGAAAAAATATTACTGATATAAAGTCTCAATATATTTGCTGTGCACTAACTCTAAATTTTATGAAATATGATAATAAAGCAATCATATTTGCACTTTTTATGAAAATACCAAGGGATAAGCTTAATGAGAACAAAAACACCTCTACAACAAAATTAGAAATCATTCGTAAACAGACATGTACCTAATAAATGGAATACATTATAACTTCATAGATTATTGAAGAAAGTCCTGCTTTTAAAGACAAATTATAAATTTAATAAATCATTGTCAAGGTGCAAAGGAAATTTCCACAGTCTTAGACAAATTAACCATAAAATTTATATCCAATAATCTTCAATAAGTAGAGTAAAGTGTAGGCTAAGGTGATACTTAAGTTTGTCCTTGCCACATTACCTTAAGGAGCTGTGTTTGTTTACCTGAGCATGTTCTTCAGCACTCATGCAAGCATGGCAGTTCATGGCTATATCTCAATGCTAGAGAGGCATTGAAAAGAAGAACACAAGGGCTAGACCCTTACACTGTCTACACTACTAGGGGAAATAAAATCCACTAGAAGACAGAGAGAGAGAGAGAGAGGGAGGTAGGATGACCCATGAGGAATACCCTCTGAGGTTATTCCTTATATATGTACACACACTCACAGGACCATGTGCCCCCTCCTAAATAGAAATCTGGAATTATCATACTATCTGACTGCAAACAAACACTCTCCTGTCCAGAATGGAGGGAGAGTGGGAAGAATGGAAACTGAAGGGGTTGATACACATCTAAAGCCAATGAACTTTCATCAAACAGGATAATAACAGGCTAGTTAGGAGAAAAGAATGTCTGTAAACATAGGAAATTATATGTACACGTGTATGAATGAGGTGGGACCTATCTCACCTGTTACAAACACCAGATCAAAGTGTTTCACTTAGAGGTGAAACCTGATTCATACAACTGTGGGAAGAAAAGACAGAAACATGTTTCAGAATATTGGAATAGGCAAGAATCATTTGGAAAGAAATACCTCAAAGGTATAGGGAACATAAACAAACAGGAAACTTTTTTTTTCCTATTAGCAAAAATTTATTTCTATTGCCAAAACAATGAGAAAAAGTTTCCATACATACAAAGGTTTTCACACACTCAACAAAGTGATGAGACCCTTTCAAAGCAGGAGAAATAGTTTCAATGCTTCTCGGAAGGAATTAAGGTATAAACTATATAAGAAAATGTAAACACTCTAGAGCAACAAAAATCAAATATTTAATTAAGAATGCACAGCAGACACTGGTGAACATTCTCCACAGAAGACTTGTAATTGACCAGCTAATGTATGGGCAGATGCTCAACCTCCTTAATAGTTAGGGAAATGAAAATAAAAACCATGGGGCATTGCTTAACTCCAGGGTGTGAAAAAAGAGTTAATAACAGCAAGGCATGAGGTAGGGAGGATGTGGAGAAAAGGAATAGAAGCAACAGTGTTAGGAGAAATTTAAATCAGTACAGTCACAATGGAAAACAGTATGGAAGGTATTCAAAACATGACGAATATATGGAAAATTTTAAGTGCCTATCAACTGGGTGATGGAGAGAAAATATTGTATATATTGAAAAGGAAATACTATTCAATCCTAAAGAACACAGATGCAATAACTTTTAATAAAATACTTGCAATGTTAATTCAGAAAGACATCAAAATATCATTCACCATGATCAAGCAGGCTTCATTCCAAAGAAGCAGTGATGATCCAGTATATGGAAATCAATAAATATAACCCACCATATAAATAAACTGAGAGGTAAAAATCACATGATCATTTCATTAGATGTAGAAAACGCTTTTGACAAAATCTAATATCCTTCATAATGAAATTCCTGGAAAGAGTGAGATAAAAGTGATATACCTCAGCAAAATAAAGGCAGTTTGCACCAAGACAATAGTCAACATCAGACTAAATAGAAGAACTAATAGTAATTCCACTAAAATCAGGAATAAGACATGACACCTGTTCATTACAGTATTTGAAATCTTAGTTGGGAAAGAAGTTGAATGAAGGAGATCAAGGGGATACAAATTAGAAAGGAAGAAGTCAAAGTATCCTTATTGGCAGATGATATGATAGAATTTATAAAATAAATAAAAAAAATTCCACCTGGAAACTACACCTGATAAATACTTTCAGCAAAGTAGTTGGATATAAATATAAATTAACTCACCCAAATCCACCCAAAGCCACTGCTTATCTATATACAAATGACAGACGGAGAAAGAAATCATGGCAATTACATCCTTTTTATAAAGAACTTTAAAAATCTTGGAATAATATAGCAGTACTTCTCTGTCGGGGCCATCAGCCCACAAACAAAGGCACAGAGACTTATTAATTATGACAGCTCAGTCTTACTTTATTAGTCTTACTTCCAGCTAGTTCTTATAACTTTGAACCCATATTTTTAAATCTATGTTCTTCCACAAGCATGTGACCTCATCTTAGTAATGCCCACCCTGCTTCCACTGTGTCTGGCTGGTGATTCTGTCTTTCTTCCCAGGGTTCTCCCTCTGCTGGAAGTCCCACCGATACTCTCTTGCCTAGCTATTGGCCATTCAGCTTTAATTACAACAATCACAGCCACATACAAATATCCCACAACAGAGAAACTCTAACCAAGCAAGTGAAAGACTTGAATAATAAATGATTATTCAGGGTTTTGGGCTCTAGTTTGTTGAGTTCTCTATATATTTTAGAAATCAGTCCTCTGTCATTTGTAGGATCGGTGAAAATCTTTTCCCATTCTGTAGGCGTCATTTTGTTTTAATGACTGTGTCCTTTGCCTTACAGAAACTTCTCAGTTTCAGGAGATCCCACTTATTGTTGTTCTTAGTATCTGTGCTACTGGTGTTATATTTAGGAAGTGGTCACCTGTGCCAATTCGTTGAAGGGTATTTCTCACTTTCTTTTCTATCAAGTTCAGTGTAGATGGTTTTATGTTGAGGTCTTTGATCCACTTTTGAGTTTTGTGCAGGGTGATAGGCTTGAATCTATTTACATTTTTCTGCATACCGTCATCCAGGTATGCCAATACAATTTGTTGAAGATACTATCATTTTTCCATTGAATATTTTTGACCTATTTGTCGAAAATGAGGTATTCATAGGTGTGTGGGTTAATGTCTAGGTCTTCAATTTGATTCCATTGATCCACAAATATGTTTATATGCCAGTACCAAGCTATTTTTAATATTGTAGCTCTATAGTATACCTTCAAGTCAGGGATGGTAATGCCTCCTGAGGTTCTTTTGTTGAGCAAAATTGTTTTGGTGAACCTGGCTTTCCTGTTATTCCAAATGAATAACTTAATCAAAAAATGGGGTTCAGAACTAAAAAGGAAATTTTCAGCAGAAGAATTAAAAATGGCTGAAAAACACTTGAAAAAATGTTCAACATCTTTAGCAATCATAGAAATGCAAATCAAAACAACTTTGAGATACCACCTTACACCTGTCAGAATCGCTAAGATCAGAAACACAGTTGACAACCTATACTGGAGAGGATGCAGAGCAAGCGGGGAACACTCCTCCATTGCTGGTGGGAGTGTAAGCTTGTTCAGCCACTCTGGAATGCAGTATGGCAGTTTCTCAGAAAACTGGGAATCAATCTCCCCAAGGATCTAGCAATACCACTTCTGAGTGTATACCCTAAAGACACACATACACACCCCAAAGCATTAGCTCAACTATGTTCATAGCAGCATTATTCATAATAGCAAGAACCTGGAAACAACCTAGATGCCTCTCAGCTGAGGAATGGATTAAAAAGCTGTGGTACAATGGAGTACTACGTAGCAGTAAGAAAAAAAATGATATACTAAAATTTGCCAGCAAATGGATAGATTTGGAGAATATCCTCCTGAGGAAGGTCTCATAAAGCCAGAAGGATAAGCAGGGAATGTACTCACTCATTTTGGATTTTAAGCAAAAATATTTTTTTTTTCATTGAAAGATGATGGGTGGATAAAGTGATTTAAAAAACACACATACACAAAACAAAACAAAACTTCTGGTTTGTCTGTAGAAGGGTTGCTTAGCAGAAATTTGTGGTGGCCATAGTGCAACAGTGGACATTAGTTGTGACCTACTGGTTTTCTTTATCTATAGCTAAACCTAACATGGCTTGAGAAGCTATAGATTTTATTTTTTATGTTTCATATATTTTATAGAAAAGATAATTTTATTACTGTATGTGTTTTTTTCTTATCTATTCTGAATGTTTTGCTTTTTATATAAAGTTTGAGGTTGATTTTCAAAAAAATAAATAAACAAATAAAAATAAAAGATTAATGACAGAAATTGAAGATGCTATCAGAAACAGTTTTCATGATGCTGGAGATATGGTACAGTACTCACATGCTGGCTTATAACATCTATAATTTTGTTTTCAAGAGATCCAATGACCTTGGGTAACCTCTGCAGGCACCACAAATGCAGGCAGTATAAATAGGGGTAGAATAGTCATAGACAAAATATTAATATAAAACTTTTAAAACAAAAACATTCTGAGATTTTATCATATTATCTAGTAAGCAGTCAACAAAATGAGAACTATGACACTGATAAATGCCTATAAAAAGAAAATATATACAATGTATACAAATGCATACTGTAAACATGTTCATGTATGTATATAAATATATTTATATATTTACTTGTACTATGAGTGTATTTACAATGTATAACATTTATATGCACAGAAAATTGATATTTATATATTATATATTATATATTTATTTATATACAGATACATATATAAAAATATATTACTGATGCCTACCATATACACAATGAGAGATGACTAGAAGATCATGATGTTTAAAGCATTCAAGATCTAGTAATAGTGAATCAATGATACCCACTGAACAAACTAAAAAGATGCTGACCTCACACATAGCCATTGGTATATTTTAAGAATTGAGGTAGTCTCTGCAATCCTAATCTATGAAGTGTACAGAAAGCATTGTTCAAATTGTTCAAAACTCTTGTTCAAGTTTTATCTCTGAAGGATAAGTCTTAATAAGAAATATTCAGGAAATTACAACAGAGCGATCAAATGAAATATATGGATCTAATTTTTATTTCCATATGCAAAAAATTCTTTCTTTCATCTATTTTATTTTCTTATCACTGGACTCTTAACAATAAAAGCAAAAGTTAGCAACAGTCACTATTCTTACTCGCTAATCTGCCCGGAAGCTTCCCTCAGAGGATCCTGTCAATGATCAAGTCATCAATCCTCTAAATTTATTGCAGGTCAGTCACAATTGCTTCAGGCGGGCAAGGAAGATATTTCAACATGGGCTAATTGTACTTTTCACCAAATCATGACAGAATGTTCTAATGGGACGTAAATAAATGGGAAAGAGAAAGAAATTCATGATCCAAACGTGAATTGAAGACAAAATCTCTAAACATTTTTTTAAAAACAACCATGAAATTTTAATTAGATTAGGAGATGAGAAAAATAAACTACAAATTTTCTTCTCTCTTAAAATAAATACCCTAAAACATTACTTTTGGATCAAGAGGAAACTGTTTAGTAACTTTAGTTATTGAGTTGGTATACCTTTAAATTCTATTTTAATAAAAGTAACAAAGTCAAAACTAGAATTTGCCTCATTTACTGCCACGTTAATAAATTTTGAGCTGGATTTCTTTAAAGTTAATTTAAAATACTAAATTTAGATAACAATTTTCACTGTAATAGGTTTGTCTTCTAAGAGGTAAATAAGTAATGAAATAACAACGCTTTCCAAGTGTGAGCATGTTCAAAAGAGATCTTCAGTTGGATTGTGAAATTATACAGGGCAAGGGCATAGTTATTTTAATACATCAATTTGTTTCCTACATTTGTGATATAAAAATCTTCATTTCTAATGCTTGTTACTTAAGGAACACAATTTTATTTCCATGTTTATTAAACCTAAAATAGAACAGACTAAAACTCTAACACTTGATCACAGTATAAACATTCACAAAAAAATCACCACTTTTAATGAACTGAAATGTAGATTGTTATGGCTATCCTTTTAGCATATTAGTTTATTATAACTTCATCATTAAAAATTGGTGGCATTCAGGATAAAAGTATTTTTCCAATTTTGAAATGAAGCTTATATATAATAACATAGTCACAATATAAATATAAACCATATACTGTCAAAAATTACAGCTGTGCATCTTTAGGAGTATGATGTTTTAACAAGATTAGATAACAACACACAATGGATTATTTCTTGATATTTGTTTCTCAAAATAAAAAAATGAGCAAATGAGAAGAAAGTATTTTAAAGAGAGGGTTTTTAAATAATCTGAAGGTAAAAAGTTTTATTTTCTATTACTTATCTTGAAAAAATTTGGCTTTCTCCTAAATTCAAAAGTCATATTACCTAAATAATAGTGATAAATGTTAAAAGAATATAAGATCTAAATCTTATGTAAAAGATTTCACAGCAAAGCAATATTACAAATGTTTTATTAAAGTGGATATAGTTATGGCTTCAATAGCACTCTAAAGTTAAAATCACTATTTGAAGCATTTTATATGCTGGAAAACAGATTTTGAATGGAATGGTGTTATATTCATCAGTTTATAGATAACACTTAGTTTTAGCAATATCATCTCTTCCAATTCATATTTTGCTTTATTTACCTTTATTCAGTGTTTTTTGTGATTTTTCTGTATATAGTTATTTATATTTGGTAACAATTATCTGTAAACATATTTTCTTATATTATACAATGAAAATTTCCACATTTAAATATTGATAATTTGTATAAAATAGTCAAAAGCTAAAATTGTTGGTTGATAGCTAATCTTAAAATTTTGTTCATTAAAATAATCCTGTAGGCACAGGAGGGTAAAATTGCAGCAACCAAAGGGACCTTCTCCACCTTCACCTACTACCCACCATAGTTCAGTCCTCCTTTACAAGCAGCTGATTCAGCCACACACTGAACAAAAGCTAGGGTGAAAGTTGGAAGTGGCACTAGTCAATGATGCACCTGCACAAAGCTTAGATGGAGACACTGCCCATCTCTGGGTCGTGCAGATGGAACCTCAGGATGGTGCTCTGTTGTTTGTATGTGCTAATATATCAACTTGATGCAGCCTAGAGTCATCTGAAAGAAGGGAATCCCAATTGAAAATATGCTTCCATAAGGTTGAGCTGTAGACAAAAATGTAGAGCATTTTCTTAATTTAATTAATGATGTGGGAGGGCCCAGCCTGTTGAAGGTGGTGCCATGTTGGGTTTTATAAGAAAGTAGGCTGAGCATTCCATGAAGAGCAAGTAAGTAAGCTGCACTTCTCTTTTTCTTTTATGTTTCATATAATTTGAGCTTAAATGTTAACCTAGCTTGATAATAACTGCCTTTTTATGGTCTTTCATACCATATATATGTAATCTGAATATTAAAGAGTTCATATCTAATTTTTTCAATTTGATGGTTTTATATTTGTCTCGTTTTTGTTCTTATTCCTATATTTCAACAATTTGAATATTTGTGTTTTAGTCCATTTTAGCTCTTTGATATATTTATTCAACTGAGCAAAGTCACTTTTTGCATTTCTAAAGTATTTATACATAACAAATGCACCCTACTACTTCTAATCCTGTTTTGTTTGTTAAATCACATGTGCTGTCTAATAATTATATCAGAATCCACAAAGCTATTTTGAAATTGAATTTAGTGTCAGTTCAATTCTTGAATGTTTTGTAAGTGCTGACATTGAGCTAATGTGCATACCAAGAAGAAAATTTTAAATGTATGGAATACATTTAATGGAATACTGATTAAGGAGTATACTGTATTCTAGCCTTACAAAAATTTCACTCTTATTTCTTCATTAAAAACTAATAATTAGACTGAAATACTCTGTTTAATGCAACTATCTAGCTGTATCTGTATTTAACTTTTAGTTTTGTGCTAGTAGTACATATAAATGTGTTAATGTATAGATTTTGTCGTTTCAAATAAAGATGAACTTTTTTTTAATACAGGATATGTTTGACAGTATAGTACATGATTTGGACAACATCCAATTCAGTTTTGTTGTGAACAAACTGTATAGTTACTCATTGCATAAGTGGTCACTCTTGTCTTTCTCCTCCATTTATCCTTCTCTGTGCCTATGTTCTTTTGTCTGTCAGAAGCTGTGAATAAATGACTGAGTACAATCAACTTTACATCCTTGTTGCAACATAATGACTCCCATGGTTAGTGCTTTGTGCTAGTGGCTAATGTTGAAACTGCTGTTCATTGTCAACACAGCCATTTGAGTATATCATCTGTGTATTCTTAATTATAGGTTTAAGGTAAAATTTGTGCATTATGATTTATCAAGAAGAATGAAAAGTCATTCTATAGTAATTTCAAGTTTGAATTTAATAATTAAATCTTATGAATAATATATAAATATATGTATTAGAAAACTCAGTGTTTTCCTTCAATTCAGAGAAAGTTTAAAAGTTCTCTGTTTTTTGAGAAATCATTAAGGAGAACAAGAGAAATAAAGGCACACAGGACTCAAGCTATGGCAGTTTAAAAATTATCTAATTTGAAAAATAATATTGCAATTTGCAAGGCCTGAATAAGAATGAAAATCTACTATGTGTGATTTGTAATTTATCTATGAAAACTGGTACTAAAGGATTATGATTTAAGCTATGAACAGAGAATGTGTGAGGTTTTGTATCTATTGATATTGCATGGTGAATTAATGATTAACTGAACTTATCTACTGCTTCCTACTACACAGCACAGGTACATTTCTCTTGCCACCAATATGATATCAACATAAATATATTGATAGCTACATTTGAGTTTTGTAGTTTAGAAAGAAGATGTAAGCATGTAACACTATAAGATAGATGAAAACCACATATTATATGAAGCCTTGAAACATGTCAAGTAGACAAGAATATACAACTGATTATATAGAAAGAAGATAATACATAGTAATAAAAATAATTACTTGATGAAACAAAAGAAAAAGATGCAGATAAATTTCCTTTCGAAGGAGACTGGCCCTTAAGTGGAAGAGCTGAATGGTACTTGAAATACAGCTGTATGCTCTGAGAAGGACATTTATTTCCTTCCTTCCTTCCTTCCTTCCTTCCTTCCTTCCTTCCTCCTTCACTCTCTTCCTCCCTACATTCCTCCTTTCCTCCCTGTCTCCTTCCTTTTTATCCTTTGTTCTTCTTACCTGTGTTGAATCAGCTATATAAAAGTCTGTTCACTAGTTAGATAATTAATTTAAAAGTTGATTGTTCATTATAGTTGGCAAATAAATTTCATTAAGGTCAAAAGTTTAAGGACTACATGTGTTGAAGATTTACTATATTCCTAAGGACCCTGGGGTTTGTCCAAGGCTACAGAACTCTGAATTTTCAGTCTCTCTGAAACACAATGGCAAATGTCAAGAATGTCTTTTTGTCTGTTCAGTCTTTTTAGTAACTACAAAGTGAAATACTGTGCATTCTTACCGAACAGAATTTCTTGGAAAATTAATAATAGCTTTCCTAAAAATGTTATGGAGATAATCAAGGCAGCTTTACATGATTCTCTTTCTGTTTTCATTTCCAATACTTAACACGTGTTTTACTTCCTATTGTTCTTTTTATTTTAATGAAATGATGTATTGGCACCTTCTTTATCATGCGAGCATCTCACGTCCTTTCCTCTCATTTTAAGTAACATTCAAATTTCAACAGAAAGACTACATAAAAATATTCTAGATTTGTATTTTACTACAGAAATGCAAGCTGATAATGATGCAATTTTTTTGTTTATTGTTCAAATCCAAAATGTCACTCAAAACAAACTTTATTTGGTAAAATAAATTGTTATATAAAAATTATTAGCAATGTTATTAGACTTTTCCAAATAATGACATAAACAAGAAATTATGTAGTCATTTCATCTGGTATTCCTAGAGATTAAGAATAAATTTACCTACAATGTAAATCATGACAAAAGTGCTCACACAAATTTTTGGTTTATAAAAACCATAAAATATAGTGTACTATGCTGTGTAATAAACATCTAATCAATGATGCATTTATAATGTACATGAATTTTGAATTAGAAAAAATTAAGCATATTTGACAGAATTATCTTTTTAAAAATTATTACATATATAAAAGTCCACTTTGTAGGCAATAGTATCTCAATTGCACTAAATGGTTAGAGATTTGATCACTATTTAAACCAAAATAATTCTCTGAACACTGTTCAATATAATAGAACAATGTAAAATTTAAGTTCACGATGCCAATCATTACATTTTTTAATGAATTTTAAAATCTGTTAACAATGGACTTCCTCCTATTCACATTAGCATATCTATTGTTGTAGTCCCTGTTAGTTCAAATTTAGGCAGTCATGTTGGTGAGATTTTACAGGTGTAGCTGCTGACATTGTTATGAGATAATATATCAAGTAAACTAAAGGATCAGTAGGCTTTTACATTCTTCCTGCCTACTATTCCATAATGTTCCCTTAGCCTTAGGTGTTGGAGTGGTTCTTCTAGATTTATTCACTGAGACTTGGCTTTATTAGTCTGCATTTTGATTGGTTGTGGTCCTAGAGGAATGGTGGTCAACTAAGGAATGCTGAGGGCAGAAGAAATAGTTTTACCCATGGATGAGTATATTGACTGCTTATATAATATCCAAAAGTTAGCTCTGAAAGTGACAACAATTAATGAAAAGTAGAAATCATGCACTGGCAAGAGAGCAAGGAGATGTATATGGGAGGGCTTGAGGGGAGGGAGGGGAAGAGATAAATGAGGTAATTATATTCTCAAAAGTAAAGCAAAATAAAATTAACAGAATTTTTAATATTTATTTTCCTTTCCACCAAGTAATCATCTCTAGTGTCTCTCAAGGTCTGTCGACTTAACAGAATTTTACTGCAATAAATAAGTAATGACTGGTAATATACAAAAATTTTATGTGGAGATGAGATGAAACAAAAAATGGATATTATGTAAAAATTTACTTTCACAACCCCTAATACTCATTTTTAAGGAAATATTCAGTCCAGAATGTTTTGGAATGATTCCTTCAAATTATTTCCAATTATATTTCCATTATTAACTGAAGTAACTCAGAATACAATATACATGTGTATAAGGCACATAGTTGAATCTACCCTTGGATACCTGAACTTCCTTGTGCCACAATTCCCAGCCATTAAGTATATTTTTGAAAAACATAAATTACCAAAATGTCCCAAATATGGACCCATTTAAAATCATAACTTTAAAATTAAAATCATTCAGCATAGATACACATTGACGGCAAAATGTTTTATAACAACTATTTATCAAGATAAAATAATTTGCATGTTAATCAGTCTTTCTAAATGAGAGATCATCAATCTTTGATGGTGATATTACAAACAAAATGACTTTGTTTAGTTATCTAAATTTTGTTTATCATCTTCCTGAGCTGTTAATCAAAGAATCTAATTTCTCTGGGCTTTAAAGTATTGGTGCTTTGGGCCTTTATTACTTCCCCATTCTATTTAATTGTAATCTTGTAACTTAATTTAATGTAATGTAAATACTCCCTGTGTTGTGGCAGTGCAAAATTTCTTGAAACAGTAACCCATTAAAGTATATTAAAAGTATTTATCATGAGCCTCATGAGTACCAATAACACAGTGAATGGAAATGTGCAATACATAATTGGAAGAAATAATTCAGAAAAATGTCTCACTATTTGTCTATGAACAACAACCAGAACAATTGTCATCAAAATAAAAATATATTTCTCTAAAAGTAAAGTCCTAAAATTAGTCATCTATATCTACATATAAAAATTAGTAGTAATTAAGTTTAACAGATTTTTTTTTTCAAAACTTTATATTGTCAGTATCACATATGTAATGAAACAAATTTAATTTTGATAAATGCATATCCCAGTTTCTTATCCAGCAAGACATTCGACAATGTCAATCAGATTTTTTTTAAAAAAAAAAACCTGTGCTATTAATAAATTAATTACAATTTATTGTCTTAGAAAACCAATTTTTAATTTTGTGTTTTATTTCCAATAATTATTTTCTCAAGGAACATTGTCATCACTTTCCTAAATTCAAATTCTTAAGCAGTATAAGTCCATGAAAACCACTTTAAGGATATGGATATCTATCTATAGAGGAACCAATTATCATCCATTTAATTGTTCTTATTACATTTCTTATGTATTAATTTGTGTGTTAGGGTTGGTAATAGGCCAAGACACATACACAGAGATCAGAGGACCACTTGTAACAGTTGGTTCCCCTCTTCCACCGTGAAGGTTCCAGGGAACAGACAGATTGCACAGCTTTTGTGGCAAAGCAAGTTCACTGCTGAGTCATCTCACTGACCTTAGACACTGAACCAGCAGTGTTTTAATCTCAACAGTCTTTAGAAGCATCAATTTCCCAATTACTTTTTTCACACTGTTTCTTAGTAACAAGATCAAGAGTAGATTCAGGGTTAGCTATTGGTCCACATTTCCTAAGGATCTTTCCCCCCTTTTATGTTTATTATGTTAAAAAAGTTTGTGGTATTGGGTCCAAGTGCAGGACAACAAGCATGTTGAGGTCCAAGAATCATCTGTAGGAGCTGGTTCTGTCCTTCCACCAAGTCAAATTCCACAGAGTGAGCTCAGGTGGCAGGCTTCACAGCCGCATTCCTGCCCACTGAGCTATATTGCCAACTCTAAGTATCTATTACTAAAATTGGGTGGGCTCTAGGGTTATTACTTTCTCACATTTTCTCTTAATTTATAATTATGTACATTCTCTGTTCATACTGTTATACTCCATCAATGCTACATTGTTCATCCTGTTTTCTTACCCTGTTTCCCTACAAAAATTTAGTACATTCTAAAATCTTAATAAAATTTAAATTTATCAAGTATTTTTTACACTAGTGATATTTTGTGTGCCTATTTTGAAGTTTAAAATATTTGATACTACTTATTGCCCTTATTGATGATCACAATGTCTTGTTGAATGGATGGAGCTCTTTCAGGGTGTGTCCTCCAGACGCCTCACTCCAAAACAAAGAGATTTCTTAACTTCGATGACAAGGTGTTTCAAGCTCAAAGCGTCATTGGTTCTCTTTTCTATATCAAGTGATATTTTCCTGATTTACTGACATGTCATGCAGATGACTTAATAACCTCATGACATTTTGCCTTTTTGGTAAATTATGAAGAAAGGACCCAAGAGAGCCATCTTTCCTAAGTGCCTATATTACTACCTGTATAACACAATAGTTCTCAAACTTCCTTATGCTTCAACATTTATATTGTCGGTATCACGTACATAATATGTTTCTCATGTCATGGTGACCCCAACCCTAAAATCATTACATTGCTACTTCGTAATTTTAATTTTGCTACTGTTATTAATTGTAATGTAAATATATGATATGCAAAGGGGTCCTGATTCATGGGTTGAGAACCACTGGTATAAAGACTTCCATTTATAATGGTTAGGTAGGATAAATAAAACATTCCAGGCTCACATTATAAGAAACCTTCCAGTCTTTCTGAAGTCTAATTTTATTGCAATCTGAGATTACGTCTAAAACTTAAGTAAATTCTAGCCTAGGTACATGATATGTAGTGTTAAAGCTTGAGTTTTTATTCCAAGATAAGTTTTTATTAGAAAATTCATTGTTTTTTATTAATCTGTGTTTATGCTTTTTATAATTCTTATTTAGTAAATGGTGTTTTCTTGTAGTTTATATATATTTATGGAATTTAAGAAATGACTACTCACTTTGAAAATATACAGTCAATTGAATCCATTTTTTTCTAATGCAGTAAAATTTTTAAAATCATACAAAACTGGTAATACCTATTTTTATGATAAATGAGTTTAAGATTTAAACTGATTATTTAATCAATAAACTATAAAAGCACATCTTTAAATGAGAAGATGAACATATTTCATTTTGATAGCAGGTATCTATAATCTACACTACAATAAATATTATTTGGAAAAATATAAAGGAAAAATACCTAGTGATCAGACGTATCTACCATGTGACTAGAAAATCAGAACAATAAACTATACTTTCACAATCCACGGAAGGAAGTTTCAAGTGGCTGAAGATTGATATAACCATCAAGAAACAAAATGTAGTTCAACGTGATAATGAAAGGATGTTTCAAAAATGCTAAGGGTGAAGTCTGGGAGACATGTGGACACATTGGGATACCAGTAGGAGATGCTCCATTACACTTTCCAATTTTTCTACATCTGGATGTTTGTAATTGATCACATTTTACAGAAAACTCATAATGGAGCAAATAGCGTCACCTTGCATCTGCAGGCTCTTTTAGGCAATCCCTGAGCCTGATGAAGTAGTTGTAAAGACTCTATTTTGTAGCTTTGTTAGAGAGAAGTCACAGAGATAGCACTTCTGACTGACACTCAAATTGGGCATAGTTTTGTTGCTCTGAGCACTTAGACTTTAGGAATTGTATTGATTATGGACAGTTAGTACCAGAATTGAGTCAAAACTATACTTTAGCCAGTTGGTTTCAGAGAATTGGGGGATAAAGGTTGATTCTCATATATTAGGAATCACAGAAAAGATTGAGAATTACAGTATAAAAGAAATAAGATTCTGCATCTCAAAACAAAAACACAGCTTACTTTTCACTTGTTTATTTTTGAAATTAAAATATAACTATATTATTTACTTTAAAAACATTGTAAAGAAAACCAAACAATAAAAATCCATTAGATTTCAAAGAGCATTGACTTTGGTAGGGTAAATATGGATAAACGTTAAGGCTATTTCTAACACATTTTGGTATGGTGCATTGCAATGAAAATATATTAATTATACTCAAGTAAGTAAATGTTTAACCTGCTTTTAAGGGAATAATATAACAATCAACATTACTTGTGTTGGATTTGCCATGTTATCAACAGTTACAGTCTAAACTATTGTATATATGTAACCATAAGTTATATAATCTTCCATGCCCTTGACCCAGATCAATATGTATCATTTTCTGAAAGTAACACGCTTTCTAAAATCTATCATAAAGATAAAAGCACCCAGTTATGTATGTTGATTGATACACAATAACATTCATAGCACGGTCTGTTGTTTGAGTTCGTTGGGATAAATTGCAGTGACTTAATCCCTTGTAAAGCTCTGTTAAAAATACTGTAAAATATCTCATTTCTTCCATATGTGATGCTTTCATTGGAGTTTAAGAAAAGACAGCACAGTCCTTTGTTAGAGACAGACATTCACCCCCACCCTCACACACACAAGAACCTCACAAACACACAGACAAATACACAAAACCACCCTCTTCAGACTGACAGATATTCAGGCTCACGCAACAGACATATAAGACATGGAAGACACAAGGAGCCTAAAGAAAGCATTTGAATCTAAATTTACTTATGGTTAAAATAATTCAATAGGGAGAACTTTTATTTTTTTAATGTGACAAAGATGCAATATTGGTAACTCAGAGTTAATCACTAATGTTTTAAATCTATACATGAGTCTTATATTTTATATAAGAGCAAATAAAAGATGCTGCTGGCTTGTGTTAGATCAGTACATGATAGAATCTCAACTTATTCCAAGTTCTGTTTTCTTACAATGTCACTGTTTTGAAACCTTCTGGTTCAATACTTTTATTTGTTTTATTGAGGGGATTATGTGCAAATGTGTAGATGCCTGTGCAGTATCTCAGACTAGTATACTGGAAAATGTTGGCACAAATAACTTGCTGAACAAATTTGAACTTAGTTTTTAAAAAACTTATTTGGCAGAGTGTGTAACTTGTCAATATCTAAGATAAGTCATGAGATCCTATTCTTGGTGCTTAAGCTACACAACTTGAAAGAATAAAAATGAAGAAGTAATAATGCAAGTTTTACTATTTTTCTGTATCCTTAATTTTCTTTCAACATACAGCTGTATGATTATTTAGGCATGTGGATCTGGAAAATCAAATTCTTTCACCATTGAGTTATACAGATCTTGAAAATTAACTGATCACAAATTACCATATAATCTTCTTATGTTCTCAAGTTTTATAGCATTTGCATACTAAGTATGCAATTATAATTCTTATAGAATGCTTTGTAATATTAAATTAGCAAAAGATTAGAAGCAAAATTTAGGTAGTTGCTCCAATAAAGTGCAATGGCTATAACCAGAAAATAATTTTTAAATAAAAGCACTGACCAGTGACAATTTTCTGCTTTTCAGTAATCTTTCAAATAACTTTAAGACATCCTCTGCTCATCGAGCATCCTCTTATATAACTGTTTCAAATATTTTCTATCTGTATAAATTAAGCCTATTGTGAGTTACAAAGTCTAAGGAACCAGGTTTAAAAGTTAATTTTTAATTCTCATTCAGTAGGTCATAGAATACAAGTGTTCTCTATATTAATTATCAAAGCATGTCATGAATAACCAAGTGGCTCATTATCATTCAGCCCCACTAACCCAGCACGAAGAAAAAGATCTGAATCTCAAGTTGCAAAGATGAAGCAAAAGTGAATGTTATATAAAAAACAGACTTTTGGGTTGTCATACTAACCCCATCCACATGAAAAGCAATTGCCTGAGAAGCAAATCTCATAGCTTATAACAACATAGACAAAATTCTATTACTATTATGTGGAGGTATTGCATTTTCCTTACTGAAGGGACTATTCGTGTGTAGATATAATCACCAAACATAGAAATAAGTTTGAGTGACAGAAAAAAGATATTCTCATCTGAAACAAGTCCTATTACTTCCTGTAGTAATAAAAACTAAAATTAGAAACCCAACAAAGGATACACAAAAAAATCTCATGAAGATAGCTCAGTTTCACAGTGGATGAGAACAAAGCCACACATGAACATCCAAACACTAAAGCTGTCAGAGCTACAAAGTAGGAAACCTGATTCAGCTTTACATGCAAGGGAGGAATTGAAGATATCAACCATTGCTCCTCCCCTGCCCCAGCAATCAAACAGGGATCTTATGGCATCTGTTCAGGGTCTGATGGAATTCTTTGATAAATATTCCCTAGAACAATGCAGTTTTCTATATTATCTACTCTAGAGTGTGATGATTCAGAGAAGGTTAAATTTTCCTTTTGGTTATAGAATTTGAAAATGTCACCTCTAATTATGGGAAAATATTAGACACTTCAGGAACAAATGTGATATTTGATTTAAATTGATGAAGATGGTATAATTTACCTAATTAATCTTGTCTTTACGGTAAGGGAATTAAAACTATGAGTGTACCTCAGGGTGTGGGTCTCCTTATTCAGAGAATTGCTGAGAAAATGCTCTCAAAGCCTTGTTTTAAAATGATTACTCACAGAAAGAATATGAATTTATAGTCTTCCCTAGAAACAATGTATGTTAATATACTATACTCCAAATGAGATTTTAAATATGTAACCAATATATCAGGCGTGCTTGCTAAAGTTTTCAGAAATTATACTTATGATGAAGATAATAATATAAACATGAGATGCATGTTCTTATGTCGTAACTTTGCATGAATAATTATTAAATTCTGTACTGTGCAAACCTATTGTCACACTAGGACATGCATAAATCTTTGCAGCAATCTTAATTGTAGTAGACAAAAGTAGAAAGTAAATTACTACCTATAAAGAATACATATGAATGTTGTGGTGTAGTTATATAATGAAGTTGCCCCACTGATCTAAAAGAACTATTGCTACAGACAAGAGCACAGGGAACACAATGGAGCAACAAAGGAATGAGTCTGTTATATGGGCTCTTGAAATTGGGATATGCTATGAGAAAGGTAGAAGACAATAACAGAAAGCAGTTAAGTACTTACCAGGGGCAGTCAGTAGAGGGAGATAGAAATGAAGTATTTGAGATCAAAACAAAAGCTTTAATCGGAATTATGATAACATAAAAATATCATTGTATGTATTAGAATTCTTCGGATCATCAATAGTAGTGACTGTAAGATATGTTACCCATAGAGGTGGAATAGATAAAACAATCCTATAACGTAGTAAAATAAACCATAAAAGCAAACATTTGAGGTTGAGGAGCTGTCTCAATGAGAAAAGTGCTTACCACATAAATGCAGGAATCTGAGTTTAGATCCTGGGGATCTAGAAGCTGAGATTCATAGCATACGTCCCATATTCTAGCACTGGACAAGTAGAGAAAAGGATGCCCAGAACCACTTAGTTAGCCCAAACAAAAAGCTCCAGGTTCTGTGAAAAATTCTGTTTCAAAAAAATGTGGTGGAGAGTGATGAAGGAAGATAACTGACATGCTTTGCATACACACACACACACACACACAAACACACACACACACACACACACACACAATGGAAGAAAGCATCTAATCAAAGGTGGAAACTTTGGTTTACAAGTTCAACAATATTCCTACTTCTGGTAGAATTGCCATTTTTACTATGTTGATCCTACTTAACCAGGAACATGGGAGAGCTTTCCATTTTCTGATATCCTCTTCAATTTCTTTCTTCATGACTTAAAATTTTTGTCAAATAGATCTGTTACTTCTTTGGCTATAGCTACTTCAAGATATTTAATGCTATTTACAGCTACTATAAAGAGTGATGTTTCCCTCATTTCTTTTTCATCCCTTTCATCTTTAGTGTACAGAAGGGCTACTGATTTCTTTAAGTTAATCTTGTATCCTGCTACATTGCTGAAGGTGTTTATCAGCTGTAGAAGTTACCTGGTAGAATTTTGTGGGTCTCTTATGTATACAATCATACCATCTGCAAATAGAGATAGTTTCACTTCTTCTTTTCCTATTTGTATCCCTATAATCTCTTTTTGTTCTCATATTGCTTTAGCTAAAACTTTGAGAACTATATTGAATAGATAAGGGGAGAGAGGACATCCTTGTCTAGTTCCTGATTTTAGTGGGGTTGCTTTGACTTTTTCTCAATTAAGTTTGATGTTGGCTGTCGGCTTCTTTAAATTACCTTTATGATATTGAGATATTTTCCCTGTATTCCTAATCCTTCCAGAGCTTTTATCATAAAGGATTGGTAGACTTTGTCAAAGGCTTTTCAGCATCTAAGGATATGATCAAGTGTTTTTTCCTTTAGTTTGTTTATATTATGAATGATGTTTACATTTTTTTGTATATTGAACCAGCCATGCATTTCTGGAATGAAGCCTACTTGGTCGTGGTGGATGATATTTTTTATATATTGTATATGGTTAGCTAAAATTTTGTTGAGAATTTTAGCATCAATAATCATGAGGGTAATTGATCTGTAGTTCTTCTTTGTTGTGTCTTTGAGTGGCTTGGATATTAGGGTAATTGTGGCCTCATAAAAAGAATTTAGCAATATTCCTTCCGTTTCTACTGTGTGAAATAGCTTGAGGGGTAATGGTAGTAATTCTTCTTTGAATGTCTGATAGAATTCGGCACTGAAACCATCTGGTTCTGGGCTTTTTTTATTTGGGAGGCTATTAATGACAGCTTCAATTTCCTTTAGGGTTATAGGTCTGTTCAGGTCATTAATCTGGTCTTCATTTAATTTTGGTAAATGGTGCCAGTCCAAAAAGCTGTCCATTTCTTCTAGGTTTTCCATTTTTGTGGAATATAAATTTTCTAAGTATGATCTGATAATTGTCTGGATTTCCTGGGGGTCTGTTGTAATGTCCCCCTTATGTCTCTCTGCTTTTTGATAAGTTTCGCTAAGGGCTTATCTATCTTGCTGATTTTCTCTAAGAACCAACTCTTTGGTTCATTGAATCATTGTTTTGTTCTTTTTGTTTCAACTGTATTGATTTCAGGTCTAACTTTGATTATTTCCTGCTGTCTACTCCTTCTAGGTGAGTTTGCTTCTAATTGTTCTAAGGCTTTCAGTTGTGCTGTTTGTTCTCTAGTGTGGGATTTCTTTAGGCTTTTCATATAGTCATCCAGTGCTATGAATTTTCCTCTTAAGACTGCTCTCATTGTGTCCCACAAGTTTGGGTATGTTATGTATTCATTTTCATGAAATTCTAGGAAGACTTTGATTTCTTCTTTAATTTCTTCCTTGACCCTGATGTGGTTCAGGTGAGTGATATTTAGTTTCCATGAGTTTGTAGGCTTTCTGTGATTTTTGATGTTGTTGAACTCTATCTTTACGCCCTGATGATCTGATATGTTACAAGGGATTATTTCCTTTTTTTTTTTTTTTTTTTTTTTTTTTTTTTTTTTTTTTTTTTTTTTTTTTTTTTTTTTT
>PVIH01001079.1:127252-168872 GCA_004025045.1 Sigmodon hispidus | reverse complement strand
TTCCATGAGGAGTTGAGAAATATGTATATTCTTTTGTGTATGAGTGTAAGCTCCTATAAATATCTATTAAATCCATTTTCATCATAACCTCTGATAGACTCCTTATTTCTTTGTTGAATCTCTGTCTGGTTGGCCTATCCAGGTGTGAAAGTGGGATAGTGAAGTCTACCACTATTAGGGTGTGAGGATTGATGTGGGATTTGAACTTTTGCAGTGTTTCTTTTACATAGGTAGGTGCACTAATATTAGAGGCATAAATATTCAGGATTGAAATCTCCTCTTGTCATATTTTTCCTGCAATGAACAAGTGATGACCATCTTGGTCCCTTTTAATTGCTTTTAGTTTAAAGTCTACTTTGTTAGATATTATGATGGGAACCCAAGCTTGTTTTTTAGGGCCATTTTATTGGAAAATCTTTTCCCAACCCTTTCCACTGAGCCTGTGTCTGTCTTTGTGGTTGAGGTGTGTTTCTTGTATGCAGCAGAAAGATGGCTTGTTTTTTTATCCATCTTATTAGTGTGTGTCTTTTTATAGATGAGTTGAGTCCATTGATACTAAGGCATATTAGTGACCATTGATTGATATTTCCTGCTATTTTTGCTGGAAACTTGTATTTCCTTTCTCAGGTCTATTCTTCTGTGGGATTATTGATTTTTTTTTTGTGGTTGCATGGGTGTATCTGGTATCCTTACATTGCAATTTTCCTTCTAATGCTTTCTAAATCGCCAGAATTGTGGATAAGCATTGTTTCAGTCTGACTTTGTCATGAAATAGCTTGTTTACCCCATCTATGATGATTGATAATTTCACTAGATATTGTAGTTTAGGTTAGCAGACATGCTCTTTTAGTGTCTGTATAACTTCTGACCAAGCCCTTGTTGCTTTCATTATTTCCATTGAATAGTCAGGTGTTATTCTGATGGGTCTGCCTTTATATGTGAGTTGGCCATTTTCTTTTGCAGCTATTAAAATTTTTTCTTTGTTCTGTATGTTTTGTGGCTTGATTATTATGTGGTGAGTGGACTTTTTGGGGGGGTCACATCTATTTGGTGTTCTGTAAGCTTCTTGTATCTTTATAGGCTTTCCTTCATTAAGTTAGGAAAGTTTTCTTCTATGATTTTATTGAATACATTATCTGTGCCTTTGAGGTGGTATTTTTCTTCTTCTTCTATTCCTATTATTCTCAGGTTAGGTCTTTTCATGGTGTCCCAGATCTCCTGAAGATTTTGTGTTATGGCATTTTTGGTTTTAGTGTTTTCTTTGACTGATAAATCTATTTGAGCTACTGAGTCTTCCACTTCAGAGATTCTGTCTTCCATCTCTTGGATTCTGTTGGTTATGTGTGTATATGTAGTTTCAGCTCTTTTCTTCAGATTTTCTATTTCCATCTTTGCCTCATTTTGTTCCTTTTTTATTGCTTCTATTTCAGGTTTTAGATCCTGGAATGTTTCTTTCAGTGTTTGGTTTACGTTTTCTTTGTTTTCTTTCAAGGATTTGTTCATCTCTTCCAATTTTTTGTTTGTTTATTTCTTCTATTTATTCAAGGGAATTTTTTATATCTTCTTTGAAGGCTTCAATAATCTTCATAACGTTGCTTTTCATGTTGTTTCCTTTTGTTTCCTCTTCATTGCTCTGTTCAGGTCTTGTAGTTGTAGAACCACCAGTTTCTTCTGGAGTTGCCTTGTTGTTCTTTATATTATTATATGTATTTTTGCACTGACATCTGCGCATGGCTTCAGTCGTTCAGGATTAGGCTTCTCCTAGTCAGTTGTGGCAAGAGGGCTTGTGTGTCTCCTGTCTCCTCTGAGTAAGTGGTCTGCTGGATCTCTGACTCTTCTGTGGACAGGTAACTGAATTTCAAAGCCTCAGTCCTTCCTAATGATGCACTTGGAGGCTCAGCCGGCCCTGCAAGGTCCCCTCTTTTAGGACTGGCTGGAGAAGCCCCTCACAGTCAAACCCTAGTCCTATCTGCTAAGAAGAGTCTGGGTTCAGGCTCTACATATTGACTCTGGTCCAGGAAAGTGACTTGTGACTGGGGATTAGGTGCTGGAACCTGTCACTTGTCATTTTATGTACCCTGCAATGTGCTTTAATTAGCTTTTTTTTTTTATAGTGATGAAGTGAGAAAACGTCTTCTAAAAGTCAACTCAACTCTAGCAACAGGAGGGTTTCCTTCAGAGCCCAGCATTTGATGAGGCTGGAATGAACATGAAGCACTCTTTGAGCTTTTTATCAAGTGCAGCATTAGCTACAGATGCTGCCACACCCAGGTTGATGACTATGGGCTCCATATACCAAGAAACTAAGTGTGCAGTTCCTCTTTTGCAAAGTACACATTGTCTATAATCAAAGGAGAGAGGATGGATTGTGGTTTCCTTAGAAATAAATCACATCTAAATTTTCAGTTCATAGCAGCAAGATCACGTCAGGAAACAACAGTCTATTCAATTTGCTATCTTCCAGAAAAATTGAATTATTTTGGATTATTTAATTTAAATAATTTATATATGAATTACATTTAAATTTATTTGAATTAATTTTTAGTTATTTATTTTAAGTTTTATATAAATTATATTTAAATTAATTCAAATTAATTTTTTGTTACCTATTTTAGGTTTAACATTTTAAGAAATGTCAGGAGGAAACAGCACAGCTCATGTCTCTTTCTATTTTAATACCTTCATGTTCATCTATTAGTAAAAACAAGTTCGTATCATAAAACAGGTCTCAAAGTTTTGGGAGATCCTATAGTTACACATTCCCTCAGTTTCTTAGTTACATACCCCCTCATGTGTCAAAGGCAATTAAATTTCTTTTTCTCCATCTCTCTCTCTCTCTCTCTCTCTCTCTATATATATATATATATATATATATATATATATATATATATACAAAACCTCTACACAAAGAGTACATTCTGTCTTCATGTTTTCTAAGTTTAAGATTTAAAAGGTATATGCTGTATGTGTGATGATGTATTTACAGAGCAGATAAATGAAAACTAACCACCAGTAATTACCCTGCTAGTACTGTGAAGCAAAACCTGTTTGACAGATTTCAATTTTCATGTCCCAGGATATATTTAACTAGAAATGTGCTAGTAGAATGTAGGTATGTCTTATTAACATTAGCATATCATCCTTAAAATAAGTATTAACAGTTATGATAAAATGTTTCTCTGAATTTATGTTAGATTAGTGTTGAATATAATCTTCATATAAATATTTTAGTAAAAATTCAGATGACTAGATAATCTATTACCTCATTCCAGGGAGAACATAGCTGCTCAGTGTAGAGCCAGACACATTATTTGGTGCCATGCATCCTCCCCTTCACTGGTTCCAGTGGCTATACACTTTGATTAACTTGACTGAAGAAATTCACAATGTCACCAAAGAACTGAATGTCTCTCAATCATTTGAGAAAATAAAGATTTTTAGTATTATCAGTGTTTAAAGGTGAAAAAATTATTGTACATATGTGAAATACATGTATGTATAATATATAAAACTTAATTTTCCTATGTTACTCACAGAGAATTTTGTAGTTTTTATATATTCCATTTTGTTTCAAATGTGAAAATACTATCGTTAAATTTCTTTACCTTTTGAATTTAGAGATAAGATTTATATTTTTCAATTTTACTTTTAAAAATGTATACATTAAAAAACAAACTATTGAGTTGGAGAGATTGTTCAGATGTTGAAAGCACAGGTCCCAGCAACCACATGGTGGCTCACAACCATCTGTGATAAAATCTGGTACCCTATTCTGGTGTGTATGTACATAATAAATAAATAAATTTGAAAAACAACCCTAAGACAAAATTAAAAACAACAACAAACTGTTTCCTCTTCTTTCAACTCTCCCAGTATTCTGCCTGATGATTTACCTAAATAAGGAATTAGACTATACAGATATAATTAATGGTACAAAACAAATAATCCTCACTGTAGGTTTTATAGCATTCAAAAGAAGAGGAAGCACAAAAAAAACCATATTAAAACTAAGTAAAGTCACAGAGTCTTCATGGGAACAAAAATTCAAAGGTGTTTATCCCATTTTGGTTGCTTATCTTTGCAACAAGCTGAAAGATCACACTGAACAGGGCCATTTCCATGGAGGGCTTTGTGTGCAGGAGTCATGCCAGGGCACAAAATACTGCTGGGCTGGAAAAATCAAGTACAGTCCACGATGTTGGCAGCAAATTAAATATAAGTCTACATATGTCCTCCGTTGTACCTTCTTTTTCTGACTTCCTTTCTTTGAACCCAGACATACAGACCAACATTAAAAGCAAGCTTAGTGATGTTGTTAATCCATTCAACTGAGGATCTCTTTATTCTTTTACCATTGCCTAGGCTCTGTGTAGCATCCTTAACTAGAGAAAGTAAACAGGTTTCTATTTTTCTTGTCAAAGTTACCAAGAACCTAAATATATTGTTCAATTATTCATAATAGCCGTACACAGCTAAGGAATCTAATTTTCAAGTATTCGTGGCAAATGGAATAAATATTATTCAACTTGTGATTGACGTGTGAAGCAAAAATAATGAGATAGCAGAATAGTGAGTCAACTACACATCACTACAGGTGAGTCAAAAGCACATCAGTGAAACTAAGTCAGATATTATCACTGTAAGGTAAGTCAAATGCACATCCTTGAAACTAAGTAAAACATGCATCACTGTGAGTAAGTCAAACGCATATCATTGCAACTAAGTCAAAGAGACATTAAGGCAAACAGAGGGTAAATTTGTGCAGATGGTCCTTTGTGTTGAGCACAGGTTTTACTCTCCAGCATTTTCACACTGAGTGCATTATCCACTTGATTGAACATCTAAATGCTTCACATTGACCAGAACAAGTTTCACAAAATTCTCTTCAAAGAGCTTCGCTTAAGTTGGGGTCAAGTTTCAACTATTAAAAAAAAAAAAGAAATTAATGGCATTCTCCTGAAAATCTAAAAATAACAATGAACTTTCCATCATAGGATTTACAAAAAGATTGATTGCTGGGAAGTTGAAAGGAGAGGGTCAGGAAGGGAAGGAAGGAAAGGAGGGTGGCACTTATTCAAATAGAAGGCTGAGCTTATGTGTTCTACAGTGCAGTGTGGGGCTGCAGTCCACAATACTGTATAGTGTATGAGGAAATGAAAGGAACTTGAAGCTTGTGTTTAGCAAAGGTGACAAGGAGAAGGCAGCATCAGCAGACATTAACATACTTGCTTATAATATCAAATTGTGTGGATCTGTGCAAGCATTCTGCATTAAAAAACAGTTCAATTCAGAAGATAGGAAAATTAACCACCTCAGTGTTATAATTGCTGGTTGTACATAGATACTGAGTTATAGAATAAATTATAGAAACATGTTAATTGAAATATAAGCTAATGTTAATTAGCTTTTATGTGTGTATGTGTGTCTGTTTATATAGATGTGTGAATCTCTTATCTGAGAGGAAGGATCATCAATTAAGCCAATGCCTTAAGATCTGGGCTGAAGGCAGGCATGTAGGAAATTTTCTTAATTAATGATTAATGGAAAACCAAGTCCAGTGTGGAGGGTGCCATCCCTGGGCAGGTGGTACTGAATTCTAACAGAAAGCAGGCTGAGCAAGCCAGTAATCAGCACTCCTCCATAGCTTCTGCATGAGCTCCTGCCTCTGGGTTCCCGCTCTGCTTGTGTTCCTGTCTGGACTTCCTTCTACAATGAGCAGTGATTCATTTGGAAGCATAGGTCAACTAAACCCTTTATTTCCCAAGTTGTTTTGGTAATGGTGTTTTCTCACAGCAATAATACCCCTAACTAAGACAAGTATGTAGTATTAAAGTCTACTAATATTACTAATAACATATTAACTATGTATGCTATAAAAGTGATATATGTATTTAGCATATCAATAGCATACAGGTGATATATGAATATACATCACTGAGTTGAATGGCCTTAAATTCTGTATGGGTTTTCTTTCCTAAATTTAAAAAAAAGCTAGCAATAATAAATAGTTAAGTGTACAATTAGCACATATATTAAAGGTATTTGTAGTCTGTTTATGGTATGAATTGATTGCCTGTAGCTTTAACTTTTGACAAGAATGAAATATTAAATAGTAAAATCAGAATTCTTAACACACACACACACACACACACACACACACACACCAGATTAATAATTTCTGAGTCAGGACAACTCCTGGAAAGTTTCTTTTTGATCAAAAAACAAAACAAAAAACAACTGCAAAACAGTGCTCCCATCCTGATTGAGGAAATACCTACTGGACTGTAAGATGCATTTCCCTTAATGACCTCCATCTACTATTCTGGTAAAATACTGAAACATTTGCTTTACCAAGTTACAGTAAAGTTGAGAAGCCTTACAGAGAAATTGAAACCCACTCCCCAGTTACCGTTACAAAGAAAGAAAAGGGCTTGTGCAGGTGTTATAACTTTTTCATACTTTTTTTTAACTGGTACCTTCTGTGTTGTGATACCCTGTCTTGCATGAACTGTCTTACCTTGTAGAAACCTTGGAAGGACCATTGTTGGGATTCCTGACTAGAAAGTTTGACATGACATCTTCTCATGTGCTGTAATCATTTGGCCAGAGTGTGACAAATTCAAGGTAAATTGCACATGGAAATAAAACAAAATGAAACCCAAAACAAAATTACCCAACACTTCCCATTGATGCCTCACATGTACCTCAATACAGACTCAGACAAACACACACACAAAACCCTCATACTAATAATTACATATTTACAGTAACTGCCAGCAGGTAACAGCAGAAATATAAGAAAAAAAAATCTATGATTTAGAAAATCCCTAATACTGATGAGAGGTTTTAAATCTTTAAAAAAGTAGTGATTAGTGACTCCTTGTATATTACTGCATAATCTACCATGTAGCACCCACTGGTTTGTAATAATCATGTCATTATTGTTATTATATATGAATTCTGTAGGTCAGGAATTTAGATGGGGAAAAAATGGATACAGATTTTCTTTCATGATTTATAATGCCAGAGATAGGCGCCAGAATCAACTAGATAGCTCTAGCCATGTGTGAAACCTGAACAGTGATGATATAGACTGGACTCATCCTAGATTGTACCTGTACTTATACAAGGACATGCTATGTAGTTTAACCTGTCCTCCTAGTAGGCAGCCTCAGACCTTTTTAGAGTCTGCACTAGGCAGCACTGGATTCTATGAGACCTTGACCTTGCAACTGAGGAGAAGGCTCAAGAGCATTTTCCCCATCATTCCTTTGCTCATGTGGTTACAAATAAATCGTTATACCACTCAGATTTAAAGGTAACACACACAGCTAACACCACTTTTCTTCAAATGAAATAGCAAAGACTATTCAGCCAATTTCAAAAGTGCTCATAATGAAAGTTTCAAGATGTTCCAAGGTACAGTTAGTCCTAATGTAGTTTTTGGTTTGTTTGATTTTGTTTTTATTATAGTACTTTGAGACAGACAACAAAGTACTTGATTAAAAGAAAAAAAGATGCCTTCATCAGTGGTATAAGACATGTACCATTATAGTTCAGCTCTATAAAATGCTAAATTTCTCTTTTCTAGATAGTTTTATAAACAAAACCATACCACAGTAAGATGAAAGAGATTCTGTAATTTTCTCATTTCTCTGAATGGGACAAATGAGTAAAGTCTAAACACTGAATGGCAAGTGGCTTACAGATACATATTAAATTCCTGAAAATATTCTAAACACCCTGCATTGTGAAGTGATATTCTCCAAACAGAAATGTTCCTTCTTGGTGATGATGAAAGATCCTAAGTCTTACGAATTAAGGGAGATCTCTAAGTCTCAAAATCCTGAAACTTACAAGACTTCCAAGATTCCTCTCTGGGCTATGCCAGCAGTAGATAATTGTTGGGGGAAAAATTCTTTGATTGTTCAAGGTCACCTGGAAGTCCTACAGGCAGATCTAATCATGCAACTGTCTTGTCTCATGGAATGCTATGGTGAACATTTCAAGTCAGCTGTGCTTTTCATCAGCTCTGCTCTTGTCAATGACCCACAAACTCCCCTGGTTCAGTAGTAAGGCTTGGGTGGAATCAATGACCTCAACACTTCCTGGTTCACTAGTGAGGCTTGGGTGGAGGCAATGACCTCAACACTTCCTGGTTTACTAGTGAGGCTTGGATGGAGGCAATGACCTCAACACTTCCTGGTACACTAGTGAGGCTTGGGTGGAATCAATGACCCTCCAAACCCCTCATTCACTAGTGAGGCTTGGGTGGAGTCTTAGATTTATTTTGGGTGTCAGAAGAATGGATTTTTTTTTAAGAATGGATATTTGTTCTTGTTGCCACACATAAAAAAACTCCACACAGTTATGGTTATAATAATTAAACAAAATTATTCCAGCTGTTAATAAAATCCAAATAAAGAAAATTAGTAATTTAAAAATAAAATGTTCTCAGCTCCCTATATTAAAAAGGTTACCTCATATTTATTTTGTCATTGAAGCTTATAGAAAAACTAGGGCTGGATAGATTTATAGGTTATTTTTCCATTCTTTATTTTAAGGGCATGGTATACTACAGTGAATGACAAATTGCTCATACATAAAAAGAAAAGACACTAATATGAAAATCATATTTCTCAAATATGATGAAATATTTTAGCTTCAACTAAAACCCAATCCCTGTAATTACTGAATCACTAGAGTCTAAATATATCATATTATGAAATAATATATTGGTTCAACATTGAAAGACATATTTCATTTTGTCCTCATAAATTTATGTGTTTATAATTCAGCTCATTCTCCTCTATGTACTGCTGCTAAGGTGGGATCTGCCAGCCTGCCACTTTAACTATTTAGGGTTGAGATAGAGATATAGCAGTAAACAGTGAAGAAAATGAGACTAAAACCTGAGCACGCTGTAATTTATAGTATTTCCTTGCCTTTCATGAACCCATATGATGTGTAATCAAATAAAGATACATTTTTCACATCCATGCTGGAAATTGTGGATGAGCAACTTTATAGAATGCTGTTCTATAGAAGGAAAGTGAATAAAGAAATATTGTTGATCTTTGTCGACTGTATGCAGCCATAGCTTATGTATCTGGGTATCTGAACTCTTGAGTATGTAGGGTTACAAATTGTTACATATAATAAAAGATTCAAACAAGTGTCTATATACCCAACCACAGGACGATTGACAAGCAATGAGTATGGCTTTGCCATTTCAGGATCTGAGAAACCATGAGCTTGTTTGATGTTAATCATAGCCGGGATAATAGAGTAGGATTTACCTCAGCATTGCCCACCAGACAGTCATAACTCTTTTAGTTGATTTTATTGTTGATAAAAGTTAGTCTTGCCATGATATAAGAAAAGATTTACTAAAGCAGCCATCACCAAATACAGAAGAGGCATCATTGAACAGAAAACACTCATGACATTAGCACATCAAAGAATTAAAGCTTGCATTGAGAGTTATTATATTTTTATGTAAAGCTCATCCTAAAGCTCTTTTCTTTCATCATATACTCTAGCAAGTTATAAGACTATATTCCAAAATCTTTACCAATCTTCTTATTAGAAATGCAAAACTGACTTTCATTATATTGTCATTCGATTGCAATGGCATTCATAATTTTCATATAGGGGGAACAAGTAGTCCCACAAGAAAGGTACTTTCAAGGGCTCCTACTTCTGAAGTCTTCTGAAGGTGTGTGAGGCCATTGTGGTTGCTAACCTACACACTCTTACCCTGTTCTCTAATATCTCTGACCATCTTTCACACTATTTGAAGATAAGCCTGTACAACCATTGCCTCCTCAGTTTCTCTTCAATTTCACATTCCATTCCACTAAAAATAGTAACCTTTAAAAAATAGGAGCAGCAGTAGGTTACTACGAAGAGTCTGCAAGCAATGTCAGTTAAGTCTGCAGTTCTGTGCTTGCTCAGGACTGCCCGGCCATATGGTTTATGAAGAATTATGACTTTCAAGAAATTTCTAAACTGTTAGCTAATTTTCTTGAGTTGTTTTGTTGAAAAACTAATACATGTTGCATTTTATTTCCTGGATTTTCCAAGAATAAAGTTATTCTACTCACTTATAATGTACTGTTTGTCCTCAAATGCCTCTTGAATTGTTTTTATATAGGGGTAGATTTCAGATATTTTGGGATCTGACCGGTGTGGAAAAAAGTCAGGACTAGCAAGGGGTTAATACTATAGACGTTAGCACTGACCTTCACATTTTATTTTTGCTTTATTTTTGTTATTTTGCTTTATTTCTTTGATTAAAAGTTATCAGTTAAAATTTAGTGGTATAAAAAGTTGCATTTTCCCCATCACCACTAACTGATATGGAATATCTTTCTGTATGCTGTGAAATAAAGTACCTGTCTTGGCATATGGCAGGCATCTTAGAAGTAGGCTGGGTATTGTTAAAAGTATTTAAGTGTAATGTATCATATAAGGATTAATATTTATTAAGGGGTTATATAAGCACTTACTGATACAAGATAACCATATTGTAATTTTTAGAGAGTTGGAACTTTTTGTGATGGATGTTTGATTTTCCCACTACAGCTGGGTAATTGGAGTAAAGATAGGGCAACGAGGGAAGAATCCAAAGAATCATCATCCAGCTGCCCAAGAATCAACATATAAAAGTAACAAAGTTAAGACATAGGTCATGTGGCAAGACAGATTAATGGAAATGGGTTAAGATGCAAAATCTGGCTAGCAATATGCAAGAGCCATAATTCAAGCAACATAAAATTAATATAAGTGCCTGAGTTATTTTGGGGGGCCTGAGCAGCAGCAGGCAGGTCCAGACCCTGGGACTGAGCCAGGTCAGAAACTCTTTCTACAAATGGTGCTTCAACATTCACATAAATCCTGAGAAAGCTTAAAAAGGATTCTAGAGCACAAAAACAGGGAGTCAAAAGCAGCTTCCAAATTGTGTCTCCCAAGGGGCCATGGTACAGAGACTGAGTAGTTTACCAGCTTGAATTACAAAATGGCGGGTTTATAGCAGGTAGCTTAAGCTGCAACAAGGCCTGTTCCTGAAGTCTCACAGAAGATTCGGTAGAAGCAACAAGCTGCATATGATGGATTTAAGGTTTCTGTTTATACAGGCAAAAAGGGAACAGAGAGAAAGCTGGTTTCTTGGTAGCAGTGTTTTCTGGGATTGCTCTGTTGTGCAAGCAGAGGTATGCCTTGCTTAAGAGAGGCTCCTTGACCCAGCATTTGTGGCAAAAGCTAACTCCTTAAGAGGCCCTACTGCCAAACACTTAAATGGAGTGCATGAGCAGCAAGTAGCGTTGCTCTACTTGGTGGCAGTGTGGGCCCTAAGATCCCTCAGAGTTGGGGTGGTAAAAGGTTTCACAATATTTAATACTGGCTTTCTAGAATTGGAAAGGTAAGTCGTGACTCTGGTGCCTCTGCCGTGTTGAAAAGCCAAGCAGAGTAGAGTCAGCAGGCAAAGAAGTGTTTTATGGTCTAGCATTTTAAAAGCTTTTCTGGTTAGAAAATGATTAAATACACAATAAAACAGATTCAGATGAAGAAAAATCTCTAAATGGGTTACAATGTGTGTAAAAAAGAATATGTAGGCTGGGAAAGAAAAGAAAAAGGGTAAAGAAATTTCTTTGAAAAGAAAAATAGAGTAATAAAAATATAATAAGCCAAGTAAAGATGGAAACTAAACAAAGAATCTGGATTATGGTTATTATTGTGTTTTGTTTTAATTTTTAACTGTTAATGAGCTCACTGAAGAACAACATTTGATTGTAAAGGTTTCCAAACTTTATAACCAACCAACATACATTTTACAGGTATCTTAACTTTGAAATTTGGGTCTAAAGATGTGTCATGTTGGAAAAGAGACTCTGTTTTTGTTTCCACAGAAAATGAGAACCTATGGATTGTGTCCAGGATAAGATGGTTTGGTCAAAAAGACCCCTGAAAAAAAATCCTTTGATGGGAAGAGATGTCCACATTAGCTTCAAGGCTGCCAACTAAGATGATCAACCCTCAGGACCCTCAAGAAATTGCCAGTGCCCTTTAATCAGCAGGAAGTAGTAATGGAAAACTACAACCAAAATCCCAAAATATTGTTTATAAGTGTTTGCTTTTATTACAAATGGTTAATGGTCATAGTTGATGTCTTTCTAAGAAAGAAGAGGGATATGATATAGGAATGATGAAAAAATATAGATTATTGAATTTACTTTAATCCAAAAATCAGTTGTTAACCTCAAGCTAATTTACATTGGTATGAATTTTGGCTTATTAAAACAAATTTAAGATCAATTTTGTTATTATGTATATAGTTTCTACTCTTACTCTTGTTTAAGTTATTATGATTATGCAATTTCTTTAAAATTATTATGTGTAATTAAGAAATGTAGATTAATAGTCATCTGTGATAACCAAATTTATAGTCAGATTAGTTAGGTTTTTATAGGTACACAAAGATATATTTCAATTAGATATGTAATCTTCATACACTTCAAAGATGTACAGAATATGGGATTTAAAATATTTTAAGGATTTAGACTTTCTGGACAGTGAGACAAGTCTGCTCCTGACAGCACCAATCTACTTCAAGAGATTGATGGGCAGCAAAAAAACTCTATACGGAATTTATTTTTTTTGTGGCAAAAGTTAGCCATTGGACAATAAACTGTTCTTCCACTGATTGCCTGACAGTATGCTGTATAAACTGGACAAAGAGGTTCCATAGGAAAGTGACCTCTGAACTTTGGCAGAAGCCGAGATGATCTTTCAGTTTCATGCTTCACAGAGAAAACTGACATATATCCATCATGACATAAGGAGAAATGATGGACAAACTATGCCAGAATGGGCAGAGCAGTCCTTCAAATTTCCTCCTTCACTGAAAGGTGTCAGGGGCCAAGACCCTGGCTTGAGCCTCTAGGCCTCTAGCTAAAGGCTACCATGGGAACTTACTGAGAAACCAACCACTGAGCCAGCACCATGTTCTCCCAAGTAGAATAGACATTCTCCCAAGTAAAATAGATGTTATCCCAGGTAGAATGGATATTCTCCCGAAGTAAAATAGATGTTCTGGTTTGCTTAACAGTAACAGAGAAGTAACTCTAAAGAATAGAATAATAGGAACATTCTGTGGCTAGGTTACTTAGGAGCTCTTCCATAAAGGTAGCTCTAAAGAATAGAATAACAAGAACATTCTATGGGTAGGTTACCTAGCAACCCTCCCCTGAAGCAAGACTAGTCACCTTTTTACCCTGCCAATATCCTGCTTTCCCTGGCCAGTTTCCTGCAGGTGTTTGAAGATTGCCCCCTCCCCATATTCTGCTTTAGAACAAAATAAGCATGTATAGAATCGGAATAAAATCGCAGCTCGGAAAGGCTCCCTTTTGTCCTGCTGCCTTCCTTTGTGTCTCGTCTCCCTTCCCTTCATTCTCTCTCGTAGGTGGTCTCCCGTGTTGATGTCCCATGGGTCGGGGCGGAAAGGTATGCAAGAGACTCTAGGCCAGTAGGCTAAAGATGGATGCCTAACAGTTATAAAGGAACTTTGGGTGATTGTCCAGGCAGACAGATGTCATCTTTGACATTTCTAGATTTTGGAAGTTGATTGCATTTCCTGTTTACTTGGGTAATATCATGGTCTATGATGTAATTGAAGATTAGATAGTTACAAATATAGTTTTCTTTAGTTATTATAAAGGGCATATTAGATATGAAACTTTAGACTTGCAAAGATAAGGTAGATTAAACAATATTTTCATTAGTTCTGCTAAATACAAATAGACTAGATATTGTAGCCACAATTCTTGCTTGATAGCTGTTTTGTTATATGTAATTTTACTATGTTAAAATTGAAACCTTCCTTTTTGACTGGACAGAAAAGGAGAAGTGATGTGGGATGTCTTTCTGTATGCTGTGAAATAAAGTAACTGTCTTGGCTTATAGCAGGCATCTTAGAAGTAGGTAGGGAAATCAGAACATAGATAGGAGAAGGAGGGTAGAGTCAAAAGAGAGACACCATTCAGCCACCTAAAAATCAACATGTAAAAGTAACACAGGTAAGCCATGGCCTACATGGCAAAACATATTAATGGAAATGGGTTGAATTAAGACGCAAAAGCTAGCTAGCAATATGCCTGAGCCACAGGCAAAGCAGAATGTAGTTAATATAAGCATCTGAGTCATTTTTTGGGGGGCGGGGCAAGCAGCTGCAGATGGGCCCAGACTACAGGGCTGGGCCAGGCCAGAAACTTATTTATTCAACTAACATCAAAATAAAACAAAATATCCAACATGTTGAAGCTTCTGACATACTTTTGGAAGGGTTTGTTATGTTATACAATTAACTTTATAATAATTCTGAAATAAATCTTAAAATCTAACTTTAACCAAAAGGATTACAAGTACTGCATAATCACTGCAAAGAAATCGAAGTCAACTTGTTATTCTAGCTTCCTTTTATCCAAGCAATCAACTCTTTCTCAAGCCCTGCCTATAAGTACACAAGAGATGTACAATTATACTTGTTATTCTTTTATTTAAAAAATTGAATGATGATTATTTTTGGTCAACTTAACACAAGTTAAAATCATGTCAGAAGAGGGAACTTCAATTGAGAAAATGTCCTCTTCAGATTTGTCTGTGGGAAAGCATTTTCTTGATTAGTGATTCATGTGGAGTGGGAAGGTCCAGCTCATTGTGGCCTCTCCTGGGCATGGAGTCATAGTTCATATAAAAAAAGCAAACGGGGCAGGCCACAGGGGGAAAAAAAAAGCAACATTCATCCATGCCTTCTGCTTCAAGTCCTGCCTTCATATTGTTGTCTTGAGTTCTGTAAGAAAGCAGAGTGAGCAAGCCAGACGCACAAGCTAGTGAGTAGCACTCCTCCATGGCCTCTGCATCAGCTCCTGTCTCCAGGTCCCTGCCCTGCTTGAGTTCCTGTCTAGGGTTTCTTCAGTGAAGAACAGTGATTTGGAACTCAGTTATATAAAGCAAAATAAACTCTTTACTCACAAAAGTTGTTTTTGGTCATGGTCTAAAACAATGTGAAAAAACAGATTTGTAGTTGAATGTTGTTTTTAATGACCACTGTATCAAAGCAATACTCATTTTGATACATACATCATGAAGCCAAATTGAGGAAGAGTCAAATGAAAGTTGACAAAAGTTTGGTTAATCACTGTTTATCTGTTTGTCTGCATACACAAACACCCCCTTCAACACAGACACATACTCCCACACACACTCACATAAATATACTATATGTCAATTGCTATCAGACTTTTAACATTCATTATTTAGATAGGTAAATAACACATCTCTAAGCTCTATAAGAAAGGAGACTAGACAGTCAATAATAATGCTTATATTCAGAAGCATATAGATAATTATGAAGGGAAACTAAAAAACAAAGACATGCCTTAGGAGTAATCTCATGAGGAGGAGAACATATCCACAGAGACTGGGGAGTGGTGCCATGAGGAACACAAAGGATGCACCACACCTACAGACTAACAACTGCTTATACCGAAAGCAGAATAATTTCACTAAGCTGTGATCAGCAAACAATGCTACAGTTATGCTCACTGCTACAGTTATTAGAAGGTTAAAAATGATGGTGCACATTCTCCCTCAGAACCGTATTACTTGCTATTCTCTTTTTCAAGTCTGTGTGTCTCATAATTGGTTCTCTGTTCCCCAGCATTTATTTTGATCCATATGTCAAAATATTGTTTCTACTATTACTAATTTCTTCATTTTTCTGTTTTATCTTAATTCTAAAAATTATCAAAGTATTACAACTCCATATGCATTTACCTATTAAATGACTGTATATATGTATGCATTATAAATATATTTATACAATTATATGCAGTCATTGGAAAATTAGATGAGTTTTACTTAAACATTTTGAGTTTTTAAAAAAATCAAATGAAATCAGGTCATGTTACTAGAAGGTAGATTAACAACAGAGTAATCAATAACTTGAGAATTTATCTTTATTGTAATCAAATGTTAACTGAAAAAATTTTAAATCCATGCTTGTGGTAGTGTTTCTTTAGCATTTCTATTACATTGAAGGTTAAGACCTAGATATAAAAAAAGTTTTGAATGATGCAACATTATTATTAAGCATTTAAACTGTCTTTATTTTATTTTTGATTTAATTTCCTAATTATAACAAAACATTACAAGAAAAGCCAATTATGTTTTGGCACCAAAAGTTAGAGACAGAATTTTACATAATAAATGACTTTAGTAAGTTAAACCAAATAAAAATTTAATGGAAGCAAATATGTTTTTTTATTGTATTTTTAGAGAACTTTGCTGGCACCTAACACATTTACAGGAAAAAGGGAATCCATTGTAGTACTTTATAAACAAAAAACTGTCCAAATATATAGAGAAGAAAAATAGGCACCTATCTATTTTAAAAAGCAGGATGCCATAGCATGGAGGTCCCTAACACATACGACTAATTAGGCCATTTCTATCCTGGGAAAGGATGAGGACCTCAATGGAATATACAGATAAATCAGTCAACTGAGTTTTAATTGGAAGAGAGATTTTAAAATACTGCATTGTCCAGGAAACTTTAAAAAAAATGATGCTTAATCTAATCCTTAATTTTGAAATGTACATAGTTTATATTTTAAGAATTTGACACAGGTGGAGAAAACAGCAAATTCATATATTTTCTTCTATATTAATTAATTAAATTATCAATACTGAAGTATATTTAAAAATAAATTGAAATGTATCAAGTTCATCTAGTGTATGAAGAAAATTAGATTGTGACAAAGGGCAAGGTTAGCTTTTTTGTTAGCTACCTGCTACATGTTTCACTATTTCTTCTAAATGAGATCAGAGTAACTAGAATAGAGGGAGCTGATAACAATTTATTCATTTCTGAAACTTTACACAATCACAAGTATATAGAATTAAAAATCAATAAAATAATTACTTTTGTAATTGAGAGACATGACTATTGCACATTTTTAAAAAGTACCCATTTAGGTGCCTTACTCAATATCTAACTACAAATATTATAAAATAATTCATGAATGATAAGTTTTAACCAGTTTAATGTCACTTTTTTATTTTAAAATCACTCATTTACGATCTTTCTTTAGTACTTTAAAGATAAAACTCATATATAATTTTCCAAGAGTTCTCATGGTCATTTCCCATAAGTGTGATATATAAAATGTTAAAAATATAGTGTGATTAAACGATTCAACTGTACCCATGCCACTGCTTACCAAAGAATTTTTCAGGATAATTTATGAATACATCGCTACAAACAGAAAATTCCAACACTGAAAAAAATGATAGCACTTTATAAAATGGGAAGTACCACTGCTTATTTATGAAATAAAGCATTACAAACTCAAAACTTTATGTTTCTTAGCTTATGCTTGTCTTTGAGTCAGGTATTGTGTAATAATATCACTAAAAATTTTAAGGTATAAACAGAATTTTATAAGTTTTCAGATAATTATATTAGTTGATTGAATCTGAGTGAAATAGAGGAGAAAATGGAATGAGAAAGGAGAAAAAAAGTTTCCAACTAGGAATTTAAAAACCCTGAATACTAATTTATAGAAACATTCCACAGAAACCTGAAAAATGTGCAGCAATTTGACAGCAAGCTACAGAGAGAACTACAAATGGCAATCAGGAAGTATGTCCTGAGGAGGAGGTAGGGACAATGACTGAGGAAGAGAGAGAAAACAGAATGGGTAGCAGTGTAATCCCAGAAAAGAATAGGCACAGGAAATGGAGAAAGCCTTCTCTTAATATAGTAAGCAAGGATCCCTGTATTTCCCAAGACTCCTTAATGTGCCTCGAAAATACCCCAAAGCTCAGTACCTTTGCTTTATCTCTCATGGATCCTTTGCCCAGGATAGACATCTTAGCACCTGTTTCTTCCTGTAGTCTCTTCAAGGAGTTTCCTCTTGGTCCAAGCAATTTCCCCACAAAATTGAACTAGAAAACAAAATTAACAGAATGTCTGAATTAAGGGAGAGTAAAAGTATAATTTGTATAAAGTATAACTAATGATTATGGGCTTTTAAACTTTACCAGTAAGAAGTAATGAGGCGTACAACCACACATAATTATACATTTGTGCATTTCTATATGAAAACAACTAAAACTACTTCAGATCTCTAACCCAAGAGTGATTTTTTAAAGAAATACTACTTTCTAAAAGATAACTAAGATCAATAATACAATGAAAATATGAATTATTCAAGTAACCATATATGTCACTTACATAAAAATGAAGTGAATGGGTTACATAGGCCTAAAAATGTCTAATGTCTCTTTCTTTCCAGGTTATTAAAATAGCTAAATCTCCCACAAATCCAACGACCATCAGAACTGAAAAACAACACATTAAATTTATTTTAAAATAAAATATAAATTTTATTTCTTAAACACTATGTATGTCTATATTATTCTACAACAAATGTCATGGTTAAGAAATACGGGACCAAATTACTCTTCAATATTTTATTCTATTTAATAATTATTTTTATCATCAGAAATTAAAAGATTTGAATATTTAAAAAAATTAAAGAGACTATCACACAGACATGCACACACACACCAAATACATAAACTATAAAATTTTGAGGTTACATGCAATGTATTTATTGATTCTAAGCTATGAACATAAGTAAAAGGATTAAAATTGCCCAGTAATTATGTCAGTTTCTAAATGGAATACTATAAAAATAAAAAAATGAAGATTTCATTTATGCTATAATGAATCAAATTATATTCAAACTATCAAGTGTAAGAATTGACAATCCTGACTTTCCTGTTATTCCAAATAAAATTGAGTGTTGTTCTTTCAAGGTGTGTAAAAAATTGTGTTAGGATTTTGATGGGAATTGCATTGAATCTGTAGATTATTTTTAGTAAGATTGTTATTTTCACTATGTTGATCCTACCTATCCAGGAACATGGAAGAGCTTTCCATTTTTTGATATCCTCTTTAATTTCTTTCTTCAGAGATTTAAAATTTTTGTCAAGTAGATCTGATACTTCTTTGGTTATAGTTATATCAAGGTATTTAATGCTATTTGCAGCTATTATAAAAGGTGATGTATCCCTTATTTCTTTTCAGCCCTTTTTTCTTTAGTTTATAAGAGGGCTACTGATTTCTTTGAGTTAATCTTGTATCCTGCTACATTGCTGAAGGTGATTTCAGCTGTAGAAGTTCCCTGGTAGAATTCTGAGGGTCACTTATGTATACAATCATATCATCTGCAAATAGAGATATTTTGACTTCTTTTATTACAATTTGTATCTCCTTAATCTCCTATTGTTCTCTTATTGCTTTAGATAAAATTTTGAGAACTACATTGAATAGATAAGGGGAGAGAGGTCATCCTTGTCTAGTTCCTGATTTTAGTGGGGTTGCTTTGAGTTTTTCTCCATTAGTTTGATGTTGGCCATCAGCTTTTTATAAATTGCCATTATTATAATTAGGTATTTTCCCTGTATTTCTGATCTCTCCAGACTTTTACCATGATCTTATGTTGGATTTTGTCAAAGGCTTTTTCAGCATGTAAGGAAATGATCATGTGGGTTTTTTTCCCCCTCAATTTGTTTATATAATGAATGACAATTACAGTTTTCCATATGTTGAACCATTCCTGCAATTCTGAAATGAAGACTATTTTATCATGGTGAATAACTGTTTTTATTTGTTGTTGGATTCAGTTTGCCAAAATTTTGTTGAGAATTTTTGCATCAATGTTCATGAGGAAAATTGGTCTGTAATTCTCTTTCTTTGTAGCATCTTTGGGTGGCTTTGGCATCATGATTATTGTGGCCTCATAAAAAGAGTTTGGCAATATTTCTTTGGTTTTTACTTTATGGAAGAGTTTGAGGAGTAGTGGTATTAGCTCTTCTTTGAATGTCTGGTAGAACTCTGCACTGAAACCATCTGTGCCTAGGCTTTTTATTTAGGAGACTTTTAATGACAGCTTCAATTTTCTTTGGTATTATAGGGCTGTTTAGGGATTAATCTGATCTTGATTTAATTTTGGTAAATATTACCTATCCAGAAAACTGTCCATTTCTTCTAGGTTATCCATTTTTGTGGAGTATAGATTTTGAAAGTATGACTTGATAATTCTCTAAATTTCCTGGGGCTCTGTTGTTAAGTCCTCATTTTCATTTCTGATTTTGTTGATTTGGATACTCTCTCTCTGCTTTTTGGTTAGATTAGATAAGGGCTTAATCTATTTTGTTGACTTTCCCAAAGAACCAACTCTTTGAGTCATTGATTTTCTGTATTGTTTGTTCTTTTTGTTTTAATTGTGTTGATTTCTTCTCTAAGTTTGATTATTCCTGCTCTCTATCCCTTCTAAGTGAGTTTGCTTCTAATTGTTCTAGAACCCTCAGCTATGCTGACAGTTCTCTCTAGTCTTTTCATGAAGGCATCGAGTGCTATGACTTTTACCCTTAAGATGGCTTTTATTGTATCCCATAAGTTTGGGCTTGTTTTAATTGTGTTGATTTCTTCTCTAAGTTTGATTATTCCTGCTCTCTATCCCTTCTAAGTGAGTTTGCTTCTAATTGTTCTAGAACCCTCAGCTATGCTGACAGTTCTCTCTAGTCTTTTCATGAAGGCATCGAGTGCTATGACTTTTACCCTTAAGATGGCTTTTATTGTATCCCATAAGTTTGGGCCTGTCATAGATTCATTTTTGTTAAATTCTAGGAAGTCTTCGATTTCTTTCTTAATTTCTTCCTTGACTCACAGATGGTTCAGTTGAGTGATGTTTAGTTTCCATGTGTTGGTCAGCTTTCTGTGATTCTTAATGTTGTTGAACTCTAACTTTAGATCCTGATGATCTGAAATGGTACAAGGTGTTATACATATTTTTGTCCCTGTTGATATTTGCTTTATGACTTAGTTTGTGGTCAATTTTAGTGAAAGTTCCATGTGGTGCTAAGAAATATGTATATTCCTTTTTGTTTGGGTGGAGGGTTCAGTATATATCTACTAAGTCCATTTGGGTCATTACTTCTACTAGATCTCTTATTTCTCTGTTGAGTTTCTGTCTGCTTGACCTACCCAAGGGTATGGTCATTGATGAAAGTATGGTATTGAGTTCTCCCACTATTAGTGTGTCAGGTTTGATATGGGGTTTAAGCTTTAGAATTATTTCTTTTACATATATAGGTGCTCTTGTTTTGGGGCATAGATAATTGGGATTGAGAGTTCATCTGGGTGAATTTCTCCTAAGATGAATAAGTAGTGATTTTCCTGGTCTCTTTTTAGTGATTTTAGTTTAAGGTCTACTTTGTTAGATATTAAAATGGCTACACAAGCTTGCTTCTTAGAGCCACTTGATTGGAAAATCTTTTCCAACCCTTTACTCTGAGCCTGTGCCTGTCTTTAAAATCGAGGTGCATTTCTTGTATGCAGCAGAAAGATGGTTTCTGTTTTTGTATCCATCATGTTAGGGTGTGTCTTTTCATAGGTGAGTTGAGTCCATTGATAATAAGGGATATTAATGATGAATGATCAATATTTCCCATCATTTTCCTTTTCTTTTGGGGGGGGTCATTCTGTGGGCTTATCAATTGCATGTGGTTACATGTGTGTTCCTGGTTTCCTTAGTTTGGAGTTTTCCCTCTAGTGCTTCTTGAAGGGCAGGGTTTGAGGTTAGGTATTGTTTAAATCTGGTTATGTCATGAAATATCTTGCTTGCTCCATCTATGTTGATTGATAGTTTTGCTGGGTATAGTATTCTAGGTTGGCATCCATGTACTTTTAGTGTCTGTATAATATCTGACCAGGACCTTCTTGCTTTCATTGTTTCCATTGAATAATCGGGTGTTATTTTGTTGGGTCTCCCTTAATAGGTGATTTGATCTTTTTCCTTTGAAGCTCTTGGTACTTTTTCTTTGTTCTGTAGGTTTAGAGGCTTGATTATTATATGGTGAGCAGTCTTTTTTTTTGTGTGTGTGGGTCTAGTCTATTTGGTGTTCGGTAGGCTTCCTGTATTTTTATAGGCATTTCCTTCTTTAGGTTTGTGAAGTTTTCTTCTGTGATTTTGTTGAATATATTTTCTTTGCCTTTGAGCTAGCATTATTGTCCTTCTTCTATTCCATTTTTTCTCAGGTTTGGTCTTTTCATGGTGTCCCAAATTTCCTGGACATTTTGTGTTATGACTTTTTTGGTTTTACTGTTTTCTTTAACTGATGCATCTATTACCACTATTGAATCTTCCTCCCCAGAGATTTTTCTCTTCCATCTCTTGGATTCTGTTTGTTATATTTGATTCTGTAGTTCTGGGTTGATTTTTCAAGTTTTCTGTTTCTTGTTTTGTCTCGGTTTGTGCCTTCTTTATTGCTTCTATTTCAGTTTTTAATTCTTGGCAAATTTCTTTCACCTGTTTGTTTTCTTTTTCTTGGTTTTCTTTATTTCGTTTCTGGGATTTGTCCATTTCTTCTAATTTTCTGTTCGTATTTTCTTCTATTTCTTTAGGGGAGTTTTTTATATCCCCTTTTAAGGCTTCTATTAGTTTCATAAAGCTGTTTATAAGGTCATTTCTTTCGTTCCCTCTTTGTTGTTATGTTGAGGTCAGGTCTTGAAGCTATAGAGCTACTTACTTCTTCTGGTGGTATCTTGTTGACCTTTGACTTGTTGTATGTATTCTTGCACTGCCATCTGCCTTTTGTTTCCCCAATTCACTCTTGGTTAGCTCTTGGTCAGCTCTTAGTGAGTTGTTGGTCTGAGGGCTCTTAATTAGCTATATGCTCAGCGGGTTGGCTGTTCTTGTGAGATCACAGTGTTATCTCAGTTGTCACCTCTTGACCTCTCACCTCTCAGCTGTGTGCCCAGGGACTTGTATGTTCCCCTGCTGCTATTACATCAGCCATGTACTGTGAGGGCTCTGCTCAGCACCTACGCCCAGAATTCTTCTCATTCCCGGGTTCAGGTCGTGGAAGTCACTTTCTGACCTCTGACCTCTCAGCTGTGCTTTCAGGAACTTCTCTGCTTCCTTGCTGCTATTATGCCAGTGGTTGTCTGTGCAGACTGTGTTCCCCACTGAAGCTGAGTTTCTTACCTCTGAGGTGTGCATCCAGGACCAAGGAACCCAGCTGTTCCCCTGCTGCTACTTTCCCAGCTATGTTGGGCAGTGCTCCAAGCTGCAGCTGTAGAATGGCTGTTCAGGGCCAGGGTTCAGGTGCAGAAGTCACCTTCTGACTTCTGACCTCTGAGCTGTGGTTTTAGGAACTCCTCTGCTTCCTTGTTGTGCCAGTTGTGGTTTGTGCAGGTTGTGCTTTCTGCCGAAGCTGTGTTTCTTACTTTTGAGGTGTTTGCCCAGGACTAAGGGCCTTGACTATTCAACCATCCCATTATCTTATGATTAATATTATATCATTTATAATTTTAGAGTAATTATCAAATTATTACACGGAAAATTATCTCTACTTTTCACATTTTAACTGATTTAAAAATCAATAAAATATAACTAATGATAAAATTAATGTTTATCATGAATTCAGGGCCACATTAAGAAAAAAAATTTAGAGAATTTTTAAGAAAGTAATCTAAAGAACAATTTACTGTGAAGTGAAATTAATGTTTGACATTCACACTTGTATGTTAGCCAGTTTATCCACTGACCTTACAGTATCCAAAAGCATCCTATTGGAGACTTCTAATTTACCATTTTTTTCTCATGGCTACTGAGGAAATGAGAGCTGTTCATCAATATTCATGTGAAATAGCTCTTTTTAAAATGTCATATATGTATACAGTTGAGCTAATGCTTTTGGACCGTCAATGTGTGCTTTCTTTATCTGTAGTGGAGCCTAACCTGGCTTGAGAAGCTTTAGATTTTATTTTTTATGTTTCATATATTTAGAGAAACAAATTTTATTGCTGTATGAGTTTTTGTTATCTATTCTGAATGCTTTGCATTTCTTATATAATGTTTGATATTGATTTTCAAAAAACAATTTAAAAAAATGTCATATGTACACATGAATCTCAGTAGTGATCTATCCCTTCTCAGGAAAGGTAGATACTTCACTTTCTCCCTTCACCACTGGTACAGCATCTACTGCTGCCCTTTTGAGAGGACAGTGTTCTTCAGCAGCACTATTTGTGAAGCCTTCATAGATTGCAGTCTCTGCTGGACTTTGTTGTTCTCCTTAGAAGTGACACATCTGTGCAAGGGCCATGATTTCTTGTACTTCCTAATACCAGTTCTCATGCTTGATAAAGCTTGAACTCTTCATGTTTTAGGTGGAGTATTTCTTTTAAAAACATATGTTTACAACACTGTGATTCAGGTATATGCTCCAGCACTGGGGAGACTGAAGCTGTAGACCTTAACTAGGGGAGCCTGATGGTAAGTTCATGAAAGATGCCCCAATATAAAGATAAATATGTGAGTTTTAACAGCAATAACAAAAGGAGAAGGTAGGAGATGAAAGACAAAGTTTTAGCATTAACTATTAAATTGCAGGACACTATATTGCCAAAAACTAAATTTTACACAATAAATGTATTTCTATAAAATCAATGGTGGAAAAATGAAACATTTATCCTCCTCAACTTAGAAAATATATAATAAAAATGGAACTTCCATTTTTAAAATTTTCCATAAATTTACAACTTCACTGAGGGGAAAGTAGCTTTACATATAAAGTATTACATAATTAAACAAAATGTGGAAAATGCTGTGAAATGAGTACAGATTAAAAATTTGAAGGATCCAAAGAAAGGATTGTTTTGACAGGGGGAAAGTATGAGATCCATTCTTCCTTCCTTCCTTTCATTTTTTGTCAGCAAGGAAAAGGGAATGATATAAATAAATTCTAAATGGGAAAAGTGAATAATATGCTACAAAATTTGAGGTTTTAAAATGTTAGAGTCCAATACAAAGCATTGAATACACATTGTGCAAACAAAAGAGGCTTCAATGCAAGATGGAAGACACAGGGAGTCATAAAGGTGTTGGTAATAAAGGCATGACCAGCTGCAGGTTTGGGATGATCTGGTAAGATGATCTGGCAAGTATAAACCTTAACAAATTATATTTTATTTTTCCATAATATAAAACAATAATATATATTCAGATCAGACATGAAAAATAATTTACTATTAGCAAAAAAATTGCATATAGAATGAAGTAGATGAGAAAATATTTTCAAAGATGGTTGCACTCAAACAGAAATCTAGGAGTCCTAGTCAGTATGCTTACTAAGAAATGTAAGATGATGATATATATGTTTAGTAATACGTGCCCAATTCCTAGGTAGAGGAACAACTTAAATTACATCACACAAACAGAAAGGATTGAAGAAGGAAGCCTTGGAGAACGCTTAGAGAAACACTAACATTTAGAGAAGAAACTAAGGAGGAAAGGCAAGATTTTGGTTTCATTGTTTGTTTTACTCCTGGAGGAATAACATAGAAGGAGGGGGCATCTTTGACATATTACTTAGTTACAACTATAGATCAGGTGTTGCACAATAGGGTGTGTGAGCTTCTGGAGTATGTGGCTGGAACCACCAGGAGGCCCAGAGGACAGAAAGATTCATGCTTCCGAGTTCCACCAGTGGTGGGAGACAAAGGACTCAGAAGATGCTCTATGGCTAAGTGCTGTTTCTCCTTTGTTGCAGTATCAAGACATCAAATGCTTCTCCTGAGTAGTCTTTGCTTACATATTTAGTGGCATATATTGAACTCAGAAAACAAAGGCAGAAGCAGCAAAGAAAAAACGTGCAACAGAGAGAGAGAGAGAGCAGGACCAGGTGGGAGTGGGGAGAGAGTGGGGTGTCTCTTGTTACTAAACAGCTAAAAAATTATCACTGTCTGACAGCTGAAGAGAACCAAATCCTTACCCCTGTTCGACCAATTAGGCCTGATTGCCCTTGATACTTAGTTGACTCTCTGGGTCTGGCTTCTAAAAACAGTGATGACAGCCTTTGCCTAACTGCTAAGTGTCCAACAGTAGCTAGCATGCATGCTGCTGATCTTGTCTGCCTGCTAGGATCTGTCTGCAGCAAAGGACTGAGCCCCAATGACCTTGGCCACCCCTAGTACTTAGATGCTGACTGGCATAGCAGGTGATGTAGCTGATGTCCTGACTATACATTACAGTCCTAATAGAGGCAGGTACCCTGAGTCATCTTGAAATATTCAGTGAACTGCGTGAAGGGTCAGCCACCAGTCAATAGAAGATTCAGCTGTATAGGTCCAGGGCTTCCAGGAAGGAGGAAGAGGAAGTAGAAAAGAAAAAGTAAAGAGCTGATAAAAGGCTGAAAGAGTTCAGCCAGAGTACCTGCAAATTCTGGGTACCAGAATTCCAGAATGTTTTCTTCAGCACCAAGTGTCTCAGGACCCTGACTGACATCAGAGTCATGAACAAGGTCTAGCTACTGGCTCCTGTTGAATAACAAGGGGAAAATGGGCTGCTGGAGCCCACCCTTTGGAGAAGTTCTTGCTTACCTATGAGACAATAAGTTCTGTTCAAATAAAAACAGAATTCTTGATAAATTTATAGATAAATTTAAAGTGACCCAGAGGATAATGTAGAAGAGGGTTGTAAAACACTATTTTCCTGACACATCATTTCTATGGCATTCATGAACTCAGTACTGTGTTTACATGTATAAGACACAAACAAAGTCAAACCAAATGTATGTATGGGGGTGTGAAGGCATGCATGTGGAGGCCAGAAGTTGACATCAGGTATCTTCTTCAGCTACTCTTGATTATTCAGTGACAAGATCGCTCACTAAATCGGGAGTTTGCCATTTAGTTACGTTTGTTATCTAACAAATTCCATGTAAATTCCTGCATGCCTCCCAATCACTGATTATACAAGCACACAATGATACCTGATGTAGACAGGATGCTGGGAATCAATTCAGGTCTTCATGCTTTCACAGCAAACAGTGTACTGAGTGTCATTACCCAGGGCTGAAGTTGCTTTGGAACATAGCAAAACTCAAGAGACAAGAAACCTACATCTGAGAATTTTTAGTGTTGTTACGGTTTTATAATTATCCCTTGCACATGTGCCTGTTGTGTATGCTTTCAGATTTCTTTTTTAGTTCATTTTGAGAACTTGTGCCTTTTCACAATCTTCCCCTTGCATCTAAGGTATTTGATTTGTGAGCACACAGGTGCATACAATAGTGCATTTTAAGGAGGTTGGAAATGATACCTCCACGTCTGTCACTAAATTCAGCTATTTCATTTCCTTTTCATAGTCTAAGCATTTGCAAGCTTTGATGAACTCTGTAAAGAACCAGTTTTGACTTTGTTTGTTCTAATGATTGATTATTTTATTTTACATTTTTAACAGAATTTTATTTTAGTTGTTTTTAGTTTGTCACACATTAGTCATTTGAAATATTCTTTTCTTTTATTCTTCTTTTCTAATGTAGGCATAGGCTGGCATCTTAGAAGGGACCAGTGACCTTTTACAATTGACCTTCTAGTGTTGTCCTGTTCTATTGCAAGCATGTATCTATCAGGCTTTCTTAAGTTATTCTCGATCAATATTTCCATTATTTCTACATATTATTAGTCATTTGCTTACCTAGCCCAGTAACATTCATGTATGCTAGATAGAGCTAACTCCTATGTGAGGTGATCAGGACATGCGGATTCTGCCTACATGTATGAGATCAAAGCCCTTAAAATGAGACTTTCAGGAAACATTCATCCTATAGACCACAAAAGAACAAAGAAAGGAGCTATCTATAAGGTACATGGCCAGCCCTCACTAGATATCTTGATCTTGGAGTCACACAAAAATACATTTGCAAAAAATAAATTCAATGTTGTTTAAAAATAATCATCTGTCCTACAATATTGTTGTAGAGATGCTAGAATAGAATAAGTTCTTACTAATTTATCAGAAAATACAGTTTTATTAGGAATTTACATTACTATTAAATATGCAAAGCAGTTATTTAAATTATCACATTCGTAATTTATAATTTTCTTTTCTTCTAGGTAGATAAAGAATACTTGTGACCATTTCCTCCAAATCTGTACAAAATTGCAAAGTATTTGACTTCTAAAAAAACTTAATTTACACTTTATATTGAAAGAATAAAGAAAAAGACTACTTTGCAATTATGCCTAGAAACCATGACAGGTATTTAAGGAAAAACCTAATTCATGAAACTATGCATAAATGCAATCATTATTCTATACCTAAGATCAAATATTCTTAAGAAATTATGCCATAGAATGTACATTTAAAGTACTTTAGTTTCAACTTCCGTGGTGTTAAAAGGTTTTAAAGTGCTTTAATGCAAAATGGCAAATGACATGTTTTAGAGAAAAATCAATAGTTTTTGCATTTGGTACTAAAAGAGAACACTTTTATGTGTCATTGTTGGGAGACTTGTTGTTACAGAGGAAGCCAACCATATTTTTAAACAATTTCTTCAGAGTTTTAATCATAATCATACTTCACCATGAGCAAACTGCATCCTAAATAACTCTGAATGATAAAAGACAGTCTATTTGTATAGCATCCAATATCTAAAATAATTCCTTTGAATTATAAACCAACATTACTTTACAATGATTATTAATTGTACACTTTGATTTAATTCTAGAGTTTCTCAACTTACAAATTTCATAATGTTTGAATAAAATATTGAGACTGTTTCTCTTACTTTAAGAGAAAGGCAAATTTCCCCCAGATTTATACACTATTTTTCATAGATCAATGCATTTACCATGATTTTCCAGTACAGCTGCTAAAAATGGTTGATTTTATTTACATATATATTATGAAATATGAGTCAGAAAACATATGGGGCAACTCCTACATATCTATTCTTGCTGTTTAGACTGGAATCATAGATCAGCATCTGTCAAACTGAAGAAATTTTCTGCTGGCCAACTTTTAGGACGATTAAATTCTATATATAAAATTTCTGGAGTGTATTCATACAATATGAGGGTCTTAATAATATTGTATTTAACTAGTGAACAGCAATCAAACAACAGGTAATTTCACTAACCAAATATGTAAATATATTTTATTTCAAATATCTGTTGTAATTTATCTCACCCTGACCACATTTGTTTCAGTTTGTTTTCTATTGTTGTGATAAAACACCATGAGGAAAGTGTACAATCAGGCTTATAGTTCCAAGAGTTAAGGTCCATGACACCAATGCAGAGGCATTGGAAAAAGTAAGCTGAACATTCACATCTTGAACTTAAACTAGGAAGCCTAGAAAATAAACATGGAATGGAACGAAGCCTTGACTCCTCAAAGCCCACTAGTAGTTAGTGTATTTCCTAAGGCATGGCCACATATTCATATCCTCTTGAGAGACAAAACCCACAAAGATTATATTAACTTGCCATCATGAAGAAGCTAACTAATGTATCTTAGATTTTTTGCAATAATAACAAATATCATTCAAAAGTAGATATTCTACTAGGCATAGAGGCTCAGGAAAAGATTGCCCCCTTTATGATGTTGAATAACTTACAGAAAGTATGCAATATTTATGGGTGCATAAGTAAACACAAAATTTCTGTAATGAAGCATCTGGAATTTTGTGCTTCTGTACTCTTTTTTCAATCAATACATGACAAAGGTTGGTGGTAATATAAATACTTGAAGACATACTTTGTAGAAATAAACTAATTTGAAGACATAGCTTATGGTTTGGGATACCTTTTGCCCATTCAGTTCCCCGTGACCACCTTTCTCAATCCTGCCTATGTTCCATAGCTTGTGTATGCATGGCTATGATTTTAACCTCTTTCTGGTTATTCTCTTGGCTTCTTTTGCAACTCCAACAATTGCAGAGGACAAAGAAACTGGAGGGTATATTTTTTCAAACTTTACCTCAAGAGAGAAAATAATACAGTCCAGTGCTTTTAAAAATCTCATCAAGAAAGAGAAGGACCATTTCAAATTAGCAAACTGATTAAATGATCATTATTAATAAAGCTGGGGCATTTTTTATAGAAATATGTTCACTAATGTGATGGTTATTGTCACTTGTGAACTTGACAGCATATAGAATCACTCAGTAGATAAGGCACACATATGAAAAAAATAGTTTTAGTGAGCTTTTGCCCATGGCTATGAGAAACTATCATGACAAGGTTAACTGATGTGGAAAGATCCACTCTAAATGTAAGTGGGAGTACAAATATTCTTTGGGTGCTATATAGGATTAAAAAGAGAAATCTAGTTGAGAACAAGTATGTATTCATTGCTATTGTTTCCTGACTACAGATGCATGTAAACTGACCAGCTGCCACCAGGATTCACTCAACATGGCAGTATATATTATATACTGTGGTGACGTATTTTATATTTAATAAAATCAGACTGAAATATCAGAGAACAACAGATCTACCCACAAACAAGCCATGAGGATCAGATAGTGGTAACTCATGCTTTTAATCCCAGCAAAGGAATGACATTTGGTAACTCACACCTTTAATCCCAGCATGAGAAAGACTGAGTGGTGACCTACATTTTTCATCCCATAACTCCAGAGACAGAGATCTTTCTGTGTTTCTGTGTGTACAGGGCCTAACTACCAAACAGAAGTAGCTCATACTTTAATCTTAACAATAGGTTTATGATACAGAGTATGACCCAGAAGTGAAACAACTGGGTGAAAAAAATATTTAAGGTCAGCATAGGCAGAAGGTGATGTATTCTATACAAGCCATAACTCAAGTTGAGGACTCTTGAAGATAGCTTTTATGCTGGCTGGATGAAAATTGACTGTGGCCTGTTTTCTTTCTCTCATGTTCCAACTTTTTCCCAATATATGACTCTGAGTTTTCATTATTACCAATCAGAATTCAAGGTACACTTGATGGCCAATGTTGGGCACAAACCCACAACCCTGAGATTAAGAATTTCATGCTCTACCAACTGATCTTAAACCCTCTTTCTTTAAATTGCTCTTATTAGAATTTCTCTACTTTATTTTAATCACAGAAAGAGGCAAAATGAGTAATAAAACTAATGATAGTATGAAATGTTTCAAATAAATTGCAGACTGTGAAATAAAAAGAAAAATTTCTTTAAATATCTAGGGAAGTGACTTATAAAAGAGAAGAAATAGGATCATCATTGGACTATGTGTCTTACAGAAGTATTCCAAAACAATTTGATATAGTCAGTGATCAGAGTAATCATGACTCCAGAATTGAAAATCTACCACAATATTGATGATAAGGACAAAAAGTTTGATCTCCATAAACTCTGGAAGTACTGTGCTCGGACTATTCCTGATGAATCTTTCTACAGGTATCTTTATTTAACCAAAAGTTTAACATGTCATTGAAGAAAGTAGGGAGTATCAGACAGATAGCTACATGTGGAAATTTATAGTATTTCTAAGGTAGAAAATTCACTTTTGATGACAACAAAGACACATGATCTGGGCCACTGGATTTTAATCTTTATTTATTTTTAATCTTTTCCTTTATTTTTGAGCATATAATTGTCAATTTCCCCTTTTTTTTCCTCTCTTCAAATCTTTCCATACACCCTTCTTTGCTTTTTTTTAAAAAAAAAATTAATTGCTTTGTTTTTCATTAATTGCTATCATGTGCATTCATGTATGTCAGGGCCACTAGTTGCAAAATGTGTCAATAGGAGGAAACGCATACTACCCTTTGCCCTCTTTCTACTCCCTCCTGCTTTATTCTCCTGTTACTCTCGTACCTTGCAGTAATTCTACTTTGCTTTTAGCATTATTATCTTAAGAGGACTCTTATGTATAACACTTGTGATAAAGCAAGTGAATAACTATGCGATGTACTGTATTTTCAATTGCTGCATAACAAATTTTCATGGTTAAAAGGTACATTTATGCCTTTGAATTTCTGTGTGTCAGAAATCCATACGTGGCTCACTATATATAATTACTAACACCACAATTTGAGATGTTCAGTGCTGACTGATTCAGAAAGATGACCCAAGAGTTTGTCTCTTCTACTAAGAAGGTTATTGGCATCATTCCTTTCATTGTATCTTTAAAATAGTATCTCCTCGTCATCCCAACTTTGAGTATCTATTGGCTAGAGGTCAGTCCAAAAATCACTTGCAGTTAGTAGAAACCATCTGAAGTTTCTTTCCATGTGGATTCCCTACCAATCATTTAATCAAACCAGGAAATATTTTTTAATGTTAATGAAATGAAATCTTATATGACTGAGTCACATAAATACAGCTTGTCATCTTTGTCTATTTTTTTATTTTAAAAGTTTTAATTCTAAAGTCAAAAATTAGAAAGAACAAGTAGTAAATATTGTCATTGCATGTTATAATTCAGCACTCCCTCTCAAGAGTCCATGTTTTGTATTTGAAAATTCCCAGACACAATAAGCATAATTACTTCTAGGATCAACAATGTCTTGCACATTGCCATACACTGAAATATGACATATAATTGTCACATTCTTTAGTGGGAATTTTACAAGATATAACACCAGAATTCTTGCCACAGCAGAATTGTCACTAAAAATGTGGTCAAAGACCCTTGAGTTTATATTATAAAAATTAGGAAACAACCTTCAAAACTTGAACAGAATTCTTATTTGCCTAATGTAGTGTAAAGTTAACTTCAACAAGGATTGAAATTATAATCTACTAAAACCCTATATGTGTAAGTGTCTGCAAAGAAATACCAAGTCAGTGAATTTCTGTAGTGGTTTCCATCTAGGGAAAAGAAAGTTTACCTGATTATGAGTAAAGACTACAATTGTCTGTGGATCTGTGGGAATAAGAACAAATGTTTATAGATTATTGTTAGGAATTATACTGGTTTAGTAAATTTGTGGTTGTGGATTCTCTTTCAATAGCCATGGATTTACTAAAATGTTGTAGAACAGAATATTTGTTTAACTATATGAAGATATGTTGCATTTGTTTGTGTTGCAGAATGATTGTTTAACTATGTAAATATGTGTTGCATTTGTTTATGCTACATTTCTTTTACTCTAAAAAGATGTGTTGCTGTTTTACCTTGCATATCTAAGGCACCTGATTGGCCAATAGCTGACCAGTAGAGAGATAGATAATGATCAGAAAGAATAAGTAGAAGGGGAAATCAAGGCTCAAGGGAGAATAAATTAAAAAGAGAGAAAACTCCAGGGGCTAGTTAGGCAGGCAGCTTTCTTGCCAGCCACTAGAAGGCAAGTAGATCATAAAAGAATGAAAGAAAGGTAAAAAGCCCTGAGCTAAAATGTATATGAAGAGAAACAGATAAAAATAACTTACAAGACCTAGTGGGAACAAGCCTACATTAAAGCTGAGCATTCATAACTAATAATAAGTCTCTGTGTCATGATTTGGAGATGGCAGTCCAAGAACACATGCTACATTAGACCACAACAAATCAAAATGCAGAGCTGTGGAAGCCAGTAACAAGTGTACATTTAAAAATAACTCATGTCCCTAAATTTCAGAAATCATTGCTGAAGAGGTAGCAAAAGACTGTAAAGGCCAGATTAGGGACTTTTGCTGTGTGATTATGTCTCTAAGAAATAACAGATGATAATTCCATAAATTATCACCCACCTGACTGGTCAAACATAGCTGAGTAAAGAGGACACCAATGGGTATGCCAAACCCTACACAAAGAAATAGACAGCCCAGTAATGTGGGGAATAGGAGAGTAATGTGGGGAAGAGCATGCCAATTGGTTATTTAGTGCCAAACAGCCCTGTACATATATGTATAAGTAACATTATACAGTCTGAGTAGGTTCTATTTAGGAATATATATGAATAACCACACACTAACAATTAGTAAAAAATGAGGCTATGGAATTAAATGAAAGTGGAAAGGGTTATAATGGAATAATGGTCTTGTACACTGTAAAGATTTGTTACTCATATTGGTTTAATAAAATGCTGACTGGCCAATAGCTAGGCAGGTAGTAGAGTCCAGGTAGTCAGACTAGGACAATTATGGGAAAGGAAAAGTAGAACAGTGGTCACCAGTGAGGCACGGAGGAAGCAAGATGAGAATGCTGTACTGAAGAAAAGGTAACAAGCCACGTGGCTAAACTTAGAATAATGGGTTAATTTAAGATATATGAGCTAGTTAATAATAAGCCTGAATTACTGGTCCAACAGTTACTATAATATTAAGCCTCAGCATCAGCTGTTTTTGAAACTACTGCTGTGTATTTGAGATATTATGTTGGAACAGAAGCGTCTGACTATAGGCTATATCAGAGGATTTTGATGGAGAAAAGGGCAGGGAAAAATGTAATTCCTTTTTAATCTCAACAATGAAATTAAAAAAGTAAAATTTCCAGTTTTGACATTTAGTTCATTATCTTCAAAGCTAGTTATAAGTAGAATAAAAACGGTTAATTTACATGTTAAAGAGCAGGTGTGTAGAAGCATTTCTTTATACATCACACAGCTAAACTAAAAGCAATAATAATAAACCTGATGAATCAACAATTTCTACTCTAACAATAACTTAGAAGCTCCAAGCAATGGGTATGGAATTGTCACAAATGGAGAACCACAAAAAAGAATTTAACCTTCTGTACAACCCTGGAAACAAACAAAAAAACAATGGAGGGCTCAGAGGATATGCAAGACTGAACAGGAGCTTACACCCAATGCAATAAGGTTAAAGGAACAGTACAAATTGAGTGGCCAGAGAATAGGAAAATACATAAATACAAGGAACACTAAGGCAAATAACCATGCTTTAAGAACTGACATAAACAGTGACAAATAATTTGAGAAATAATTAAAATTAATAAAAATCACCAAACAAACCCCTCTCAGACTAAGTAGTTAATTTAAGGTGCAGATCATTTGTACATTGAACTACACATAAAAAGATAGTCTAGTGAAGTTAGGTTTTGTGTGATGAGTGCCAGGTTTTCTATCTCACAATCATTCATTAAGCTGAGTTTGTCTAATTGTTTTACTATTTGGTCACTTCTGTTTCCCAGCACTCTTGTTTGATAATGCACTTACAAATCTTAAACTATACATCAAAACTTCTAGATCTAGGAAAATTATATAGGGGCTACATATACATAGGGATTCAGAGGTCAAGTAAATTATAGTGGTTGATGATCTTTGAAGTCTGCTCCTTAACAAATCCATGGAAAGAAGGTTTCCAGGCAATGGGAGAAGAAAGTTTTTAAATAGAAAAGGAGCAGAAAATGGTGCCTAAGTTGAGAAGGGGAAGACAGTAGTGAAAATATGAGAAATGAATCTAATAAAAATATAATAAGAAAATACAAATATAGTTTATTTTTATAAATAATATAGGAACATTGGGGTTATTTATAAAGAATGCTTAAAATTTTTTCCTTTTTAGAAAAACTCAAATTTTAAAAGCTTAAGAATGTTTAGTAGATCCATATATTTTTACTCACAGTTTCTAGCTGTAACAGCCTCAAGCACAATTGGTTCTAAAAATAGGCACTGTTTGTGTACCTCAAATAAAAAAATTAGTTAACATCTATTATCAGCTAATATACATTAATCAACAGCTGTGTTCTTGGCACTGTAAGAGCATGCACTGGCACATAATTTAGTGGCAAAACTAATCCTTTTCTAGAGCATAAATGGAATAATGGAGCAAGGCTGTATCTGCCAAAAACTCTAGTAGCTATAGAAACTTCTTGTTTAGTATTTATTGATAATCAGCCATGCATGATGCTCCAAGAGAAGTGAACATGATAATGCAGCACAGAAAACGGAGGTGTTTTATTATCCAAAAGTATCATTATAAAAGAAACAGAATTTTCTAAAGTAAATTGCACAATACTAGTGTCTCCTTCACTTAAATAAACTTATCCAAAGGATTTCTTATTCTAGAATGCAGACATTAAATGAACCCTCCGCTATTTTCGAAGTTTATTTAAGAGCATACATTTTCCAAGTATATAAAGAAATCCTAAGAAACAAGTATTTTAAGTTGCATTCATCAAAGTTAGATGAGAAATTTTTCAAAACTCAGTATCCTATAGGTAGAGTATTGTCTTCATACCTGAGGGGATACTGAGACATCCTGGTGGACATAGTAATGTTTCACCCTTACCTCATAGGGCTCTGCTTACAAATCATCCTGTCTAGATAGAAGCACCAAGAGACTGGTCACAGAATATCATAGCTAAAATATGTGGTGAAAGTTCAATATATGTCTGATAGTTGAATAATTACAACACTCCGTAATTTAATAGTTTGTGTAACAAGCACAAAGTCTGTAATCTACTAATAATCCATTATAACATATCAATGTTTATTTATCTCTTCCAATGCTACTTATAAGAAAAGTCAACATAATAAATATATGCTTATATTTATAAATTCCTTGCTATTTAATCGAAAGTTCTATAATCAATTTACTTAACTAAGGGACTTATTTCACATCGACAGGATTTGATAATATATTCTATTTATCTTCCATCAAGGTCATTTTCAATAAATTATTAAAAGTTTTTATGGCCCAATCCTTGATTACAAATTGGCTGCCTATAACTCTATAGGGCTTATGCAAAAGACATGGTATTATGAATGGTCAATGTAGCCACTTCATTTCTCTTGAAAGAAGTTATATTATTTAGCAGTGAGGCTGATAAGGCTGAATTAAGGAACATCTGTATCTCCTCCTCTAGCTTCGCTATTATATTTAGATGAAAATCCCAGGAAGCATTTTCAGAGATAATAACTTCTAAAATGTTCACAGCAAGATCCTGAATGTGAGTCACTTATTTAATATTGTAAGTCAATGGTCATAGAAGTCATTTTATGTTACCTAAATCTCTGCAAGCATATGTTTATACAACTGTATTTCATTTTGGAGCATGAATGTTTGGCAAATAAAGTTTATCATCACATAGTAACTTTCACAGTATATAAAAACACAGTAAAAAGTTGGAGAGTGTCCTGCTGTCAGGTAATAGAAAGAGAAAGAATAAAGGAAAGACACAGGACTCAAGTAGTTTTAACAACCACAAAGGTAAAAAATAAGTGTCTACAGGAATAATTAAGCATCCAAATATTTGGTGTAATATTTTTCCATTTGAATGTTGCTATAGACTAAGTATCACAACTATAATGTTGTATAATTTGAAAATGTATTTGGAATGCAGGTAGTATAGGTTCATACTTAACAACAGATCAATATTATAAACAGGAATAAGCAGGTAAGAATGGCATTATTTTATTAGAAAGAAAAATGGTGAATAAATTCTCTTACAGATTGGACATCTGAAGAGATGACCATTTCATACCCCATGGAAGTGGCAGGGAGGAATTCATATAGTTCTCATTGTTGCTAGCCCTATTAAAACAACAACAGCATAAGTTTTAGGACACATAAGGATTTTTCTAGCTACCAACTATTTGCATGTTTAAGATAGACAGATGTGTGTGTATATGTGATGCTTCCTACCAGAAAAAAATTATGTAGTTGACCTATCCTTGATAAAGAAACCTTCATAAATATATAAAAAAAACACCAAATGTTAAAAGAGGATTATGAGAAAATGCATCTAAACCTTCTATAGGAAGTATGACATAAATGGAAGAGACAGGTAAATTTTCTGCTCATGAGAAATCATTTTTTTTCATTATTTTTTGCCTGTTGATTACTGGCAAGTGTAAAATGTAGCCAATGATTACAATTCAAAGGGGTGGCTACAACATAGCTTTGTTAGTCTGCTTGAAACTGTTATTTAATCTGCAACATCCTCCCTCATTTCACTACACCAAAAATTCTCAAAACCTTTTGCACCTTCATCCTCACATGATTAAAAACAGCACAATTTCTCTATACTTTATAATCCAGGAAAAGTTAGTTAATGATCACAAACATGAGTGCCCTTCTTTAAAAATAATGCTCTCTAGGATCATTACAACTGCCATATCAATCAATTACAGAATGGATTTGTCTGAGGTACCTGGTTCCTCAAACGAATATTCCTGTATATGGTAAGATTTATAGATTATTTTATTGAAACTCTTTAACCATTAATCTCAGTCATTATTTCAATAATTTTAGTTAGTAAAAATGTAAATACTTTCAAACTATTTACTTTACACTTAATATGTAAATTTCTACCTACCACAATCAACATCCACTTTCTTCTCTGAGGTCTTTATGTCTGTAAGGTTAACCTAACGTCGTCAATCCGATTTATGAGTCTCTTTCAATACTCCCTGTAGTTAACTGTATTTATATGGCAGTTCACTAATGCCCAAATCTCCACACAGTTAAGAACTTACATGTCTTTCTTTAAATCCCTCATCTTCCTCTATTTCCCCATATACTATATGCATTATTGCTGTCTATTAGCTACAATAATGCAAAGTAGCTGGGGACATACATGTTTAATTTTCTAATTCAGCCATAGTTATATCAAGAATGCTTAGGCCAGAAGTATCCATAGATATATAGTACGATTTTGAGAACAAAATCTACAGGGAGGTAGCAACAGTTATTTGGTAAACAGCAATTGAAATTGTTTTGGTCTGGAAGCATAGAAGAACAAAAAATGAAGGAAATTTGAATGTGGTTGAAAATTAGCAATTGAGTTTGTGAATATTAACTGTAGGATGTTTAAAAAGCTCAGCATCTAGGTTGCAAAATACAGTGCAAAAACCATGAACTTTTTCTTGTTTGGCATTATTAACTCACAATACTTGTCTACAAAACACTGAGGATGAATATATTAAAATATTCTTCATCCTGCTTATAGGTGCAAACTGGTAGTAAATGTTGATTTGCAACTTGTTTACATTTGTGAAACACTCCCCATAAGTTATGTGATTGTTTCAGATATTAAAAGCATTCTGTGATTCTAGGTTAGAAATTTTGCTCATGTTTTACGGAATAGTCAATTTTTAAGCTGTGAAGATACATATCTCTTATTGAATTAATAAAGAGCTAGTGATCAATAGCTAGGCAAGAAGACATAATATGGAACTTGCTAATAGGGAAGAAGGGAGCATGAGGATGAAGAAGATTGGAGTTGACAGGAGATGTCGAGGAAGGAAGAAATAAACTTGTCATGCTGAAAACAAGATACCATCAGGTAGTAGAGCGTAGATAAAAAGTATGAGTTAAATGAAATTTTAAGATCTAGTTAGTATCAAGCCTAAGCTATCAGCCAAACATTTATAGTTGATACGTCTCTGTGTCATTTATTAGGGAGCCAGTAGTCTCAAAGAAAACTTCTGCCTATACTCATGCTTATTTTTCAATTATTTGACATAATAATATCAAGTAATACTAATAAACTATGCATTAATAGAAACTGTTTAGTATATTGTGAAACTTTGGAATAGTTATCTTATTATTAAATAAATAAAATTTTAATGTAAAAATATGTTAAGTATATTTATATCTTTAAAAAAATATAAAAATTATAGCATTTGTATATAACAATTAGGCTTTGAACAATTAATGTACTATATAATTTATTATTTTTTACTTTAGAATTCTATCATTAAACTTTTTATCAAAGAATATTAACATCTTAACATAATTTTAAAACAAAAAAAATAGTCACTATAGATAATTACTTATCCAAATATTAGAGGATAGGTAGCAGTTAAGACAATAAGAGCCTGGTGCAACAGCATAGATGATACAAATGCAATATAATATTTGCTCACTGCATCTAAACTTAACCAGCAAAAAATTTTAATCCTTTCCCACATAACAATGTGAAGTAGTACACAGAGTTGATCTAAGAGATGATGAAGTAATACTTATAATTTACATTGAAAATGAAACTCCCACATATTTACCAATGAAAAAATTTAATTCTGACATAAGCCACTTTAAATATCAACATTGATAAATTAGATCACTGAATGCTATAAAGTCCCTAAAATAGCTACAAACACATACAGGTTTTATGGTATTTTAAGTATGAGTGGACCAAGTAATGTTAAAAAGGATAGGCCAGTGTAAATTAGTAGCAAACAAACAAAAAGTATATATATGAATGAAAATAAATCCTTTAATGTGATGGGTATGAGATGATAAGGAACAGTCCCCATAGAAACAGGAAATAGTGAGTTAAACCTGAAGTGACCTATGTTTACTGGCCATTTCTACGCGATGGGCAGATAAGTGGATCTAGGGAGAAAACAATATTCTCCCTAATTGTAAAAGATAAAGAAAGAATCCAGGGGAGGCAAGAAAAGTGAAATGCACATCAGCTCACTGGAGAACAGAAGGCTGTGTTTAAGAGAAATCTGTAGGCTGGCGTTTTGTCCTATTGACAGTGTCCTTGGCTTTGCAGAAGCTTCCCAGCTTCAGGAGATCCCACTTATTGATTGTTGCTCTTAGTGCCTGTGCCACTGGTGTTATATTTAGGAAGTGGTGGCCTGTTCCAATTTGTAGAAGTGTATTTCCCACTTTCTTTTCTATCAAGTTCAAAGTGGCTGGGTTTAAGTTGAGGTCTTTGATCCACTTGGATTTGAGTTTTGTGCAGGGTGACAGGCTCAGATCTATGTGCATTTTTCTACACACTTCCTTCCAGTTATGCCAACACCATTTGTTAAATATACGCTCTTTTTCCATTGAATGTTTTGGGCCTCTTTGTCAAAGATCAGGTGTTCATAGGTTTTCGGGTTAATGTCTGGATCCTCAATGCTATTCCATTGGTCCGCAAGTCTGTTTTTATGCCAGTACCAGGCTGTTTTTATTACTGTAGCTCTATAGTATAGCTTGAAATCAGGGATGGTGATACCTCCTGAGGTTCTTTTGTTGAGTAAAATTGTTTTGGCAATCCTGGCTTTTCTGTTATTCCAAATGAAATTGAGTACTGGTCTTTCAAAGTCCAAAAAATATTGTGTTGGTATTTTGATAGGCAGTGCATTGAATCTGTACATTGCCTTTAGTAGAATTGCCATTTTTACTATGTTGATCCTATCAATCCAGGAACATGGGAGAGCTTTCCATTTTCTGATATCCTCTTCAATTTTTTTCTTCAATGATTTAAAATTTTTGTCAAATAGGTCTGTTACTTCTTTGGTTATAGTTACTCCAAGGTATTTAATACTATTTGTAGCTAATATGAAGGATAATGTTTCCCTTATTTCTTTTTCAGCTCTTATATCTTTAGTGTATAGAAGGGCTACTTATTAGAGAACTGATCTCTAAGATATATAAAGAGCTCAAGAATTTAGAGCCCAAAACCCTGAATAACCCTATCAAAAAATGGGGTACAGATTTAAAAAGGGAATTCTCAGCAGAGGAACTACGAATGGCTGAAAGGCACCTGAAAAAGAGCTATTCATCTTTAGCCATCAGAGAAATGCAAATCAAAACAACTTTGAGATACCACCTAACACCTGTTAGAGTGGCTAAGATAAAAGGCACAGATGACAGCCTATGTTGGAGAGGATGCGGAGCAAGGGGAACACTCCTCCATTGTTGGTGGGAGTGTAAGCTTGTTCAGCCACTTTGGAATACAATATGGAGGTTTCTCAGAAAATTGAGAATCAATCTCCCCAAGGACCCAGCAATACCACTTCTGGGTATATACCCTAAAGAGGCACATTCACATACCAAAGGTATTAGCTCAACTATGTTCA
>PVIH01001079.1:109901-127152 GCA_004025045.1 Sigmodon hispidus | reverse complement strand
GAGCTAGGTATCACAATCTCAGAGAGATAAGCAGGGGATGTACTCACTCACTAGTGGTCTCTAAACAAACAAACAAGAAAAAAAGCCAAGCATGCCCAAGCAGCAAACCACAACCACTGAACAGCTTGGGATCAGAAACACCCTGGACTGACACTTCGAACCCCACTCCAACTATAGGAATACCAGACTCATGCTTGAGGGAGGGGGGACAAAACTGGATTTGGCCAGCAGTGGAGACTGATCCAGGCATTATTGGATCAGTGGGACCATAGGACTGCCTGCTCCCTGCCCAGGGAAGGGATGGGGAGTTGCAGAGAAGAAAAATGTCAAGATGTGGTGGGAGAGGGAAGGGACCTTGAATGAGGATATACAGGGATGGGAAAAAAAATTTCAGAGGGAAAGCTGAACACATAGTAAATATATGTGTAGCCATCTTATTTGCATTACCACCCTTGATAAGCCATGCTTATGATTCTTATCCTCTTCATAGTTATTGTTAACTTTTCCTCATTTTAAATTCATGTTACTGTTTTTTTGTTAAATACAAAAAAAAGGAGAAATCTGAAGTCCATTAGGGAATTGGTAGTTATTAGAACATAGTTTTTAATATGCAAGCCTCTCACCAAATATTACAGGTAATAGAATTCACAAAATTGGATATAAAGTCATATGAATCACTCTCTTCCATAAGTTAAAAAATCCAGTTATAAAAAACATTTAATATAACTTGAATAATTTCTATAGATAATAGCTAGAATACTTTAGAAAGCAAGAAAGTAAAGTTGTTAATTTTCTGAATCTGTGAAAGTCACAAGTACCTAAAATAATTACAAACAGATATAGGTTTTCTGATATCTTAAGTATGAATGTCAAAGATGCAGGCTTTAGCCCCCCAAAAGCACTATAAACAAAAAGAAACCTAGAGCACAGCATACAGTGCAAAATAATCTGATCATCTGGGTGGGTGAGGAAGATGAAAATGTAAATGCTTCCAGAGAATAGAAACACTTTGGAAGAAACTGTGAACTTCACAACAAATTTTTCATCAGAGACAATTCAGGTGTAAAAAAGAAGTCAAACTCCTAAAGCATCATATGAAATAAAACTGTCAACCTACAATACTCTGCATAGCAAGAAGAAAAATTCTTTAAAATGCAGGCAAAATGTAGAGTTCTTTCACATATAAAAGCTGAACATATTCATCAGACCATATGGCAAGAAATGTAAAAAATAATCTCCGAGTAAATGAAAAATGATACAAGAAGGAAATTAAACTCTATATAAAGATTCAAAGAACACTGAATATGTTAACATGCTAGAATATGTTTGCAATTTTAATCATTTAAATCACTTTAAAAGAGGATACCTATGTCACTAAAAATACTACTTTTGAACTGAGCAAGATATTAGAAGAGTTAGACAAAATTAGGTATCATGTTGACAACATTAACATCTTTTCAACACTTTACACCAACAAAGTATCACTAAAATGTGCTCAAAAAAAGACTAGACTTGGCCATTAAGTAGGTATCTTGAATTAAAAATTATGTTATTAAATATGTGTTTTACAATCATGATTGAGTTACAATGAGTATCAGTAATAAAATATCTTAATTATTTTCAAATATTATAAAAGATGATACATAGGTTAGTATATAACCAACATATGAATATATATATATTCTTATATACATAAGAATGCATCCAATGAGAAGGAAAGCCACAGGAAACAATCAGAATACAAATAATGCATAGGTTGAGGTTGAGGGGCAAGAGGAGGATTCCATAAGCATACAATAAGTTCTGAGTTTCAATGAGGTTCAAATTAAATTTAAGAATCATATCAAGGCTCAATGATGGACAGAAGATATTTTATATATTGTTGATGGAAATATTAAAAGGCATGACTATTTTAGAAATTTTAAAAGCATGGCAGTTTCTTCATATAATGATATACACATTCAAATTAAAGTTCATTATTTTAGATAAATGGCTGCCTTCATCTTTACAAGTTCACTCACATGTTTATAGAAAATTTTATATGGATTGTCAAAAATCTAAAAACAAAACAAAACAAACAAAAATAAATGTTTCATCAATAAATCAATAAGTTCAGTGTTTTGGACTTGCTAAGAAATTCCATTCATGGTAGAAAGAAACCTCCTGTTGATGTTACAGAAGATGAGGCATTTCCAAACACTTAATGAAGTGAACTGTCACACTTCAACCAAAACACAGTAAAATGAACAAAAAGGCATTAAAATTAACAAAAAGATCCTTTGAGCTGAAAAATACTTGAGGTTAGAGAATTTGTGCATTATCATAATTATACTGAGTGTATGACTGGTATACACTTGTAAAGCATAACATTACAGCAATATACATGTGCAGATTTACTTCAATGAAGCTAATAAAATTAAGACAATATTAATAACCAACTAAGTTAATGAGCATGTGGTAAAATTTTGAAAATAATCAGGTATAACAACTATTTATTTGTAAATTTGAATTGTTACTATGATTGTGAAGCTGAAATTATATGAACATGAAATAGAATGTATTTTAGAAAATAAGGAAGAGGAAAGTGAACAAAGATTTGAAGTACTAGAAAAAGATCTTAATTACTAATTAAGAATAGAGCTTTGTCCCATTTCGGGTTCTGGTTCCAGGACCAGGTTCTGTCTGTGGTATGTGTCTCAACACACTCCTTAGCAGACAGGAATACACTTTGGCTGTGAGGATTCCTCCAGCTGCTACTAAAACAAGGGAACTTGCACGGACACCCCTGCCTCCAACTGCTTCAACAGACAAGGACTGAGGACTTTGAAATATAGATACAGACTCCACCCAGAGGTGAGATGAGGTCAACAGACCTCACTGCCTGAATCCTTGCCAGGGAAAATTGTGTTCTGGTTTGGGTGCCGGTTCCTGGACCAGGTTTTGTCTGTGGTGGATGTCTCCACACAATCCTTAGCAGACATGAATAGAGTTTGGCTGTGAGGGGCACCTCCAGCTGTACCTAAAAGAGGGGGCATCGCACGGTAACCCCGCCCTCAACTGCATCAGCAGAAAAAGACTAAGGACTTGAAATTCAGACACCCACCAAGAGCAGAGTCAGAGATTGAGCAGACCCATTGATCAGAGGCAACAGGAGACACACAAGCCATCTTGCCACAACAGACCAGGAGTCATCCAATCGTGAACCACAGGAGCCATGGGCAGACACCAGTGTAAAAATATATATAATAATATAAAGAATAACAAGGTAACTGCAGAAGAAAGTGGTAGTTCTACAACTACAAGACCTGAACAGAGCATGAAGAGGAAGCAGAAGGAAGCAACAACAAAAATAACTTTATGATGATTATTGAAGCTCTCAAAGAAGATATGAAAAATTCCCTTAAGGACATAAAAGAAAATAAAAACAAAAAATTAGAACAGATGAACACATCTATGAAAGACACATTCCAGGCACTAAAAACTCAAATACAAGCAATAGAAAAAGCACAAAATGAGGCAAAGATGGAAATAGAAAACCTAAAGAAAAAAGTTGGAACCATATAAACAAGCATAACTAATAGAATCCAAGTGATGGAAGAGAGAATCTTTGAAGTGGAAGACTCAGTAGCTAATATAGATATATCAGCCAAAAAAAAAATACTAAAACCAAAAAAGCCATAACACAAAATGTTCAGGAAATCTGGGACACCATGAAAAGTCCTAACGAGAATAACAGGAATAGAAGGAGAAGAATACCAGCTCAAAGGCACAGATAATGTTTTAAATAAAATCATAGAAGAAAACTTTCCTAACTTGAAGAAGGAAATGTCTGTAAAGATGCAAGAAGCTTACAGAACACCAATGACCCCCCCCCAAAAAAAAGAGTCAGCCATCCACATAATAATCAAGCCACAAAACATACAGAACAAAGAAAAAATTTTAAGAGCTGCAAAAGAAAAGGCCAACTTACCTATAAAAGCAGACCCATCAGAATAACACTGACTATTCAATGGAAACAATGAAAGCTAGAAGGGATTTCTAAAATTGACCACATAATTGGTCACAAAGCAAATATCAACAGATACAAAAAAATGAATATAATCCCTTGTAACATATCAGACCACCAGGACCTAAAGTTAGACTTCAACCCATCAAAAAATCAAAGAAAGCCTACCAACCCATGGAAACTAAACATCGCTTAGCTGAACCACATCTGGGTCAAGGAAGAAATTAAGAAAGAAATCAATTCTTCCCAGAATTTAATGAAAATGAATCCACAACGTACTCAAACTTGTGGGACACAATGAAAGCAGTCTTAAGAGGAAAATTCATAGCACTACATGCCCATATGAAAAACCTAGAGAAATCCCACACTAGAGACCTAACAGCTCAGCTGAAAGCCTTAGAACAATTAGAAGCAAACTCACCTGGAAGGGGTAGATGGCAAGAAATAATCAAACTTAGAGCTGAAATCAATACAATTCAAACAAAAAGAACAATACAAAGAATCAATGAAACAAACAGTTGGTTCTTTGAGAATGTCAATAAGATAGAACAGACCTTATCCAAACTAATCAAAAGGCAGAGAGATAGTATCCAAATCAACAAAATCAGAAATGAAAAGGGGGACATAAAAACAGACCCCCAGGAAATCCAGAGAACTATCAGATCATACTTAGAAAATCTATAATCCACAAAAATGGAAAAACCTAGAAGAAATAGACAGCTTTTTGGACAGATACCATTTACCAAAATTAAATAAAGAACAGACTAATTACTTAAACAGGTCTATAGCTGTTAAGGAAATTGAAGTTGTCATTAAAAACTCTACCCCCCAAAAAAAGACCAGGTCCAGATGGTTTCAGTGCAGAATAATAACAGACATTCAAAGAAGAATTATTACCATTACTCCTCAAACTATTTCACACAGTAGAAATTGAAGGAATATTGCCAAACTCCTTTTATGAGGCCACAATTTCCCTAATACCCAAGCCACTCAAAGACACAACAAAGAAGGAGTATTACAGTCCAATTTACCTCAGAATATTGATGCTAAAATCTCAACAACATTCAGGCAAACCATACACAACAACACATTAAGAATATAATGAAACATGACTAACAAGGTTTCATCCCTGAAATACAGTGTTGGTTCAACATACAAAAACCATAAAGGTCATCCATCATATAAACAAACTGAAGCCAAAAAACTACATGATCATATCCTTAGATGCTGAAAAAGCCTTTGATAAAATCCAACAGTCCTTTGTGATATAAGCTCTGGTGGGATCAGGAATACAGGGAGAATACCTAAACATAATAAAGACAATTTACAAGAAGCCTACATGCAACATCAAACATAATGGAGAAGAACTCAAAGCAATCCCATTAAAGTCAGGAACTAGACAAGGATGTCCTCTCTCCCCTTATCTATTCAATATAGTCCAGGATGTTTTAGAGATCACAATAAGAGAAAGAAAGGAGATTAAGAGGATACAAATTGGAAAAGAAGAAGTGAAACTATCTCTATTTGCAGTTGATATGATTGTATACATAAGGGACCCACAGAATACTACCAGAGAACTTCTACAGGTGATAAACACTTTCAGCAATGTAGCAGGATACAAGATTAACTCAAAGAAATCAGTAGCCCTCCTATACACTAAAGATAAAAGGGTTGAAAAAGAGATAAGGGAAATATCACCCTTTACAATAGCTGCAAATAGCATTAAATACCTTGAAGTAACTATAACCAAAGAAGTAACAGATCTATTTGACAAAAATTTTAAATCACTGAAGAAAGAAATTGAAGAGGATATCAGAAAATGTAAAGATTTGCCATTCTCGTGGATGAGTAACATCAGCATATTCAAAATGGCAATTCTAACAAAAATAATCTACAGATTAAATGCACTGTCTATAAAAACTCCAACACAATATTTTACAGAACTTGAAAAAACAATACTCAAGTTCATTTGGAATAATAGGAAAGCCAGGATTGCCAAACCAATTTTGCTCAACAAAGAACCTCAGGAGGCATCACCATCCCCGGCTTCAAGTTATACTATAGAGCTACAGTAATAAAAACAGCCTGGTACTAGCATAAAAACAGACTCATTGATCTATGGAATCAAATTGAAGATCTGGGAATTAACCTAAAAACCTCTGAACACCTGATCTTCAACAAAGTGGCCCAAAAGTATTCATGGAAGAAAGATAGTATCTTTAACATATGGTGTTGCCATAGGTGGTTGGTAGTGTGTAGAAAAATGCAAATAGATCCAAGCCTGTCACCCTGCACAAAACTCAAATCCAAGTGTATCAAAGACCTCAACATTAACTCAGCCCCTTTGAAGTTGATAGAATAGAAAGTAGGAAATACCCTCCAACAAATTGGCACAAGCAGCCACTTCCTGAATATAGCATCAGTGGCACAGACACTAACAACAACAATCAATAAGTGGGACCTCCTGAAACTGAGAAGCTTCTGTAAAGCCAAGGACACTGTCAATAGGACAAAACGACAGCCTACAGAATGGGAAAAGAATTTCACCAACCCTACAAGTGATAGAGGAATGATCTCTAAGATATATAAAGAACTCAAGAACCTAGAGCCCAACACCTTGAATAAACCTATCAAAAAATGGGGTTCACATCTAAAAAGGGAATTCTCAGCAGAAGAATTACAAATGGCTGAAAGGCAACTGAAAAAGTGCACATCATCTTTAGCCATCAGAGAAATGCAAATCAAAACAACTTTGAGATACCATTTGACACCTGTTACATTTGCTAAGATAAAAGACACAGAGGACAGCCTATGCTGGAGAGGATGTGGAGCAAGGGGAACACTCCTCCATTGTTGGTGGGAGTGCAACCTTGTTTAGCCACTTTGGAACGTAGTATGGCAATTTCTCAGAAAATTGAGAATCAATCTCCCCAAGGACCCAGCAATACCATTTCTGGGTGTATACCCTAAAATTGCACAGTCACACTCCAAAGGCATTAGCTCAACTATGTTCATAGCAGCATTATTTGTAATAGCAAGAACTTGGAAACAACCTAGATGTCCCTCAACTGAAGAATGGATTAACAAACTGTGGTATATCTACACAATGGAGCACTACTCAGGAGTACGAAAAAAATGATATCCTAAAATTTGCAGGCAAATGGATGGATTTGGATAATATCCTGCTGAGCGAGGTATCACAAACCCAGAAATATAAGCAGGGGATGTACTCACCTATTAGTGGACTCTAAACAAAAAAGCAGAAAGCAAAGCATGCCCAAACTGCAAACCACAACCACTGAACAGCTTGGGATCAGAAACACCCTGGACTGACACCTTGGATCCCACTCCCCCTAGAGGAACATCTGATTCACTCTTGAGGGAGGTGAGAGAAAACTGGATCTGCCAGGAGTGGAGACTGAACTAAGCAATATTGAGACAGTGGAAACATGGGACTTCCTGCTGCCTTCCCAGGGATGGGCTGGGGAGTTGTGGAGAAGAAAGAATGACCTGATGTTGAGGGAGGGGGAAGGGACCTTGAAAACGGATATACAAGGATAGAAAGTATGACTTCTTTGTTCATAATAATAAGAAGAAAAAAAAGAAAAAAAAAAAAGAAAAAGTTCTCAAGTTCTTTAGCCATCAGAGAAATGCAAATCAAAACAACTTTGAGATACCACCTGACACCTGTCAGATTGGCTAAGATAAAAGACACAGATGTCAGTCTATGCTGGAGAGGATGTGGAGCAAGGGGAACACTCCTCCATTGTTGGTGGGAGTGTCAGCTTGTTCAGCCACTCTGAAATGCAGGATGGTGGTTTCTCAGGAATCTGGAAATCAATCTCCCTAAGGATCCAGCAATACCACTTCTAGGTGTATACCCTAAAGATGCACATTCACACTCCAAAGACATTAGCTCAACTATGTTCATAGCAGCATTATTCGTAATGGCAGGAACCTGGAGGCAGTCTATATGCCACTCAGTGGAAATATGGATTAACAAACTGTGGTACATCTACACAACGAAGTACTACTCAGCAGTAAGAAAAAATGATATCCTAAAATTTGCAGGCAAATGGATGGATTTGGAGAATATCCTCCTGAGCGAGTTATCACAAACCCAGAAAGCTATGCAGGGGATGTACTCACTCATTAGTGGACTCTAAACAAAAAATCAAAAAGCAAAGCTTGTCCAAGCTGCAAACCACAACCACTGAATAGCTGGGTATCTGAAACACCTTGAACTGGCACCTTGGATCCCACTCCCTCCAGAGGAACACTTGACTCAGTCTTGATCTTAGGGTGAGGAAATTGATCTGCCAGGAGTGCATGCTGAACTAAGCCACATTGGAACCTTGGGACCTCCTGCCCTTCCTGGGGTGTAGATGGGGAGATGTGTTGAAAGGAGAGTGACCAGAGAGGGTGGGAAGGGTAAGGGACCTTGAACAAGAATATGCAAGGATAGAAAATGTGACTTTATTTTTTAAAAAAGTGAAGATCTGATTTCCCATCCCTAGAACTCACACCAATGTAGCATAGGGGCAAGTGTCAATGTTCCCATATTGTGTTGCTATAAGGAGGTTGGGTATGGAGATAGAGGAATCCTCAGAGGCTGAAAGTCCAGCAAGCCTAGAAAACAAACTGGTGGCTATTAAGAGCATGTCTCAAACAAGGTGGCAGGTTAATGCCAACAGTCAAATTGTCCTCTGATAGCCACATTCATCAATCCAAATGCATTTCACAATACATAAAGTAATCATGAACACAGATTTTAAAAAATATTTTAATGTAACTTACACCTACCAAATATTAAAGTCAAAGTACATCAATAAACAAGAAAGAAGTATTATCTACCAATAACCATTTATTCATTTTGAACCTCACCTCAGAAATCTTGATTAGAAATATGAAAGTCTATAGTCATCTAACCCAGGGATCTTTAAGCTGGTATTTGCACCTGCAAAATTTCTTGCAAGTGATGGAAAAACATTTATATAATTTTAAAACCTGACTTATTTCTTCAGTTAATGGAGAGCCACATAAACACAGCTTTAATGGGGCAAATGATTGCATTAAGCCATTTTGTGACTTGTGTCATCTGTATCTCTCCTAAGAACATTAAAAATATCACAGTGAAGCAACACCATCAGAGAAAACCTTTGGGCATACAGATCCAGGGAACACTGAATAAATAGGGCATCTCCACAGGGATTTATATGCTGGCAAATCTATTCACTGAGCTCCCATGAGAAGTATAAAGTAGAATGCTGGAACTTAGTGAAAGGCAATAAAACAAACTTCACATCTTATATGATGGCTCATTCTATAAATGAGAACAGTTATGTAATTACAGGAAGATTCAAAACTTAATAAAATGCTAAATTATATAGCATTTTCCATGTTTTTTTAACCTGTGTGTTTATGCGCATGTGTGTATGCATGTGTGTGTTTCTGTAAAGCATATCAAAGTACAGGTGTAGATCACATAACAGCATTTTAGAAGCTGTTCTTTCTTCTCATCTTCGACTGAGACAACTTCTCAAAGCTTCTGTTGTCATATCATATATTCAAGGCTAGCTTACCCATAGGTTTCTGGGAGATTCTAATATGTCACCTCCCATATTTGCTGTAGGAATTCTGGGAAAATAGATATATATACTCCTGTACCTGTGTTTTGACTTAGGTTTTGGGAATCAAACTCCTGTTGAAAGGTTTACACAGCAAGTGTTTTTGCTCAATGAGTATTCTCCCAAAACATCTGGTACTATTTTTTTTTATTAATATGCTTTTGTGTGACAATTTTATGACAGTTTAGACATGCTAAAATTGCTTAGGTAAGTAGGGGAAATGTCAACTAAACAGTTCAGTTGTCTCCATACCTTTAGCAAAATAGTAAAATGTAAGTAGCATTAGAACAATGGGGAAGCTGACACATCACAACTATCTTTAATTAGCATCTTCTCCAGGAATTATATAAAGTAGAACTATTTTACAGAAAACTAAAATATCAGCCAATGTTATGATAGCTCTACTTACATTTTGGGACTTAAGCCAAGTGGATCCTGGCACTATGAAAGCAGAACATTACATATGAAGGCCTGAGGGGGTTCTCTCTTATTTTTGGTTTGTTTGAATTCTTTTTTTTTAAGACAGAGATTAAAATAACACAAAGTTGGGCACATATATAGGTAGGAAGAATCAGAGAGAAAATGGAATATATATATATATAAAATGTGCGTGTGATCAAATACATTGTGTGAACATTTTCAATAAAAATCAATTAAATTATTGAACAAACAAAGAAAAAGAATAGAAGTGATCAAGGATTGAAGTGCCTGCCTGTAGTCCAAACACTTAGGACACTTTTATTATTATATTAACTACTATATAGCAGCAATTTTACAGACAAGTAATCATGTATATTAAACTCATACATGTAAATTTCAGTCTAAATTCTCAGCTACTTCAGTATTTTTATTTTTTTAATTAGTTTTGTATTTAACACTTCATGTGTCAAGGTTCTTTTTTTTTTTCTTCTGTGAGCTGGCTTTTTCTTTAATTTATAAAAAAGTCTTTTTTTTTCCATGTATCCCCCTGCTTCCCTTCCCTTTTCTCTTCCCAATCCTTCCCAGTAAGCCTTCAGCCTCCCTACTCCCCATTCCCTATCACTTTCCCTGAAAGGGCAAGACGTCCCAAGGTGGGTCATCCCAACATGGTGCATCTACTTCAAGCAAGTCCCATTTCCTCATCCCAATATCAAGATGCTCTTCTGCCAGTCCATGCACAGGAACACAGTCTTTCCCATCCTTCAAGGATACACATACTGTCCATGCCAATGGACAATTGCTTACTCTTGGAGGGCCTAGCTCCTTTTCCACATGGTTCCTCAGTGGCTGTTCTTGATTCAGTGAGCTTCACAGAGCTTCAGCCAGCCATCTCTGTAGGACACCTCCTTTTCTGAATTACACAACATTATTAGCTTTGTGAAAAATGTCATTAAAATTGAAGAAGAAAAAAAAATACTTTCAACAATGGGAAAGCATAATATGAAAAATTTGGTAATTTTAAAATTCTAAACCTTTTCACAGACATAATTATTTTATAGTAGAATTAAACTAGAAGTCAGTTGTCAGTCTTTTTGTAGTCAGGCAACTTTGGGTTACTTCAGTTGAATTAAAATCATCCTGAATTTTTAAAAAAGTATTTTATTTATTTTATATATATGCTTGCATGCCTAAGTATATTTATGTGCATTATGTGTGTTCAGGTGCCCATAGAAGACAAAAGATGACATTAGATCACCTGATATTGAATTTACTGATGGTTGTAAACTACCATATGTATGCTGGAAAATGAACTTGAGTCCCTCTCCCAATTACTTTTCTAGTTCCCTGCCAGACTTTAAAAACAAGAAAATCCAAGAAAAAGATCCTGACAAAGTTAATGTTCTGTTTGCTGTCTGATGTTAGTTTTGCCTCTAAAGGGAATGAGTTTGATTAGTAAAGCCTCATTCCTTTTGTAGGAAAGGTACAACATGAGCACCAATGGTAAGTGCAGTTTTATCTTGTGCAAGACACTATCTACTAATGGCAAAACTCACCCTAGGCTGGCCACTCTTGATGTTAGCATTAGAATGTACTTTTTACTTGTATCTTCCCTCATTACTATGCTTTTACAGATAGTTTCATTGAAGCTTCAAGAGGTGACAAAGCCATACAACAAAAGTTGGATGAGAGAACTTCTATACTCTAGAGCAGAACTTGAAACCCTTAATCTCTAAATTGTGGAACAGTCTTCACTATCACAGAAGAAAGGCAAAATAGATGTGCATTTATATTTTGCATTGCAACTGATAAAGATATAGCTATAAAATTAAATTAGGTAAAATATCATTTTGTGACTATATGTCCATACTACCATAATGGAGCATCCTTTTATTACATTCATTGTAATGTCTTTTTTTTTTTTTATTACTCCAGTGTCTGTACAATGGAAAGATCTGCACATGAAACAAGACTGGTTTCTTTATCATTATAATCAAAGTATTTGTGGTGAACTGGAAATATAACTTTTGAAAACAAGCATGGTATGAACTTATTTTAAATCTTGACTACTGTGTGTTTCAATAGTGTAAGTGGATCATGAATTCAATAAATACATCATTATTATATTTTACATGAAATTTTATATTATTACTTTTTAATAGTATGAGTCATAAGTAAAGTGGTTGACAGATTTCTGTGAGACACACAGGGTCTTCCAGTTTAGGTATTTGCAGCCTGTGAACACTAATGAACATTATTCTTTCTGATGTTTGTATTATCTTTCTTACTGAAAGATTTGCATTTGTCAATGGAAATATAATATGATGGCAGTTGTTCCTTGTAGATCAAGTGCCCTTTCACGCCCTGAGAGCATGCAGGGCACACCAAACAGCATTCCCTCCATCCATTGATTTCCTCTCCCTTTGTGCCTGCCCTTTTCATCGTATATGTGTAAAAGGTACTGGCAAAGGTTAAGAATGACTTTAAAATTGCTACAATTGATGGACATTTTTCTGTTTTTATCTTACTTGACTGCTCTGTAAAGATTTGAACTCTAAATGTCAGTATCCTCATGGGTCTGAGTGTGACCTTCTCTCTTTTCTTAAGTGACCTTGTTCATCTGGTTGGCTTCCAGTGCCCCATAATAAACGTCTATTGGAACCTTAGTCATGAGCATCAAGCTCAAGCTACTTCTAATTTCCTATAAGACATGGTAAAAGTCTATATTTTCTATAGAAACACACTTCTTAGTGGTGTGAATCTTGTCCATTATGTTCTGCAGTATTGCTTTCAACTGATATATTGCTATCAAAGAAGAGATACAGTCACTCAGATTTCTTAGTGACTATGGTGCAAGCATATTTCATATCCTGCATACATACGCCTGGAATTCTCTGTTCTTTAATGGAAACTTGTTTAAGCTAAAAACACTAGCTTTTTACATAAACTGTTCTGAGTTTTCCTCATCCACTCTCCTAGGAACATTTACCAGCCACAACCTGGAATATGCATCTAAGTTTGCTACAATGTCATTTCCTTCTAAACCATCAATCTTGAAGGCCAAGACAAAGGCTGAAAGATTTTTTCAAATTTTCTTTTTAGTTTAACATTATATGTAGCTATGTTGTAATTTTAAAGTGATTACTGTGTTTAATATTAACACTGATATTGAAGTCTTATAAATAATTATATATGCACACAAATCATATAATTTGTAAAGCATTCCATTTAATTACAAATAGGTAATATGTAAGAATAGGCTGTTAAAAACACATTTTTCCTTTATAGTTTCTTTTCCAATTGTATTTCTCTTTGATGTATATCCTTCATTTTTGTGCTTTAAAACTGTATATTATTGTCCTCCTTTAATAACAACCATCTAAGTGGCTTTCATTTCCTCACAGATATTTGGCAAATTTTAGCTGGTTCTTGGGCAGGATTCTCTTCAATACATGTTAAAGTTTTCAATTCCTCTTACAGTCACAGAGATTTCTCACATCTTTTATTTTCTTACTTGGTGTTTGGAGGTAAAGTGAAAATGGATCACCATTCAAAAAGAAAACTTTCTAATTTTAGCTAATTTTAACTTTAGAATCATGACTTTTTTTTTTTTTAACAGAGACACAAAACCTAGGATCAACAGCAAGTTACATTCTGCCTTCCATCTTTAAAAGCACAATTAAGGAGACAACAGTGAAAAGTAGAGATCACATTGAGAGGAGGTGCAAACAGTGAGCTCAGTGCCACCCCAAGTCTATCTCTGTAGTCAAGTCTTGACATAAAAGCTTAGATTTGGAATGAGGAAGAAGTATGCATAGCTAAGCTGTCCTGGTCAAGGTATGGTCTAGTCTATCACTGTGTCTGTTCCAATTTACTAAGTCAGTATTGCTTGAAATCTCTTCCTGCCAAAAAAATTACCACTCTGGCTGACATCATAACCGGTCTTCATCTTTGTCTTCTCCTTCCCCCTCCCCCTCCCCCTCCCCCTCCCCCTCCTCCTCCTCCTCCTTCTTCTTTTTCTGCATGAGATTCTTTGGGAAATTGCAGTTACTCAGAGTCCATTATCTCAATACCTAAACCAATAAGGTGGCCACATGTATTTCTCTTAGAACACTTTTACTGCATTCATTACAGTTTCTTTAATTTTCAATATGTGTTTTAAGTAGTCAGCCAAGGAATGGGACTTTCTGCACTGATGTATAGGTGGGGCATGAAATACAACAATTATCTCATTTATAATTAGGTAAGGTAAACAGCTGTTTTTTTAAAAAAATATTTACTCCAATGCCTACCCAGGAGTGTCTTATTAAATGCAATTTAGATTATGAGCACATCATGCAGGAGTTTCCATTCTATGACGCAATTTCAAATTCCAAACCTAGGAGATTCATGTTTCATAAAATATTTGAGTAATAATTATACATATTCTGGATGTTTGTTGTTATTGTTGTTTTGTTATTGTTTTTAATAAAGGTAAGAATCCTACATTCAAAAACATTTGGATCTACTTACCTGGCAGGGGAGATACCATGGTGGAAAAAGTCCTAATACTTTAAGGGCTGAATTATATTAGGAAAAAGTTCTTCCAAAAAGGGAAACACTTCCTATTTTACTAAAGTGTTTCTTATTAATATTTCTTATTATAAGTAAAATTAAAGCTGTCTTTGTTTTTCAAGAGTCACAATTGTAGTTTCCATATATTTCAAGCTACACCATTCTTCTGAGTATATTTTCTGTAAATTCTGTCATTCACTGAACTATGAGATCATTTGTTGATTAATTCATTTATTCAATCATGCAGACATTTCACATTTAATATATGCAAGAACCTATTTCATGAGGGGAGGCTCTTTATTGGCACTTGAAAATCACTAATACTAAAATGTGGCTGTCTTATCACTCATTCTTTATAGAATTCCAAACTTCTTTTTGTTCTTTTGTGAAAACCTTTGTGAGTCTAACACTGAAGCAGTACATTCTCTTCATTTAAGTAGTTCATAGCTAAGCATTATTGCTGGTGTCCTTTACTAAGGCAGAGATTCTCAGGGGTTTACAGCAGTCCTTGCTCAGCCTCATATCCTATGTATTTCTTTGGGGATACAGCTCTGTGGGCATGTCTTCACCTCCACTATGGAGGTACTACAAACTGATTACATATTGCTGAGAGAATCTATTGACTTTGGAGTTGGTCAAAGACAAGATTTTGAAGTAGAACTAGTCTTGAAATTCACTGCATAGTCTTTCTATTGAAGCTTTGTGTTAAGAACATTTTCTTGCATATTAAAGAGAAATGTTTAAGAACTAAATGCCATTTAAGCTAAAAATTCCAAACATAATCTTTGTCTTTTCTGTCTTCTCGTCCATAAATATGTGCATTTACACACCTCACACACATATTTCCTTTTTGTCTATTTTCTTTCTCTCCTTTCCATTAAAAAGACAGGATCCTGTTATATAGCCACCAGGCTATTCTCAAATTCACAATTCTCTTGCTCCAGCTCCCTGAGTATGGGTGTGTGAATATGCTCACCTAAACTAGAAATAATATCATCTGTAAAGGAAAGTGTTCAAAATAACACAGGTTCTTAGTAGACTAGCACAATGGTAAAGTAAGACATGGGAATAATTCAAGTTTCTTTCAACTTGATAAATTTGAGATTTATAGGCTTTAAGAATATCTTTAATACAGATATTTAACACAATGACAGAGCTATAACTTCTTGCAGATGAAAACAATGTTGACATATTAAATATATCAACATTCTGAAACAACATACCAGCCAATATACATGTTCCTATACAATTAAAGAAGATCTTTAAGTAAGTATATAACATGTAAATGCTTAACATAGTTATAATTGTTTCATATGCTATAATCTCCATGTAGTAACAACACAGTTCCTGGAGATAACTTACTCCTTTACAGAAATGAGAAAAATGTGTATAACTATCACTACATGATAAATGACATCTTTTTTATTCATGAAGTCAGATGCCAGGCCCAGCAGATAAATGAGTATCATATTCACTGTATTTATTCCCAGCCATGTTAAAATTGCCCCATTTGCTGCAGATGGATAAAATAACAGCCACTTTCCTATATTTTATGGATTAAAACAGCATAAAATAATGGCTTTAAATTTTCTATGCTTACTGGTTTATTAAAAAACACAACAAGCTATATACTTGATTAAAGATTTATGGAAGATACATTCAACTATATTCTCGGTAAATGTCATGATTTCATGGGAGACTGCTCACAAGCTGAAAATCTTCTGACAACATCCATCATGTACAGAAGGATAAGTTCTAGGTAGAGAAAACCCTAGCCTTGAAAGAGTATAGCACAGGAGAAAAAAGAACTTGCCTGTAGGCTTAGAATACATGAGTGCAACTATATTTTTGCTACATTGGGTACAATTTAAATAGTCATACAAAGACAGCTATTAATGAGGGTAAAACTTTAAGGATGTAAATATATTAACTACTTCCAAGTTTAAAAGAAAAAAAAACTTTCAAATACTATTAAAATTTGTCAAACAGAATTAATGACAAAAATAATACCATGCAACCTGCTTTCTAGATGATTCTGCCAATAAGGTGGCCACTAGTCACCTGAAATAATATAAATTTAAATTATATGAAAATAATGTTTATATTAGCTGTCTTCAGGCAGTCAGTAACATATAAGTAGTGACAGCTTTGTTAATGCTGTAAGAAATTATGAACATATCTTTCCATTCAGAAGGTTCTGGCAGACAGTGATAACCATTAAGAATCAAAATCATACAACGGAATTGTGATTATAACTGAAATAAAACTACCATCTGAAACCAAAAATAATCAGAAATAACATGTGCATTTTCTGGCTTAGTACATCTCCAAAATAGGGTCTATTGTTTTATATTTATTATTATTATCATTATTAAATTTCAAAAGATGTCCAATTTTATAAAGTAAATATAGAAATAAATTAGTTGATTCTTTGTATTGTTCTTTTTATTTCAATTGTATTGATTTCAGCTCTAAGTTTGATTATTTCCTGCCGTCTACTCCTTCTAGGTGAGTTCGCTTCTAACTGTTCTAAGGCTTTCAGCTGCGCTGTTAGGTCTCTAGTGTGGGATTTCTCAAGGTTTTTCATATAGGCATCTAGCGCTATGAATTTTCCTCTTAAGACTGCTTTCATTGTGTCCCACAAGTT